>JAMQGT020012121.1:35000-150151 GCA_024447675.2 Pterophyllum scalare | reverse complement strand
TTTCAGAATAATGTTGCTCAGTGTAAAATTGTTAAGACTTTGTATATCTCATCAACTACAATATATAATGTGCACAAGGGAGACGGCTGAAAATCAGTATTACATGAACACAGTTTACCTTGCCATCCACAAATGTAGGTAAAAGCTCAATCATGCAACATGTATGTTTTTGTCTTTGCATGATTGAGCTTTTACCTACATTTGTGGATGGCAAGGTAAACTGTGTTCATGTAATACTGATTTTCAGCCGTCTCCCTTGTGCACATTATATATTGTAGTTGATGAGATATACAAAGTCTTAACAATTTTACACTGAGCAACATTATTCTGAAAATATTCCACAATTTATAGACAGTTGTTTTACAGACCGGTGAACCTCTGCCTCTCAACGATGCTCTTTTTAGTACCCAATCATGTTACTGACTTCTTGCAATTAACTTAATTAATAACAAAATATTCCTCCAGATGTTTGTTTTTAGGACCATTTACTTTTGTTGCCCCCATCCCAACTTTTTTGTGACATGCAGCTACCATCAACTTCAAAATAAATTAATATTTTTCATGAAACAGTAAAATGTCTCACTTTAAACATTTTAAATGTATTCTGTGTTCTGTTGGGAATAAAATATGGGTTTATGAGATCTGCAGCTCATTGCATTCTGTTTTTTTTTTTTTTTTTTTTTTATATTTTACACAGCTTCCCAACCTTTTTGGAACTGGGGCTGCAGCAGACTTGTGATACAACTATCAAAAATGTAGATATATTTGCTGTCATAATTAACAGAGCTTGGACTCAAGAGACAGACTCGATACACTGACAGCAGTTTACAAGGTTTGCTGAACTGAGTGGAAACAGGCCTGGGGAATTAGTGGGAAGTACAAGGGAGGAATTATAAGGTAAGTCAGGACAAAGGTCAGCAGAGTTCATCGGAGTGTGGAACTAAGACAGACAGAAACACGGAATCAAAGAGTGCAGGTAACTAGTGACACAGATTTTCATGGGGAACCTCATAATCACTGGAAGAGGTGAATCAATCCTGCTGTCCTTCCAGCCCCTGAGCACTCAGGATCATGAGCGGAGTAAACCCAGGTGTGAACAGGTGCCAGCGGAGCCCACACCCAAGGGCAGACTGAGGACAACTTCAGCCCACTTCTCCTCCTGTACAGGAAAATAAAAGAAAAATGTGAGGGGAAACAAAGTGAGGGGGCAACAGAAAATCATGCAGCATAACTATACTCATATGGACTGGATAATGTGTTAGGGATGAAAGAATGCCACATTGTTTGATGGAAATGAAAATTATCAACCAAAAATTCAGACATCTCAGAAATCAAAGTGAAAAAAATGATACTGCAGGCTAGTCCACTTCATTGCAGCAACTCAAAATGGTACTCAGTAGTTTGTATGGGTCCTGAGTGGATGTATGCATGCCTGACAATGTCAGAGCATGCTCCTAATGAGATGATGGATGGTGTTCTGGGTGGATCTGGACCAGTACATCACTGAACTCCTGTACAGAATGAGGTGCAGCCTGGGGCGTTGAATGGACAAATAGCTTAATGTCCCAGAGGGGTTTTATTAGATTTAGGTCAGGTGAGCATGAGGGCCAGTCAGTAGTATCAATTCCTTCATCCTCCAGGAACTGCCTGCATACTCTTGCTGGTCAGGCATGCACCAGTGCAGGAGTACAGCACAAGGAAAAATGTGATGTGCATAACAATAAAGATCCCTGAAAACATTGTCTTGCACCAGGAGGAACCCAGGACCCACTGCACCAGCGTAGGGTCTGACAATGGGTCCAAGGATTACATCCCGATACCTAATGGCAGTCAGGGTGCCGTTGCTTAGCTGTAGACATCTGTGCGTCCCTCCATGGATATGACTCCACAGACCATCACTGACCCACCACCATACTGAATGATGTTACAGGCAGCACAGTGTTTTCCATCACTTCTCCGTACCAATGCATGTCTGTCAGATTCTCAGGGTGAACCTGTTTTCATCTGTGAAAAGAACGAGTGGTGGACCTGCCAATTCTGGTATTCTTTGGCAAAAATATCGGGCTCTGTGGTGCTGGGCAGTGAGCACAGGGCCCACTTTGTAGGGCTCAGTCAGTGCTCATCCGGTTCCTCCTTGCATAAAGGAGCAGGTAGTGGTCCTGCTGATGAGTTAGGTACCTTCTACAGCCCTGTTCAGCTCTCCTAGAGTAACTGCCTGTCTCCTGGAATCTCCTTCATGCTCTTGAGACTGTGCTGGGAGACACAGCAAACCTTCTGGCAACAGCACATATTGATGTGGCAGCCTGGAAGAGTTGGACTACCTGTGCAACTAGTAGTGAGACTGACCTTAGCCAAAGGCAACAGTAGTGGGGAAAAAAATGTCAGAAAAGTCGAGAAGCTCCACCTCTAAAACTATTCCTGTTTTGGGGGTTGTCTCATTGTTACCCCTCTAGGGCACCTGTTGTTAGCTTCATTAACACCAAAGCAGCTGAGACTGATTAACAACCCTTTCTGCTACTTCACTGACCAGATCAATATCCCATAAGTTTTAACTTGATGCTATACACTAAAAAAACTGTTCCCTAAATTTTTTTAAACAGTACATTTAGGCACAAAAGTTTAGGAAAAGTTTGTTTTTTCCCCCTCCATACAACTTTATATAGTTGGATCCCAATTACGGCAGCATATATCCTTGCTTTGTAAAGGCAAAGTTTTATGTATACACAACGCACTGCTGTAAAGAAAGATGCACACTTTATTATTATTAGCAGCTCTGCAGTGAATATTAATTTTAAAGTGTAATCCTTTAATCTTGTTTTCATAATCAGTTGATGCCAAGGTTGTAGTTGAAATGAAAATTTGATTAACTGCCCAGCCCCGGGAGAACATCTCAACTATAGACACCTGATGTCACCTCAGCTTTTTATCCATTTGAAGTGATGGTGCAGGAGGCGTGCATTAGTACTATATTTAACCACATCAGGCTTGATGAGAATCTGTTTTTCTGTCAAGTGAAACAAATTAACACAAATGTTCTGCCTGTATGTTCCAAGAAAGGTTTATAGGCTGATTGCGCACTGTGCTGCATCACTTTAGCTTCTCCAGGAAATTGAAAAGTGTCCACTCAGCATACGCTTATACAGCCTGAAGGAAAGATGCCTCCTTGGTTTATTCACCCACTCCTTTTCATTGCTTTCACATAGAAGCCACTTTTGAAAATCCTTTGCTTGTCATCTTCCACATCTCCACCAATGACCCCTTCATCCTCCTCTTTTGACTCTTTCTCTCCATCTCTATGTCTAGCAAGCTGCCCATCAAACAAGGTAACTTCCCCTCTTCTCTCTCTTTCATCAGCAGCTGCACTATAAGAGTCTATCAGCTGTCTCTCCAGCAGAACTGAATGGCTCATTACCTGGATTGTATGGCCTAACATTGGCATTCCCTTCTCTCTCTCTCTTTTGCTGCCTCTCTCTTCTATGTCTCTCTGCCTCTTTTGTCACAGTTCAGCAGCTGTAACCTGTCAGTGCCAACCCCGGCCATCACTCTTAAACGTCTCTCTAGAGCAGGCCATCCCTCTGTCTGTCCTCACTCAAATTCTCCCAGCTTCATTTCACACAGTCTCCTCTTCTATCTTTCTCCAATTGTTTCGTTCCCCTTTTTCCCAGCTCTGTACTTTTTCTTTTGCTTTCTTACCTTGGCAGCATTCAGCACTATCTCAGCACACAGAGACTGGTCTGCGGAGGAAAAGAAAAAACAAAAGATGGAAAGAGAAGGGAAAAGAGAGAAGCATGAATAGGAAAACAGAGAGATGCAGACTCCTGTTGGCTTGATTTCAGCCGAGCTAATTGGTTTATGCAGCAGCCTTCCCAGCATTGCCTGGTTCACTCAGCATTCATTTGGTGTGTAGGCATGTGTGTGTTTATGTGTGTGCAGTTAAATATGAGCATGAAAAGTGTGCATTTGGTTGATGAGGCCTGCTGAAAGTGGGCACAAGTGTCTGTGCGGTTGAGGTTCTGGACTAAATTTTCACAACTGCCATTGCTCAAGAGCTGGGCTCCATTTGTGTGTGTGTGTGTGTGTGTGTTGAGTGGGAGGTTAGCCAAGAGAACATAAGAGATCTACAGAGAAAGTTAAAGTGGGAGAAAAAGAAAGCCAGAGGGGGGAAAAAAGATAATCAGAATTGGAGTTAATTGAGGGAGAAGTAAAAGGCTGCAAGCAGCTAAATGCAATTTACAGGTTCAGACGGGCGGATGCTGGAAAAAACATGTTTAGAGAGGCTGAAAATAGTAAGTTGTACACCCAAATGACCGGCAAAAAAAAAAAAAAAGAAAAGAAAGGAAACAGCTTTGATTTGAACAGGAGCTGTCAGTGTCATGTGCATCGCTTAACTACACTCGCTCCAGGCCACACAAGGACAGTCTGAGCGTGTGTTGTTGGTCTACCACATTCGTGCAACATCCACTCTTCTGTTCCAGTCCTTATTATTACATAATATGTAATAAAGCAGAAATATAAACTACAAATGCCACATTTCTTTCTAAACAAAGACAGCTGGCCTGCACTTTGGGGCTGAAATCATTGGAACTGCTCTACTCCAAGTCGCATTTTGACTGTCGAATCGCAGATGTTTACTCATTATCAATTCTGACTGCAGCTCCGAAGAAGCTTTGAGCACTCAAGAAAGACAGCTTGTTAGGAAATGAGTTGAATTTTCTCTGAAAACATATGGAAGCTTAAATAAGATGCAGCATGTAAACATTCACAAAGACCATCAGTAGATTGCCCAGTAAATATACTGTACTGCAAACCACTAATATCACTGGCAACCCAAAAATACGACCTCTTAAACTAGCACCAATCCTTCCCAGTGGGAGGATGGGATGCCAGTGAGCATTCCTGTCCAACCAGGAGTACTCCACAACACAATTCCTCTCTTTCACAGTAATGGGCATCTAGTTAATCAGGATCACGAGGAGCCAAGCTACAATGCTAGTGCATCACAGAAACTCAAAAAGGGGGCGAACAGTAATCCTCTAACAGGGCTCAGGGAGTCACAGAGCCAGTCATTCAAGTCAGCGCAACACACATGCAAAAGGGGAGACAGGGCGAGTGGACCCCACCGGTCCTCAAATACTGGATCCGTGATGAGCCAATAGACTTCAGGGGTGACAGCCGGCTGCAAGGGACGAAACTCCACCCAAGGGAAGGAGAGCCAACCCACTCCTAATCACCCCACAACGCTTCACGCACCCACACACGCCATGACCATTGAGATGGTTTTCCTCTCTTGTGCTCTGTTGATCAATGGCTCACTGATCTGATTATTTGAAGGTAGTCATACAATCATGTTAGAAGTTTTCACAGGACTCGGGGAAAAACTAAATCCATCGCATAATTCAGCAGTTTCAGTTTACTGAGGTTTGTGAGCATTCTTTTACGCACCGCTCTCTTGAGGTTCTGCCACAGCATTTCAGTTGGGTTGAGGTCTGGACTCTGACTGGACCATTGCAACACTTTGATGCTTTTCATTTTCAGCCATTCACCTGTGGATTTGTTTGTGTGTTTGGGATCATTTTAGCTGTCCCAAGGTGCCCAGCTCCTTTGGCTGCAAAACAAACCTAAAATATTACCTTTCCAACCACTGTCCTTGACAGGAGGTGTTTGTGCTGCTATGTTGTGTTTGGTTTTTGCCAAAAGTGCGCATTGGCCAAACGTCTCCACTTTGGTATCATCTCTCCAAAGGAACTATTCCAGAAGTCTTGTGGTTTGTTCAGGCTCAACTTTACAAGCCTGTGCAAACCTGAAAATATCTACCCTTTTCGAAAATCATTTACAAGACTCTTAGAAAAGATATTTCTCACACAGTTCAGCATTATAAGCCATATGGTGCTTCAGGTTACTATTAAGTCAACCTTTGAAATGTTAGTCACTGAATGAAAAGTACTTTGTGTCCAGTCCACACTTCAACTCAAATCATAATTCAAAAATTTTAAATTGGAACCGTGACAAATTGTTCTAAAAGTTGTGATTGACATTTCTGGCAATGGACCCTCAAGCTGAAGATGTGTTGTGCATATGTAAGTCACAAAGTGCTGACCACATGCATTATATTGCCAAAAGTATTCACCCATCCATCCAAATCATTGAATTCAGGTGTTCCAATCACTTCCATGGCAGCAGGTGTATAAAATCAAGCACCTAGGCATCCAGACTGCTTCTACAAACATTTGTGAAAGACTGAGTCGCTCTCAGGAGTTCCGTGAATTCACTTTATATGGGGGTTTTGTTGAGAGTCCAAACAAGCTGCATCACTGTGTGGTTCGGAAGCCGCGCAGCCTCCAAACTAACAACCCTGCAGCACATGGTGAAGGCTGCTAAAAGGATCATCGGCATCCCACTCCCCTCCCTCCTGGACACATGCAACACCCGCCTTGCCCACAGAGCAGCCAGCATTGTTGGGTGACCCCACCTACCCCTCACAGAGTCTCCAGTCTCCTTCCATCAGGGAGGTTCTCCACTAGACTGAGCAGCAGCTTCTTCATCCTGCCAGGAAGCTGAACTCTCTGCCCCCCCCCACACACTTTTTCACCATATCCCCCAGAGTTTAAGGTGCTTCCTAAATACCTTGATATGGTGCACTTGTTTTGGTATGTAACCACCATCATCACGTTGTAACTCCTTTAATATATGACCTTCCTTCTTTGAACTTGAGGCATGAATTTGGACCCCTTCAAAATTTAAGATGTAAGTACAATTTTTTATTAAAAGAAATGCTAAAAGAATGATTTCCTAGATAGTTCAATGACTTCAATCCATAACATCAAGATTTTTACAACTGAATCATGACTTACATTTTCATATTTGGCAGGAGGGTCATATGAAACTCATTGGAAAGGTGATGTCAGTCATCGTGTGTCGTCAAGGCAGGAACCGGAAAGTTGAAAAGGAGACACAGCTCATCAGAAAACTGCACTGAGGGTTTGAAGTCTGCTAATCTGAGTAGGAAAAACAAATCACAATACCAACACCTACTCTAAATTTGTCCTTGACCAAGCTTCTCACCTCATTATTATTCCACCGGAGTACCAAGGAGCTGGTGGTGAGCCTGCAGTAGGATCAAACTGGTTTTGCCAGAATGCGCCAAACACCTTGATTGACCTTTTCCATGGAGAAATAAAGGTAGACAAGGCTTAAGAGCAGAAGTTATGTTACAAGGCTTGTGAAATACAGAGAAATGATAATAAATTGCAAAGAAAATGAATAAGAGCAACTGTGTGGTGCAAATCCTCATAATTAAGCCATGAGAAAAGCTGCTTTAAATGAACCTGAAAAGCTCCGCTAGCACAAAATTAAGGCAAGAGAATGCCACTGTGTTCATCTAAAATGTGGTGAGGGATTTTTCCATGTAGCTGATAAGCTGCCTTCCTCAAAACAGCAGTCCAGGGAATGATTGGAATTTAATGCAATTTTCTCAAGAAAGACAGATTTATTCAACATGTGCATGTGCACACTTTTGTGCCACTGCATTTTACATAACCGACAGTGTCATAATTCACACCTGCATCATATAACTCAGTTCAGTTGTTAGCGCAGAGGGATTTGTGCCCTGCGTGCGTGTGTGTGTGTGGTGTGTGTGTGTGTGTGTGTTAGAAAGTGAAAGATGGAGTGTGAACAAAACACAGAGAGATTAAGATTCACAGCAGTAAAAAGGATTTAATTGCATGTGAGGTGAGCGACTGCGAATTGTGGCACTGAGGATGTGATGCAGGTATTTTTGTCAACTAGAATGACACACATTCACAAAGATGACTTTCAGGGAAAAAACAATATTGTTCATATGAAGAGGTATGGATCAGACAGAACTGATACAAAAGGAACAGGAAAAGCTGTGAGGTGAATGTTACAAAAGCATCTGCAGAGGAGGCTCCCTGTCCTGTCAGTGATGTGTTAGTTTAAGTTATGGCCTTCCATGAAGAATTATTATAATACATGTATTCATCATCTTTCCCCATACATCAAGCTGAGCAATAAACAAACACTCTCTAAATCCGTGAAGCTTCAGCTCCCTCAGGGTTTCTACAGCACTGAGGTCTTGAGACTAGCTAGGCCACTCCTGGACCTTAATGTGCTTCTTCTTTGGCCACTCCTTTTTTGCCCTGGTGTTATGTTTTGGGTCATTGTCATGTTGGAAGACCCATCCATGACTCATCTTCAGTGGCTGAGAGAAGGAGGTTCTTGTCCAAGATTTTATAGTACATGTCCCCATCCACTGGCCCATCAGTACACTGCTACCAGTGGTGGTCTTGGTGACTGTGGTCCCAACTGCATTCAAATCATTAACAAGCTCCTCCTGTGTAGTTTTGGGCTCTGCCACCTTTCTCGTGATCATCCTTACCTCATGAGGGAAGATCTTGCATGGAGCTCCCCGCATACGCTCTACCTTTCCTCAGTTTGCTTCAGAGAGAGTGGACGAACATGGAAATTCCAGGGAGACCTTGTATCACAACAGGTGAGGGAAGCTTCAAAAAACAGAGAAGGCAAAATGTTAGCCCAGGTTTTATAGCAGAGCATACTAGGAGCATAGATTAGCCTGATTACCACACTGGTCCACAACAATCTAGCAGAGAGTTCTGGCTCGAGCTGATTCTTCATTACCAATTGACGTGTCGTTGATTGCCAGATGAGAAACAGGGACATCAGGTGAAGATCAGGATCTGAGAAAGCAATGACACCAGCTGGAGCCCTAAGGAGGACTTGCCCATGACCACTTGAGGAACACTTGGGAGACAAAAGAGGAGCCACAGGCCAGCCCAAAACCATGACACTGGGCTTTCAATAAAATTGACTCTTCTCTTTGTCTAATATTAAAATCTGTTTAATGATCTGAAACGTGACAAATATGCCAAAAAATTAAGAACTCAGAGAGCAAATACTGTTTCAAAGCACTTCCATCCATTCACTTCCACTTATCCTGTCCAGGGTCGCAGGAGCCTATCCCAGCTGACATAGAGGGAGGCTGCACCCTGTACAGGTCACCAGCCTGTTGCAGGGCTAATACAGAAAGACAGACAACCATCCACACTCACACCTATGGGCAATTTAGAGTAGCCGATTAACCTAACTCCAGAAAACCCACGCAGACACGGGGAGAACATGCAAACTCCACACAGAGATAGAGGCCCGGGCCGAGGTGGAACTGTAAGGCAGCAGTGCTAACCACCACGCCACTGTGAGGATGTTGTCAGCACACTTTTATTTTTTTTAACCTCATCTATCAGCCATAAAGATGTTTTTGAAAACTACAAACCATGCCAAATATAAAATTATGTTTCACATGTTTTCACATGAGTGATGCCTCTGAGCAGGAGTGGGATCTTTGATACAAACTGCAGCAGTGAAGCTTTGAATGAGCTTGATTTGCTCCATGAACTGTGTTGCTGAACATAATCGTGCACCTGTCCCTATCACCTCGTATCACATCTGCCCCCACCCACACCTCTCCCACAGAAAGCTGGAGAGGTCCGCCTTAACATGGATTTAAACATTTGAAAGACTTACATTCAAGCCTTAAGATTAAAAAAGAAAAGGCAGTTAAGCAGTGAGTAGGTTGTGCTTCTACAACAATCAGATGTACAACTAATGGATGAATGCAATGAAATCTAGAGTGTGACCAGCTCTCTTTCCTACACTTTGCCTTTTGTCCTGTGTCTCTCTGCTCTCTTCTCTTTCTCCTCAGGTATCAGCAGTTGTGCCCTGATGCATTAATATATGTTTTACTTGGATCTTACTGTCCTGGTCCTGAGTTTATGACCCAGGGTTTTTAGTTTTAGGACTTTCATTTTTCTATTTCTATTGTTAATGCTACTGTTTGATTTCTAGCTTATTGTGTTTTTGCAGTTTTGAATTTTTGTCCTTTTCTGGTAATTCAGACTTCTTAGTTTAGTTTTCAGAGTTCTGTTCTTGGCTGTTGTTCACTTTCTGTCTAATCCTGTTTCAGTTTGGTGTTTTATTGTTTCTGGTTTATTCTCCTGTTAAGTGGATTTAGTCCTGGTCTCTGTTCCTTGTGCTGTAGTTCAAGTCTTCCTCTTGTGTCTGGTTACCTGGTATCATCTTGTTCCTCTAATGTAGGGCTTGAAGTCCCTCGGTGTGTCTGCTTCCCTGTGTTGTATCAAGTCAGCATTTCTCTTTCCATGTGTACTTCCTGTTTTACTTCGGCAGTCCGTTGTATCGTTACAGTCAGTTTTACTCCCCGGTGTGTCCTATCTCCCTGATTACCTCATGTGAATATATTATCTGTTACCTGTTTTTTGTCACATACTCTCATTCAGGTAGTGGTTCAGTAGACAGGACATGCTAGCTGGGCAAATCTTGGCTTTATTCGTGCATGCATGTTCAGACATAACTGCATTTGTGAGCTGTGGTGGTTTAATCTGTCAGATTTACTCACTGTGGTGACAGTGTTGTGTCATCTTCACACTGTGGTCAGGTTGCATGGATAGACTAGTGGACCTTACTGTTATACCTTTGTGCTCTTGAGGTACTGCCACCACACCATTTTGTGGTATAACAGCATAATAACACATTTCCTGCACTTCTTGTAGCACTGGGCCCAATTGCTGACCATTTGTGTTCAGTTTTATTCCATTGATGCTGAGCAATTCTGTATGCTGAATAATAATAATTTAGATATTACAAATGGATAATTTACTAGTCTGTAATTAGGTGCATTTATATACATCTTTTGGATGAAAACAGTTCAACATGTCCCAAATCAGGTCAAACACCCTAAATCACACATTTTATCTATCCATGAATCCAGATGATACACATCCATTAGTTAAACTGCAAAAATGTCTTAAAGACATAAAGGCCTGGATGACCTCAAATTTCCTGCTTCTATATTCAGATAAAACTGAAGTTCTTGTACTCGGCCCCACAAATCTTAGAAACATGGTGTCAAACCAGATACTTACTATAGACGACATTACCCTGGCCTCCAGTAACACTGTGAGAAATCTTGGAGTCATTTTTGACCAGGATATGTCCTTCAATTCACATATTAGATAAATATGTAGGACTGCTTTTTTGAATTTGGGCGATCCAATCCAAAATGCTGCAGCTAGAGTACTGACAGGGACTAGAAAGAGAGAGCATATTTCTCCCATATTGGCTTCTCCTCATCGGTTCCCTGTTAAATCTAGAGAGCCTTCTCCTGCAACATCTGGATCTTATCAGACCTTAGCTTCACCATACACTTCACTGGACTGCTCCTAACGGGCTGTCCTAAAAGCTCCCTGGGAAGCCTCAGCTGATCCAAAATGCTGCCAGCTAGAGTACTGACAGGACTAGAGAGAGCATATTTCTCCATATTGGCTTCTCTTCATTGGCTCCCTGTTAAATCTAAAATAGAATGTGAATCTCCTCACATACAAAGTCAATAATCAGGCCCCATCTTATCTTAAGCACCTCATAGTCCCATATCACCCCAATAGAGCACTTCACTCTCAGACTGCTGCCTAACTTGTGGTTCCTAGGATACTTAAGAGTAGAATGGGAGGCAGAGCCTTCAGCTTCACACATTTATTACTTCTAGGCTGGACTATTGCAATTCATTATTATCAGGCTGTCCTAAAAGCTCCCTGAAAAGCCTTCAGCTGATTCAAAATGCTGCAGCTAGAGTACTGACAGGGACTAGAAAGAGAGAGCATATTTCTCCCATATTGGCTTCTCTTCATTGGCTCCCTGTTAAATCTAAAATAGAATGTAAAATTCTCCTCACATACAAAGTCTTGAATAATCAGGCCCCATCTTATCTTAAGCACCTCATAGTCCCATATCACCCCAATAGAGCACTTCACTCTCAGACTGCTGCCTAACTTGTGGTTCCTAGGATACTTAAGAGTAGAATGGGAGGCAGAACCTTCAGCTTTCAGGCCCCTCTTCTGTGGAACCAGCTCCCAGCTTGGATTCAGGAGACAGACACCCTCTCTATTTCTGTGTAATTATTGTAGGGCTTTTCCTTTACAATATAAAACACTTTGAGGCGACTGTTGTGATTTGGTGCTATATAAATAAGTTTGAATTGAATTGAAAATACATTGTTCTTCAGTGGGCTTATATACTGTACATGAGGCTGTAAGAGCGATGCATCCTAAAAATTAATAATCAACTTTAACCCTCCAGCTTTAACGACGGTTAGGTGCAGGGGACAATGAAGTGGTATGAAGAGGGCCCTTTAATCAAATTTTGCTTAGGGCCCCTTCAAGGCTTGGACCGGCTCTGCACACAGGTTATATATTTGTGTGTTAGAGTGTGTGTGTGTGTGTGTGTGTGTGTGTGTGTGTGTGTGTGTGTTGTGTGTGTGTAGATATAAAGGTAGATATAAAAGTAAGTTTTTGCAATCAGAATGATGATCTGAATGCACTGTTGTACCAAACATATTTGCTTTCACAAGAAGAGCACTATAGGTTTTCTATAGGCTACTCTTGTTAATGTTTCTATTTTTATTTTTATCTTTATCTGCATGGATAAAGGCACACATGCATGCACGTACACACACACACACACACACACACACACACAAAGGTGGCTAATGATTGATCAAAAGAATACCAAGTGACAGGTATTTCGACCTGCAGCTGATTGCACATACAGTATTTCAGTTTCCTGCCTGTTCCAGCAACATGACCAGGGTACCTGTCAATATTTTTCCGAGGCCCTAAAAAAAAAGTAGAGTTAGGATTACCACTTCTGATGACTTAGTCCTCAGAAGATTATGAAAGGATGGACTCTAAAAACTCACTGAGATGTAGCAGACAATTTGTATTTCAGGTGCATAGTCCTAAGCTAAATCTTTTATGAAGATAGTTATATGGGAACTGAAGACTGGAAGCATTTTTTTTCAGATATTTTCACAGATTTCAAGCAGGGGTCAGCTAAATCAATCTGTTGTTCTAAAAATATATGCAGAGACTATTCCAAAGACAAACAAACAAATCTTTCTCTGCCTACTGGACACAGGATCATCAGTGTATTAAGAAAAATGACTTGGACCTTGAAGTTCACATTGGCCTGCACCTCACTGTGCATGCATTCTCAATATAATACATGCAGTGACTGTTTTCCATAAATCTTCCGTTAGGAATAAATAAAAGACACACAATAAGTTATCAGGGTGGAGGTTTCCTGCAGGAAGCCATCTAAATGATTTAAGCCTTAGGCTGTTTTTGAAAGCTTCCACCTAAGAAAGCATCTTCAAAGCAGTAACAGCTTTACAACAGTAAAGACGAGCAACTCATTTTAGAAAAAAAATCTGTCAGTTTTTGGCGGAGATTTTCTATTCCCACTCTGGCCAACTCTGCTTAATTTGATGCAACAGAAATGAAGCATAACAATGTCACAGTGCATCCTTTTCATTGTATCGTTCCCTTCTTCACTGAATGTGTTTTGCCTGAAAAGTTACTAAATTGGTGACAGCCTATGCTTTATGTTTGACAGATGCATTTTAGGTTCAGAAACTTCCACATTGGAAAGGGTTAAAGTTTAAACCAAGAGGTACCAGGTTACAGTAATGGCATACACCAGTCTGATTAGGAGAGTATATGGCTACCATATTGACAAAGTGGCTGGCTTAGTAGAAGTGACATGTTTCAGTTGCCTGTCACGCCTTTAACCGTTGGTCATGGATGGGTGTATGAGCTCTGTGCAAACTCACAGTCCACAGAATGTAAGGTGGAGGTTGAAGACAACTGGAAAATTCCTTTAGTAATGAAAAGGTCTATTTCTTATTATTAAATAGGCTTTGCTTAGTTGTTTAACACTGTGCCATTAACACACATGAATGCTGCCATGCACAGCACAGTGGGGCTAATTACTGCCTAATGTTTCCATGCAACAAACAAGGAGGTGCACTCATTTGAAAGATGAGAGGAAGGTGGATGTTTATTTTTAACAAGTGTGAACACACATGCTGTTATTCAAATTATTACCAGTCCACAAACACACCTCATCACTGTGTTCATTATTCAGTTATTCAAACAAACACACGCACACAGACACAGAGAGCAATGCGTGAAATGTGCAGAATGCATTATTTTAAGAGATGAGATAACACACAAAACATACTGCAGCTTTAGCAGTATTTATTTTGTTGGAAAGCAAATTCCGCACTCAGTTTGAGTGTGCAGGCCTCACAAGAAGTTCCTGTACCTAGCTATTGAGTCAGCATGAAGATTTATCCCAAAAACCTCAAGAGAACCAGGACTCTGTTCAGACGCTTATTTAAATAATACTGAGAATGAAATAGAGAATCACTACATAATTATCAATCATGGCAAAAGAATTCACAATTTTGATATCATGATATTTACAAAATTAATAAATAGTTTATTTACAACATTTTATTGATTCACCTTTGTAATTAAACCTACACTCATTTTTGGCCCGCTTGCAATTCTAAATGGCATTACAGCAGGCACACATATGTTTGGCACACAGCATCACTTTACGGATTTCCTTGCAACCTAGCAGCCACCATTACCACAGCATATGGGGCAATGAACGGAGAAGAAATAACTAACACAAAACAGACACAGGAACACAGACACAGGGAAGACAAGAACAAACCAGAATAACATACAAATAACAGAATACGAAACTACAACAAACCGGGAATTTCAACTAAGAAACACAACTAGAAATACCACAAAAACAGAACCTCATACAAAAAACACAAAACACTGGCTCCAACAGCCCAGGGCCATGACAGTTACGCTCCCTCTACTCCTTTTTAGCTTCCTCTGATAAAGCTCTTTTCTTTTAGATGGTTGTGTGTCTAAAGGTGTCCATATATTCGCCCTGCAAGCTAACTAAGTATACCCACCATTATCCCTAACAGCTAGTTTTAAGTGGCTAATAGCCAGACAGCAACATCTGACTGTGCACTACAGCCAGCATAACAACAGGTCTTCTGAAGATCACTTATGGTCTGGTGAAAGCAGTGTGCAGCACATTAACTAGAAACTACTGTTTTCCTTTTTCTTTTTTAAAATCTATTCTTATATAGTAAGAAACTGCATGAAAACTGCTGTGTATTGGGTTCTGAAAATAGCTTCCACCATAAGGCAGCTAGCCGCCTACAGTTGTACTTGTGTAATTACTGGCATGCTTAATATTTGTTGTGTGGTTTTTAAAAAGAACAAACACAAAAGGCTTCAATATAAAAAGATAAAGCAAAAATGTATTATGTAGTGCCTAAGCACTTTTTTTTTTTTTTACAATATAATGATATGGGCAACTGTAACAAATTATGAATTTTTCATTTTTAAACATCCCAGCAATGAACAATGCAATGTCAAATGTATAAAATTAGAATAGGATACCAACTTCTCTAAAAATAAAAGAAACTCTCGGAGTGTGCAGTCAGTGAAGCGTACATTGACTCAATTAAATATCCTCTAAGGTTTGTAACTCAAGAACCGCCAACATTAAAAACTCCATTCCTGACTCACAATATAGCATAGACTGCTTATCAAAATGTGTAAACATAATTGTTGATAGCACAGCATTTTACAACAGCATATTTTGTTTCTGGGGTAAAAATAACCCCAACAGGACAGAGGACATGGAACACAGTCCAAAAATAATAATATAGCCCAAGTAACACAAATGCTATAAACATTTATGGCACTTGCTGTTCCACTCACAGATGTGGATTACTGAATTCAGTGCTTAAAATAAGTCCAACTGGGCACCGACATGCAATTATTCCCCAACATGTTCATCACAGTTTCTAAAAAGAGCTGCCAACTCAAGTCAGAACGAAAAAAGGTGCAAGAAAAATCTTGGCAGAACTACCTGACTGCCACTGACATGAACAACTTGATTAGTGTTATTACTAAACACACTGCTCTACTATACCAATATATTTTCTTTTTGTTAGTAATGGAAATTATACCCAAGTGCTCAAAGTAATTAAGTAGATTAAATAGTATAAATTCTAAGTCATATGAATCTCACTTAAATATTTTCAGTTTGTGTCGGTTTGTTGTGGAAAGCCTTACCAGAAGAGTTGAAGCTGTTATTGTCAAAGTGCAGGTAAAAAAAAAAAAAACAGAGGAAAACTCAGAGCTTAAATACACGCAGGTTTAATGTAAAACTGGAAAACACCAGTGAATGTAGCAGAAACTGATCAGGAGAAAACAAGACAGAAGAAGCAAAACTGAACAAAAATGCACAAGAGACAAGAGATTGGCAAAATAAAACAATAAACAAGGGCACATCACTAACAGAGACTAGCCCATACACAGGGAACACCGGGGAGGCAGGATAACTGAAAGGAGGAATATACAGAAGATCAGACCCAAACAACCTGGCAATAAAACAACCCATAAGAATGGATACAAAACATCAAATGAATGAACTTGAAAACACAAGGGAAAACAACTGAATAGCCTGGAACTAAATACTGATGAACCAAGGATAACCTAAAATGCAGGATTTCAATAAATGAGCAAAATATCAACAGCCTGGGCAGCACAGTGGTTAGCACTGCTGCCTCACAGAATGACATCTAGAAGGGTTTGATTCCACCTTGGCCCAGGCCTCTCTGGCTGTGTGGAGTTTGCATGTTCTCCCCGTGTCTGTGGGTTTCCTCCCACAGTCCAAAGACATGCAGTTACTGGGGTTAAGTTAAATGGTCACTCCAAATTGACCATAGGTGTGAATGGTTGTGTGTCTCTCTGTGTTAGCCCTGCGACAGACTGGCGACCTGTACAAGGTGTACCCTGCCTCTCGCCCCACGTCAGCAGTTGCGTGAGGCTGACACCCCACCCATGCGAAAAATGACAAATAGATTGAGCGGTTAGTGCTGCTGGCTATATATATACACAGTGCCTTGCTAAAGTATTCGGCCCCCTTGAACTTTTCAACCTTTTGCACACATTTCAGGCTTCAAACATAGATATAAAATTTTAATTTTTTGTGAAGAATCAACACAAGTGGGACACAATCGTGAAGTGGAATGAAATTTATTGGATGTGTCAAACTTTTTTAACAAATAAAAAACTGAAAAGTGGGGCGTGCAATATTATTCGGCCCCCTTGCGTTAATACTTTGTAGCGCCACCTTTTGCTGCAATTACAGCTGCAAGTCTCTTGGGGTATGTCTCTATCAGTTTTGCACATCGAGAGACTGAAATTCTCGCCCATTCTTCCTTGCAAAACAGCTCGAGCTCAGTGAGGTTGGATGGAGAGCGTTTGTGAACAGCAGTCTTCAGCTCTTTCCACAGATTCTCGATTGGATTCAGGTCTGGACTTTGACTTGGCCATTCCAACACCTGGATACGTTTATTTGTGAACCATTCCATTGTAGATTTGGCTTTATGTTTTGGATCATTGTCTTGTTGGAAGATAAATCTCCGTCCCAGTCTCAGGTCTCTTGCAGACTCCAACAGGTTTTCTTCCAGAATGCTCCTGTATTTGGCCCCATCCATCTTCCCATCAATTCTGACCATCTTCCCTGTCCCTGCTGATGAAAAGCAGGCCCAAACCATGATGCTGCCACCACCATGTTTGACAGTGGGGATGGTGTGTTCAGGGTGATGAGCTGTGTTGCTTTCACTCCAAACATATCGTTTTGCATTGTGGCCAAACAGTTCAATTTTGGTTTCATCTGACCAGAGCACCTTCTTCCACATGTTTGGTGTGTCTCCCAGGTGGCTTGTGGCAAACTTTAAACGAGACTTTTTATGGATATCTTTGAGAAATGGCTTTCTTCTTGCCACTCTTCCATAAAGGCCAGATTTGTGCAGTGTACGACTGATTGTTGTCCTATGGACAGACTCTCCCACCTCAGCTGTAGATCTCTGCAGTTCATCCAGAGTGATCATGGGCCTCTTGGCTGCATCTCTGATCAGTCTTCTCCTTGTTTGAGATGAAAGTTTAGAGGGACGGCCGGGTCTTGGTAGATTTGCAGTGGTCTGATACTCCTTCCATTTCAATATGATTGCTTGTGTGACGATGTGGTCACAACAACGCCACCAGAGGGAATTTCACCCTCTGGAATATATTAATTTGGGTTTTTATTGTAGATCTAAGAGAATACCTTAAATGCACAGGTTCGAAATTTGACAGGAACAGAGATATGGTTCTGGAAATATAATTTTGTTTATTGAATAAAATTAAAAATAAGGCTGCTACAGTGATGGTGCTCATGCACCCTCAAAGTAAACAATAAAAACAGCAAATAAAAAACCAAACTGGACTTACCAGTAGCAGGGGACCTCAACAACAAAAAGAAAACCAAAAATCACCACGACAATACACACAACACACAGCAATCTCTCCCCAAGTGCTGTACAGGAATGTGACCACAAGCTAGACAAAACCCCACCACCAAGAAGGGCCCACACTGCTACTGGCTCGTCAGTCTCCACTTACACCTACAGACACAAAAGAAGAAAAAGGAAAATAATTAAAAACCAATAAACACTCACAATGAGGTGCAATAATCACACAAATGAGAACCTTATCACAATTTAGCAGCAGAAACTAAAATATAAAAAGCACATTCTAAAATACTGAATATAAAAATAATCAGTGAGGTTTAAGAAAAAAAGCACTTAAAACCTGAACATAAAACAACCAAAATCACAGTTCAGGAGGACGCCAAGCTAGTATCTATACCACCACGGCATCACAGTCAGTTCCAGTACGATGCATTGACCAGTGGCGATATACTTAATCCAGGTGGATATATACTTTGTTAGCAAGGCGTCACAATATCCGCTTCCGGACGAGACAGGAACCCTTCGTCCAGACAGTAAACCTCTAGGCAAAACAGCAGGCTGGCGATAAGGGGAAAAAAATCACTGCTGGCAAATGGATAAAATAATCCAATTTTAAAAAAGCCAGGAATCCTAAAGAACAAACAAGTTACCTTATGACCTATTATACTGAAACTATTACCATTTCAGGGCCAGCATATTGCCATTAGGTAACTTACCAGAGAGGTAAAGTCACAGATACACCGTCGCGCTAAAAGTCAAGGCTTCTGTTCCGCGGCTACACTGCAATTAAATGCACGTCAGTAACGCTCACACCCCACACCCTCAGTAGTTTCAAAGCGGCGCCTACCTGTTGTAGTCACATGATGAGTTACAATTCGACAGGGCTGCTCTGTTACTTCCGCACATGCTTCGTCCTCAGCAAAGGAATAACAAGGCCCGCAAACTGCCTGCCTTTATCCAAGGGGATGCCACTTTACAATCAAGCACAGGTGTGGTATGATGTCATGTGACGAGAGCGAGCGAGCAAGAGGGAGAGACAAAAGGGAGCATTCATGCACCATAACCCAGGTCGGCCACACTTGCACAGTGCTCCTTGAGATGTTTAAAGCTTGGGAAATCTTTTTGTATCCAAATCCATCTTTAAACTTCTCCACAACAGTATCTCGGACCTGCCTGGTGTGTTCCTTGGTCTTCATGATGCTCTCTGCACTTGGAACAGAACCCTGAGACTATCACAGAGCAGGTGCATTTATACGGAGACTTGATTACACACAGGTGGATCCTATTTATCATCATCAGTCATTTGGGACAACATTGGATCATTCAGAGATCCTCACTGAACTTCTGGAGTCAGTTTGCTGCACTGAAAGTAAAGGGGCCGAATAATATTGCACGCCCCACTTTTCAGTTTTTTATTTGTTAAAAAAGTTTGACACATCCAATAAATTTCATTCCACTTCACCGATTGTGTCCCACTTGTTGTTGATTCTTCACAAACAATTAAAATTTTATATCTTTATGTTTGAAGCCTGAAATGTGGCAAAAGGTTGAAAAGTTCAAGGGGGCCGAATACTTTTGCAAGGCACTGTATATATATATATATAAATCTTAAAAACTTAAAAACATGGACTCCAGTAACACTGAAGAATCTTGGAGTCATTTTTGACCAGGATATGTCCTTCAATGCACATATTAAACAAATATGTATGTTTTTACTTTTGTGCAATATTTCTAAAATTAGAAACATCCTGTCTCAGAGTGATGCTGAAAAGCTAATTCATCTATTTATTACTTCTAGGCTGGACTATTGTAACTCATTTTTATCAGGCTGTCCTAAAAGTTCCCTGAAAAGCCTTCACCTGATCCAAAATGCTGCAGCTAGAGTACTGACAGGGACTAGAAAGAGAAAGGATATTTCTACCATATTACCTTCTCTTCACTGCCTCCTTTTTAAATCCAGAACTGAATATGAAATTCTTCTTCTCAAAAACAAAGTCTCGAATAATCAGGGCCCATCTAATTTTAAAGAACTCATAATACTATATGACCCCAAGAGAGCTCTTCGCTCTCAGGCTGCTGGCTTACTTGTGGTTCCTAGGATACTTAAGACCAGAATGGGAGGCAGAGCCTTCAGGTTTCAGGCCCCTCTTCTGTGGAACCAGCTCCCAGTTTTGATTCAGGATACATATGGATGCCCTCTTTTTAAGATTAGGCTTAAAACTTTCCTTTTTGATAAAGCTTATAGTTAGGGCTGGATCAGGTGACCCTGAAAACCATCCCTTAGTTATGCTGCAATAGGCTTGGGCTGCTGGGGTGTTCCCATGGGGCACGGAGACTTTCATTTCATTCATCTCTTTTTACTCTGTTTATACGCCACTCTGCATTTAATTACTAGGTATTTTTAACTCTTGCTCTCTACCAAAGTGTGTCTTTTGTCCTGTCTCCCTCCCCTCAGCCCTAACCGGTCAGCAGATGACTGCTCCTCCCTGAGCTTGGTTCTGCGGGAGGTTTCTTCCTGTTAAAAAGGAGTTTTTTTTTCCCTCTGTTGCCAAATGGTTGGGGGTCGTTTTGACTGTTGGATTTTCGCTGTAATTATTGTAGGGTCTTTACCTTACAACATAAAGTGCCTTAAGGTGACTGCTTGTTGTTATTTGCTGTTATATAAATAAAAAAAAAACTGAAATTGAAATCTCTCTGCTGGCCAGGGAATGTCTTGGCATCTCCCTAGATGAGCTAGAGCAGGTGGCTGGGGAGAGGTCTGTGCTTCTCTGCTCAGGCTGCTGCCCCCTGTAACTCAAAATAAGCAGAAGAAAATGGACGGATGGATGGATGGATAATTATATTTCAGGTGTACATAATATCTAAGCCATTTCATCAAAATGTGAAGAAGTCAATTAAATTGAGTTAAAAGAAAAGTATGAAGACTTTTGAGTTATTCTCAACACAGAGCAGTCAAAGCAAAGCAGTCGTGAGAAGCTTTGACTAGAGAACTATCACCTACATGCACATGTTAATGCAAGATGTTAATCATATATTAGGTCTCCTTTAGGTGGTCCCCTCACCACTGTATAGAACACCACCTAAAGCAAAGTCAAAGTCACTCTGGAGGAACAAGGGACGTCATCAGGTTCAACACCTGTTATCTATGCAGTAACAAAATGACCTGTCACATCTTTGCATGAAATTGAAACAAGATAAGAAACAGTAAGTCATACTAAACTCAAACAATAGTAAAACTAATTATAACCCACATCACTAGCAGTATTTTATTGTAATGAACTCATTTTTTTGTGTTAAAATATTATTACTGCTCAACCAGTGTCCCTATGTGTAGTCTGTACACCAGGGACACTCAACTTCATCTAGCCAAGGGCCACATTTGGAAAATGAGAAGAGGCAGAGGGCCAGTTATTAAACTACTTTCAAATTAAACGAGCAAACTTTGTAAAAGACTAATGAGCTCGTGCTCATATTTTCATGCACTTTACTGAGCTCCATTACAATTCAGCAGTATATATTTTGAACCATCTTTAACAGCACAGCTGGAACCTTTCCTGTCATGGCAGACAAATGTTGGACAAATTCAAAAATGCAAATGATTAATAACAGTTCTTAGGCATAGAATGAACACATTTCAGGTCTTTTAGTGTGAAAGCTGTTTTTTTTTTAATGTATTGATTACCAAACACATAACTGCACAGTGCAAAGTATCACATGCTGGAATAGTTCAGAATTCCAAAGTTCATTAAAAAATAATAAAGAAATAAAAAATGAAAGTCTGGAACAGACAGCAGAGGTATGTGATCTTGTGGTTCCTAGGATACTTAAAAGTAGAATGGGAGGCAGAGCCTTAAGCTTTCAGGCCCCTCTTCTGTGGAACCATCTCCCAGCTTGGATTTGGGAGACAGACACCCTCTCTACTTTCAAGATTAGGCTTAAAACTTTCCTTTTTGATCAAGCTTATAGTTAGGGCTGGATCAGATGATCCTGAACCACCCCTTAGTTATGCTGCTATAGGCCTAGGCTGCCGAGGGGGGGTCCCATAATGCACTGTTTCTTCTCATTCACCTTTATTTACTTGCTTATACTTTACTCTGTATTTAATCATTATTATTAATCTCTGGCTCTCTTCCACAGTGTGTCTTTTGTCCTGTCTCTCTCCCCTCAGCCCCAACCGGTCACAGCAGATGACTGCCCCTCCCTGGGCCTGGTTCTGCTGGAGGTTTCTTCCTGTTAAAAGGGAGTTTTTTTCTTTCCACCGTCGCCAAGTGCTTGCTCATAGGTAATAGGAGGTCGTTCTGACTGTTGGGTTTTCTCTGTGTTATTGTAGGGTCTTTACCTACGATACAAAGCGCCTTGAGGCAACTTTTTGTTGTGATTTGCTGCTATATAAATAAAATTGAATTGAATTGAATTGAATTGATGTTTTAATTTTAACTACTTCATGGTTAACACTATCAGTTATTTACTACATGCTTAATGTGAAGTAATGCATCACATTTCCTTTCAGAGCTTACTCACTTTTGGTTTGTGAGATGTCAAGGCAATATGCAAGCACTGGTTAAGTGAATATGTTGGGCTTCTTGTCCTTAATTTGATTCATCACTGAAAACCCCAACTTATGGCTACAGTGAATCTATATAAATTCCTTTAGATACTGACCACAGAAGCTACCCTATCAGCTATGATTATGTCCTGGAAATGTTAGTGCTCACACACTTCCAACAAAGCAGCCACATAAAGAGTAAAGAGCTGCAGCAAAGTCTTTAATAGAAAAATAAAAATGAAATCTATTAAAAAGCAAGTATCCCAATAATATGACCTTAGATGAGAGGGAATTTCTTTTACTTTGTGGCAGCAGACAAGTTTCACCGAGATAATCACATTCCTTCACCCTCTACCCTGTTTAACTGTTAAGACCCTGCTGGTACCTCCACTTAGACACTGATGCAAGTTTGTAACGGTCTGTTAACATACAGAGGGAAAAAATGAAAATAATTCTGTTAGGAATATTAGACAAGCATAAGACTAAATTATGTTTAGATGAGAAATACAAATTAGTCATTGCTGGGTATATGAAGTCAATATAATCAAATTCAACAACTGCCTGATTGTCATTTATTCAGTGCAGCAAAGAAAAAAACATCACTTAAAATGTTCTGCATTATCTGTCATACTGCATTGTGTTTACAGTTCCTTTCATTGTATTTACTTGTTAGAAGCAACACTGTAACACTTAAGTAAAACTTTTGTAGCAGTGTTGCAGATAGGAGAGTCAGTTTAGCCTACAATATTTGAAGCCCTTAAAGTTAGCTGTATTCAACTTGTACATTGTCAGGGTTGAGAGCTGCTGTGCAGGCAGGATGGAGGGAGGACCCCAGATTGCAGAACTCCAGGAAGGTGCTTTCAACACACATGTTTATTAACACCATGCATGCACACACAAACCAAAACATGCGCTCTCCCCGGAATACACCAGACGGGGGAGAGACGCAAAACCGACCAGACTAGAGAAAGCACGTAGGAATAACAGCAGGGCACAACCACTAATGACGCGACAAAGAGGCACAGAAAACACCGGACTTAAATACACAGGAGGACAGGAGGGAACACAGGTGATGCATATCACACAGACGAGACAGGAGGAAGCAAAACTGAACAGGACTGACAGAGACCACAAGACTATCAAAATAAAACAGGAAACACCAGGGACCAGAGATACATACTACAAAAAAGAAACACAAAACACTGGGCCACCGGCCCAGGACCATGACATACATACAGTATAACAGAGAAGCAAATATTTAAATGCTGAAAGCAACACAATTTTGAGTCAATCAAAAACTGAAGTTGAATTGAGTTCTGTCAAATGTCTTAGGGGTTTAATGAGAATCATATAAATCATATTGCTTCCATTTTAGCAAATTTTAAAGAAAACATGTGTGTTATCTGTTCTTTCCCCATATGGTTTACTCTGTGTTCCACTTTTAGCAGAGTCTGGCTTCAGCAGCACTACACAGGCACAAATCAGTCAGTGTGTCAGAAGTCAGCACTCACTCCACTGATACGCTGTACTCCACCTGGCTCCACTCATTCTTGTTCATTCTCCACCAGTCTGGCTCTTCTCAGGGTAGTGTGGTCTAAAATAACAGACCAGTGTGAATTTTGAACTGCTGGCTACATACAATTTCCACTGAACATTGATTCATGCATCCAAATCCCAGAATAAAATAAATAAAATCAGAAAAATAAATGAAAATAAATCTATTTCCCTGTCCAGTTTGTTTTACTCCTGATCTGAGTTAATCACAACTTACCCTGTATTAGTTCCTTGAGGATTAACCCAGCTTTATTCTAGTTGCTCTGATCAGTATGAGTCCTTTCAGTTCTAATATCTTTACTGAGTTAGGCCCAATTCAATATTTTCATTCTCTACACCTGCAGAGCGACTGGTCAGGAGCACTTTAATGAGTTACCAGCACTATAACAGAATGTTGTATCACGATGACTGTGATTACTATATGAAAACATCTGACCACTACTGTATGCAAGCATTGCAGATGGACACCAAGAACTTGTCACCAATTCAGTATATGACCAATGGTGAAAAAAATTCTCTTCTCTTTTTCTGTTCCTGTGTCATGACAAAATGGTAACGGGATTAGTGTTTCCAGCTGCTTTTCTAGTCCTAGTCACCACCGTTCATTAATGGTCGGAAAAGCTCATGTCACTGTGAAGTCAAGGTTTGCCATTTTAAGTATAAAATATCACTTAATCTTTTATTCTTTTAGATATTTGTGTAAAATATTGTCTTAAATCTGCAATAGATTTAAGACAATAGACTTTTTTTTTGACCTTCTAGCAATTCTAAATGGTATTACAACAGGTGCTTTCACATAGACTCCCCACCACATCATTTTTGTTTTCCTCGTAACCTAGTAACCACAACACAACACCCGCTAGCAGCAGTATTTTGAAGCCCCTGAAGCCTGAAGCTTCCAGTCATAAAAATGCTTGTCCTAGGCTGACTCTTGCTTTGTCCTGTCTTCTGTCACTCTCCCTCTTCTCCTTTGCTTTCTCTAATGAAGATAAAGGTGTTTGTGTACACTAAAAACAAATGGAATCAGTTTATTCATTAGTGTAAGTGAAAGTTCCTGACAGATTGGAAAATATTTCTTAATTCCTGTGAATATCATACCTCAGGAATAGATGAATAAAGGGACAGTCGTGTATGTCGCCAGAATAGACAAGTGGACTGAGAAAAAAAAAAAAGAAAGTTAACTGTTGTAGTTATAAAAAAGTCTGTTATAAGAAAGAGCATCTGCAAATTATAGCTTTAGCACTACTAGCTCTTGAAACAGCATATACTAATGACAACATCAGATCAGGTCCTTCCACACTAATGATAAAAACCTAATTTGCCCCAAAGAAATTTATATCTGTTAATATCGAGTTCAAACAAAGGTACATAGCAACCGTGGTATGTGTAGTAGGCTGTATTAAAATATTACAGGTTTTTTTTGTTCTAGCCTTTTTAATGCATGGTCTTTTTAAACAGTCAGCGTAATTGATACAGATGGATTCTGTTGTTATCAGTGAATGCAGGTGTTGTTTTCAGCTTCCTGTGAATGCCGATAAGCTGTGTGCTATTGATTAGAAATGAGTCACAGCATTTCAATCAGATTTGTATCTTCAAAGACCATTAAAATGACTTATATCCTTAATTACAGCATTTTCTTTACAAAACAGATTATAATGCATTGCAACACGTGTTTTTTCAAGTGACACATGGTTGTATAAATAAACAAAACCCAACATCTTTTAGAGCATAATTTTGGTTTGATCTTTTTCCTATTATGCTTGTTATGCACTCAGGTCCTGCTATTTTCACCTTAGTTAAGATAACGACACACTTTATTATTGCTGTATTTTTACATTACTAAAAGAGCATAGAGGTCACTGGGAAAAGGGAAAATGGGAAATAGGTGGAACAATTTATTGAAATGTGCAAATATGTATGGAAATACTGCATTAGGAGAAAAAACTGACTTTATACAATTTTAATTAGCAATGATTTGGGGTGGCTGTGGCTCAAGAGGTAAAGCAGGTTATTTACTAATGAGGAGGTTGGTGGTTCAATCCCTGTCTGCTCCAGTCTGTGTACCAAAGTATCCTTGGGCATGATCCTGAATCTGATGTGTTCCTTGGACTGTGATAGTGTGTGTGAATGTTAGCCCAAAAGCAGTAGTTCCCAGGTTTCTTGAAGGACATTCCATAGGTCTTCTTTGGATGTTGGGAGCCTTTTGCTGTGTTTCCCGTCATGATGATTCCACACTGCTTCAATAATGATGAGGTCCGGACTGTTTAAAATAAAACCCATGTTTCTAAAAAATCTGGTGTCAATCTCCACTTTATGCCGTCGCTTTTGAGCCAGGTCGTAACACATGGTCAAGGCTCATTTAGCGGATGTCAGCAAGTCCTCGGTGGCTGAAGGCAGCTGTTAGCAGGCTTAATTCAACTGAAAGGCAGTTTCTTTCCACTGTGATAACATAACTCTTTTCAAAAGCTAGAGCAAGCTTTTTTAAACTCTGTCCTATAATTCCTGTCTAAGCTTTCTGTCACACTGGCACTTGAATCTTTACACATCCAAAAATCCTACCCAACATTGCAAAAACAATTAGAAACTATTATAAAATGCTAATAGAAAACTGCAATGCACTCTATTTACATAGTTAAAAACATCCAGTTGTGAAACATTTCTGCAATCATCTTTTTTATTTTATTTACTTTTGTAGGCAATAAATACAATCAGTGCAATCCATGTTGAAAAAATGCATGACTATCTGCAATAGTTTGCATAGTAATGCATTTTTCTATTTAACTTTGGCTCAGCACATTAATCATTTTGTCGATATTTCACCATTGTTAGCTACATTTAGTGAGAATTATATCTTACCCAGTGTTTAAACTTTTCCCAATTTTAAAAAAAAAAGCAAAAAACAAAAAAAACTTTTCCCAATGATGAAAATATTGCTATTTCCCCTCTTGGATTGGTTAATATCACTACACAACTGTTGAATCAAGGTTAACATGTGAGTTCTGTGTGTTTTTACCTTTGAAATGTCGGTAGAATTAGTTTTAATTTTCTTTATCAGATACTTTTGAATCCTGATAGACACACATTTTCATCAAGGCACATACTCTCACAAACAAGCTTCTGGGCCAAGTTGAACAAGACTGATGGGAGCCAGTGCCCTTTGGTATTAGGTTTAAGATATAAAATAGAATTATAAAAATAGAGGTCGTCATCTCAATTTGCTTGGAATTTGTTAACATGTTGTTTAGTCACGTATATAGTACTGTACAGAATTCTTGAGCCACTCCTCAAAACTTTGGGGAGACTGAGAAATGGGTACACTAATTTATTAAAATGTGCAAACATATTGTACATATAAGTACATAAGGCAAAATCTGAGTTTGCCTGACTTCACAAACCCAGCCAGGCACAGCCCAAAGAGGAGACATGGGTGCATCCTCATGTAGGCCCACCACCTGCAGGAAGCATCGTAAGGGTCGAACGCAATGTGTGTCAGGCAGCGGCCCAGGCGGATGCCCTGGCGGACCGATACCCAGCTACTGAGGCTGGCTGTTGGGGCATGGAATGTCACCCCCCTGGTGGGGAAGGAGCCTGAGATTAGTGCATGAGGTTGAGAGATACTGGTTAGGTATAGTTGCGCTCACCTCAATGCATGGCCTGGGCTCTGGTACCAGTCTCCTGCGTAGGGGCTGGACTCCAGTTCCAGTCTGGAGTTGCCCTCAGTGAGAGGTGGCAGGCTGGGATGGGCATCCCGGGCTCCATCTAGTGGATCTGTCGTCCTACTGGGAGATTTCAATGCTCAGGTGGGCAGCGACAGTAAGCCCTGGAGGGGTGTGACTTGGAGGAATAGCCTGCCTGAACCCTAGTGGTGTTCTGTTATTGAACTTCTGTGCAAACCACAGTTTCTCTATAACAAACACCAGGAGTGGACATAAGTGCATGTGGCACCAGGACACCCTAGGTCGTGGGTCATTAATTGACTTTGTAACAGTATCATTTGATCTGTAGCTGTATGTTCTGGACACTTGGGTGAAGAGATGAGCTGAGCTGGTGGTGAGTTGGATTTGGTGGCGGGGGAGCATGCTGGACAGATCTGGGACACCGTATAGTGAGGGTGTGCTGGGAATGTCTGGCAGGGCCCCAGTCCATGAGACCTTCAACTCCCACCTCCGGCAGAACTTGAGAACAAATTGACCATGTTCTGCACCTCCACTGCTGCTGCACGGACCTGCAGTTGCAATGTGATCGTTGTCATAATTTTTATGGGCACCATTTCTAGCCATAGCCAAGTGGTGGAAGGCCTCCGCATTGGTGGCCTCAAAATATCATATCTGATTTTTTGCAGGTGATGTGGTCCTGTTGGATTCATCAGGTAGTGAACTCCAGCTCACACTGGAGCGATTCGCAGCCGAGTGTTAAGCGGCAGGTATGAGAATTAGCACCTCCATATCTGAGGCCATGGTCCACAGTCGGAAAAGGGTGGAGTGCCCACTCTGAGTCAGGGACTTCTGGAGGTGTAGACAACAACTGTAGAAAGCTTAGCATATAAAAGAAATGAGTCAAAAGGAATGTTAAAATGGGAAAAAGTAGTTATAACAATAATTTTGAATGCGATTACAGAAAAAAAATCAAAATTTTTTGGATGTGTCATATATCATTTAAATGTCGTTTTATCATGTAAGATTTGTCTGGTAAACTTTCTTACGTAAATTAAAAATAATGTTTTTAGTTGTTTTAAAATGTTTTAAGTATTTGATTGATACTAAGTAAATTAAAACAAATTTTTCTGGACTTCATAAAACCAAACATTTGTACATGAAATGATAAACTAAACAAAAGCCAATCCACACAAGTGGGGTTTTAAAGTTTTTTTTTTTTTAATTGTTTAAAATTGGGTCTTTGCTAAGTTGTCTGTTATTTGTTGTCAACACTAGTTCAGCTCTTGAGTTGAGCACCTTTTTGATGCATTTCAGTGATTCATATGTCAATCTTAAGTGGCTTAACAAACAAACAAACAAATGGAAAAAAAAAACATTCCTCTGAAAAAGGTTAGGTATAAAGACTGAACGGAAAATGAGTGGAAAAGCAGCCAATGGCCAAAGAAAAAAGAATTGAAAGAGCTTCAGAAATCCTTGAGAACTACTGCTCAAAAGCACTTTAAAAGGTTACAAAAGATTCTGATGTAAAGAATGAAGGTTTGCTCAAGAATCTGGCACAGTACTGTATTTTGGAGTACTGTCTATACATAATTGTATGTTTTAATTTATTTCATGATGCTCAATGAGTAAATTTCATTGAGCTGGATAAATCTACCATTAATCAATTGAAAGATTTAGTGTAAGAAGTCTACAGCTGCTTCACATCTCCATTATGGTGGCGTAGTTATTGCACTTCAGTAACCCCATAGCTTCTGACAAGAGGAAACACTCTATGATTTCTTGATTCGTCAATAGAGAGGCAGTTGCATAGTCTTTGTGTCACCCATACTAGGTGGGCATTGCTTTCTTATGTCAGATGTCAGAAGGGAATTTTTCTGGGAAAAACATCTCCAGCCCCTGTACCATACACAGGCCAGATCATCCAGGATTGTTTCCTTCTGATGCAACAGCAAGGATAATAGATGCCTGAGCTCAAGACAAAGGCGGTTCAGCAAAAAGTACCAAGTCAGGAATCCATCCATTTTAAAAAATGCATGCATGGATGGGTGAATGGTCACAGGCACAGCAGTCTAAAGGCCTGTACTGCTTAATCAGTGTCCTCACAACTTGTTTGTCAGAGGCTGGATGTATAAATGATGTGAAGACATAATGCATAGTTTAGTGTATACATTTCTTATTGTGTCTGATGATAAGGTGAAATAAAAATGAAAGTCAATTTAACATGGCAGTCAATTTCACAGCGCTTGAATTTCTTAATATAACTGTATATTTTTTCCTTCTACCCACATTAATATGCTCAATTTACCATTCACGAGCTTCATTGCAAATAATTCAGTGTATGTTACATTTTATCTACCCTCTTATTATTGGATAGCTAATTTTGGGTGCTATAAAGAGCTGCAGCCATGCGTAATGCTCTCCTTCTGTGAATTAATGCCCTGTTCTTTTTTTTTTTTTTGTACACTACTTCTGACTACTTTCCTTTATTGATCATTTGTGGTTTTTGTCATTTTTGTGATTCTAGAACTTGGCTTCACTTCACATCTTTGCTGATGTGCTTCCATTAATGGGTGTGTGGGCTCACCCTAGATAGAGTGAGGAGCTTGGTCATTTTGAAAGAGACAAATGAAGTGAACAGTCATCTGATTAGGATGCCCTGCTTGATGTCTCCTTGATCAGTTATCTTTAACCCATGGGAAACCCAGCATCAGACCCAGGCCATGCTGGAGAGATCACATCTTGGGAATTTTACCCTAGAAGAACTGGGTGCAATGGATAAACAGCGGGAGGCATCTCTGCCTGGCTTTTAACAACCACAGGTCCAGACTCTAAAGCTTTTAGTTTACCCTTGATTGAAGTGCCTCTTCATTGTCAAGACTCCTGCTGAACTTATTCCAGCATGGATTACATTATGACTTCGTCGATACCCACCTTTTGGCCACTGGGCCCCTTTAAGCCATAAAGTATCCTGTCAAGAATTTTAATAGAAAATAAACTGAAAACACTTTTAGCATCCAGCTCGTGGACATCTCACAATATCTTGGTGAGCCTTCATATACCAATTTTGTTCTTTTTGCCAAAAAAGAACAAAGGTGGCAGTAAAAGGCTTTGAACCCACACCTTTGAGAGACTGGAGCCATAACCTTACAGATAGCCTAAATAAGGAGGATTGCATCAGGAAGGGTATTCGACATAAAACCTTTGCAAATCAAGCATGCAGATCATCAAGAATGAGATTTCCATTCTTGGGGTTAACAATGACCGCCTCTGGTATTGTTGACCAACAGGGTGCTTGTGGAAACTGTGCTAATATTGGCCAAAGACAAAGAAAGAGGCAAGGGGGAAGGTGTGTTCAGAGCGAGAGTGAGAACATGTATGGAGGATATGCAGCAGTTTGATGTCACAGAGGAGGATGCTAAGGATAGCATGGAATGGAGACGGATGATCCAATGCGGTACCCCTAAAGGGAACAGTTGAAAGTAGTAATTAGCAATGTGCATTCGTAAACTGTATGACTGCAAAGCATAGATACAGATAGCTGCTCCCAAAGGCACCAGCAACACAAAAGTGACTGAGAGATCCAGGTCAGTGGCTGTAAATACTGCGACATGTGAATGGATGCAGAGGACTGAGACAGTGATGAGTATTTCTGTTTAAACACACTTACATGTAGGAGAGGCCATCAAGTTTTTGGCTGCACCCCTCTGCTTTCAGATGGCAGGTGTGAAGGGCATTTTTTCCAAGACAGTCACCTGAACATAAAACCTTCAACTTAACAATTCATTGGTATTCAACGTCAGTAGATTGATCTGAGGGTCAAAGGGATAATAATGCTATAAAGAGCTATTTAAAACTATGTTTCTTACTGCCATTGTTTGTATTGACAACATGTAGGCATACAGGGAATGATATATGGGGAATCTAATTATCATGTCACTTTAAGCCTCCGACATCTTCTTCAAGGTCAAATGAGGTTAAAATTTCAAAAATGTCTTTGTTTGTATTGAAACGTCTATGAAATGATACTGGTATATGTGGATTCTAAATACATTACAATTTGCATCCAAATATGTCACATTTGACCTCTGATCTCACTTTTATATTTCTTTCAAGTTGATCCAAAAGACAACATTGTCACAATAAAGAAAAAAAGAGCTTTCTCGGTAATTACAATTATATTGTAGTATATTATATAATAAGATCGAGTTATTCATGTGCAGCTATTTACAAATAAATACTTATTATCTATAACCTAATTCTGCATAATATCTGTGTAATCTAAGTAAACATTATCATGCTATCCTTATCTAAATTTAATGCACTACAAACTTCTAATACTATACTATTCCCTTAAAAGTAAATATTGCCCAGAGAGTGAGCTGCCTTGGAGAAGGTTTGTACTCTCAGAGTGCTTCTTGTTTAATTTTGTGATTCGGGACAGATCCTCCACTATCTAGCACCTCTACTTCCCACACCCTTGCCTTTACCCACCGGTGAAACATTTATATTGTGAAGCTGGTCCTCTTACGCAGGAGTAATCACTCCCCAGCTCAATCATCAAAACATCACGATTCAGCTGGAGAACAAATATTTCAAAATACAGACAGATAAAGCAGGTTATGCTTTACCTCGTTATTGAAAAATCGCTACTCAGTGAGTATTACAGTGTTCCTTGTGTTGATATGCAAAGTAAAACCAGACTTACGATAAATAATTTATGCCATGATTTTCTCTAAATATTGTTGTCACGTTTGGTGTTTGTTTGGCACAGGAAGAAATGATAAAAATGACAGTGCCTCACAAGTAAAAAAAAAAAGACATCCCCTTCCTTGTTGGTGGGAAAATTCACCACATTAACCAATCAAAAGATTATATGGCAACAGATTGGTTGCTGAGGAACAGATCAAAGTTGTGGGACTGACAACAGCGAAAGAGACCGCGATATTAATAGCGAGTTTTGAAAACTGAAAGATTTGTGTCATTTTAGCATGTTTGGATAGTTAGTATGCAGTTAGTATGTAATGTAGTGCATTGAGTGTGTTGGGTAGTCATAGACAATGCAGATAATGGCCAAAAAAGCTACTAAAAAGATACTAAAGGCAAACTCAAAAACACTGTCTCCAGGTGGACAGCAGGATGAGTGACACATCTAGAAGTGTCAGATCTGTGATATGTCCTTCGGTCTTGTGGTGGACAGGAATTTTTTTTATTTTTATTGTCACACCTGATCGTGTTGTAATTTTTTTTTTTTAACTATGTTGCTTTAAAAAGCAACAGTTCAGATGAAAGTTTCCAATAGTCATTCCTTCAGGTTTCTTGGTGTCCTCATCTCTGCTGATCTCTCTTGGTCAGATAACATCACAGCTGTTATCAAGGAGGCTCAGCAGCGACTTCACTTCCTGAGGGTCCTCAGGAAGAACAGCTTGGACTCAAACCTGCTGACCTACTGTATCACAGTATGATACGGCAGCTGCACTGAGGCAGAAAGGATGCGGCTACAGAGGGTAGTCAAGAAGCGTTGGCTGCCCTCTCCCCTCCCTGAAGGACATCTACACCTGCATCAGCAGACTCAGAAACATCATCAAGGACAGCTCACACCCTGGCTTTGAGCTTAAGAACAGTTTCTCCACCCTGAACTCTCACACTCACCCACTCTAACTGTGCAATACCCACATCTCTGTTCAATATTATATTATTCATACTGAACAATATCTATCACTCCTATATTGTGTAATATCCAATATTTATTCACCAAGTGCAAAATTCACCATCTTCATTATTATATGTATACACTTATTTTACTTTTTTTTTACAACGTATATATTTTTATACATTCTCTTATTTTCCGTATTTTTAATACAATTTAGTTTCTGTATATATTTTTATACATTTTATTTTTTGTATATTTTATACATTGTGTTTTATTTTCTGTATATTTTTAGATTAGATTAGATTATTATATTTGTATTTTTATTTTAGAGAGTTTGACTTTCTGTTGAATGGCACTGAACAGGAGTGGCCCTCCAATCTCATTGTACATCCTGTATAATGACAAGAAAGGCATTCTATTCTATTCTAGTCAAGTCCAGGTTCCAAACATGAAATTTCCAAATTTCCTTTACCTCACAGAATCTTTCTCCACAAGCAAAAGTCTCCTTCTCTCCAAGCACCAGGGAATCTGCACAGAAGGAACAACAAAGCAAGTAACTCACAGCAGGTAAGCAGAGCCAAACAACAAGCAAGGGCGACAGCTTCACTAACAGAAGTCAGTTCAACAATCCAGTGAAGACTGAAGGCATTCCACCGTCTTAAGTAGTAGCAAGAAACAGCGTGATTGCAAACAGGTGAGTTTGCTACCTCAAGGTGCATGGACTGAAGGGTGGGAGTCCAGGAAGTCCTGCCCCTGAAACACAAGGGCAAGGTTAAGTTACTCACACAAAAACATTCACACAGATAGAGAAGCCGGGAAAGAGCAATGACAGAAAGTGGGAAGCCAGCACAAGAGGACAAAGGGACCATGAATTTTTTGTGTGATTTTAGGTCTATGTGTTGTGTCAAAATGTCAAAATGAAAAAAAAAAAAGAAGAAATAACTGTGCAGTTACACATGAGGTTGTGCTCAAAACAAAATTATATCAAACAAGGCAAGGTAAACAGGTTTCAAGGTGAAATATAAAAGTAAATTCAAGAGTAATCAAAAACGGCCTATTATACCCTAGACCCCAGAGGGTTAAGTTGTTCATTGTGCTCCTGTATTGTCAAAAATAATAAGCGTTACAAACTCAGTCAAAGCCTCCAGCTATTTCCTCATAATCTCACGCATTTTAGTGCCTAGCCCTTCAGCGTAAGCACTGGTCCACTATATTGTAGCTTATTCAGACCAACGAGTGGGTCTGTGTGTTTGGTTACACGTGCTTTCTCATTCATATCTGCCTCTTCCTTATCATATCTTAAAGATGGCCATGATAAAAACTCTTAGCTGTGTGCTGGTTGTGTGCACAGATCATTATATGCAGTCTAGATACCAACACCCATGAAGTTAGCAACCCCACATGTCCTTGTTTACATGATGGCAAATATAACAAGGCAATCCAATTGTTGGGGTGACACAGTTGAGCAGTTGCTCCTTTCTGTGTGGATCTCACATGTTCTCCACGTGTGGGTTTCCCCTGGGCACTACTGTGATGTACTTGCAGCACACCTAGGGTGTACCCCATCTCTTGTCCTCTCCATGATCCAGCAGATAGCAAAATGGATGGATGGGGTGGGTCATCACACTGAGTCCTCTGTTCGTTGCCAAAGTTGCAACTCTCACATAAGGTGATGAGACAATCTTTTTTTTAGGAACTCAAGAATGTTTTTGTGTTGTTCTGTGGAGAAGGCACTTTGTCTCACCTACTGAAGTTAAAGTTTGAAACAAAGGGATAGTCAAAGTTGATATTAAGTAGCAGGAGGGATATTCATGCTATATGATTGTCTTTACTAAATCTACATTTATTTCCCTGAGAAATTTGTCTGGAAAAATCATAATTGATTAAAATACACAAAGTGCAGGATGTTTGGTTTCAGCTAAGAACAGTTCATTCTAGCTATGTCCTTCTCACTAACAGATTAGTAATAATAAGACGCCAGGACTCTGTCGGGTGGCGATGGTCAGCCTGACGGAGACCAAACAAACAATAAAGAGAGACTCCGAGGTCATTCAGAAGATCCGGCTGTTGTTTTGTACGATTGTTTTGTATGTGATGTAACCAAAACTGATGAGCTGTGAGTATACTGGAACTGTAAGCTGAATGAAAGGCTGTCAGTACTTCATGTCATATCCCACAGGTATGGCATGCAGTCTGGTCCAGATATCTGACAACTGTTTGAAAATGGCTTAATTAAATTTAATAATTGACCTCCTTATTCCCATGTGTTTTTACTGGACTTTTCCACAGACACCTGAGAGATCACAACCTGAGACATATGTGCCTTTCACAGGAAACTAACCAGGATGACTGCCATCTGTGAATAGCTCTTATCTAAAGAGGTATAGAGGGCACCTCTAGTATGGGGCTGACCAGTGGTCTGAACATCCATGGAGTTCGATGAAATATGGGCACGATGTGCTGGAAGCTGACTTTATTATTACCTGTGCACTGATCCAGTGATCATTTATTTTATTTTTTGCAGTAAGAGCTTCATCGACTGGAACTGGATTTGATCCTGAAGGGATGCAATCCACATTTGAATAAATAAAGGCAAATTACTAGATAATGACTGATTTATTATTGTTTGCTCTGTGGGCCAATTCATATGCAAAATCTAAAATGAAAGATTAAATTTAAATGCAAACTCATTTAATTCAAGAACTTTGACATATGAGACACTAATGCTTGTTCTTTTTGTTTTTCAGGCCATAAGAAAGCACATCAAGGCACATGAATTAAATATGACATTATTAAACTCTGTCTAATTTTGTTGCTAAATTTACAGTCACAACATTAAGATTAGCTTTCACAGAGATCCTCTTGTGGCTATTCACATCAATGCTGGACGGCTGACCACTCCAGGTCAGGCAGAGGAAATTTGACCTCAGAATTGAGGTCAAAAAAGGGGGATTGAAGGGATATTCATGCTATATGATTGTCTTTACTAAATCTACATTTATTTCCCTGAGAAATTTGTCTGGAAAAAGCATAATTGATTGAAATACACAAAATGTAGGATGTTTGGTTTCAGCTAAGAACAGTTCATTCTAGCTATGTCCTTCTCACTAACAGATTAGTAATAATAAGACGCCAGGACTCTGTCGGGTGGCGATGGTCAGCCTGACGGAGACCAAACAAACGATAAAGAGGGACTCCGAGGTCATTCAGAAGATCCGGCTGTTGTTTTGTACGATTGTTTTGTATGTAATGTAACTAAAACTGATGAGCTGTGAGTATACTGGAACTGTAAGCTGGATGAAAGGCTGTCAGTACTTCATGTCATATCCCACGGGTATGGCATGCAGTCTGGTCCAGATATCTGACAACTGTTTGAAAATGGCTTAATTAAATTTAATAACTGAACTCCTTATTCACTTGTTGTTTTTGTCTCATTCCTGTGTTTGATAAACAAACATGCAAAAACAAAACCTTTAGAAAGAAAACACACACACACACACACACACACACAGCAGTAACTAAGATAAGAGACACACTGTTTTTTCATAATTTTCTTCAATACCAACACCCTTTACATGAAATTAGCAACCCCACATGTCCTTGTTTACATGATGGCAAATATAACAAGGTAATCCAATTGTTGGGGTGACACAGTTGAGCAGTTGCTCCTTTCTGTGTGGATCTCACATGTTCTCCACGTGTGGGTTTCCCCTGGGCACTACTGTGATGTACTTGCAGCACACCTAGGGTGTACCCCATCTCTTGTCCTCTCCATGATCCAGCAGATAGCAAAATGGATGGATGGGGTGGGTCATCACACCGAGTCCTCTGTTCGTCGCCAAAGCTGCAACTCTCATATAAGGTGATGAGACAAGCAATTTTTTTAGGAACTCAAGAATGTTTTTGTGTTGTTCTGTTGAGAAGGCACTTTGTCTCACCTACTGAAGTTAAAGTTTGAAACAAAGGGATATTCAAAGTTGATATTAAGTAGCAGGAGGAGTAAACAGTAAAATATTAAAGAGAAAAACTGGTGTGAGAAGATAAGAAACAGAAAGATTTAGATTTCAGTATGTAGGTCTGGTGTCTAGAGTCAGCTCATCATAAATAGTTTACCTCTTGTTATATAATAGTGCTGTCCTGTTTGCTTTTAGCACATTACATGCACATAGATGCCAGTCTTGCACATTCGTTCAACTTGAACAGATGCAGCACGGCACAAGAAGGCCTGAGCGATTCCACTGTCATCCTCTCATTAATACATGAGTGTATGTTTGTATGTATAATGCGAGTTATGTGCGCTTCACTAAATGCAGCCCTAAAAATGACAAAGACAAAACAAAGCGTGTCCATTAAAGCACTTTGTACATGCTGACTTTTGAGTGGAACATGTCACCCACTCTCTCTGGGTTTCATCTGATGGGTGTGTCTCAATGCTATGATCCTCAGAGGGTACTTCATGCCTCCAGGAGAGTCACAGTAGCCATGTTAGAAATATTTAGCTGTCTGGTCAACACCTGCTGTGGTTTTTCAAAATTTTCACATAATTGTCTTAACAGAACATAGTAGAGTAAGTTTTCAAAGCTGAGGTGTAGAACAGGTGCATATAAATGAATGTCAGGTCAATTTGAGACCTTGCCAGAAAAATTCACACCAAGCTGTGCCTCTTAGCACCATTCAGTGTCTCTGTGTGCCACTGTACATCAGAGTTATAATCTCATAACACCCATCAGGTTGCCAGTGACCAATTTAGGGTGGGGGTTAGTTTTGGTTGTTTTAGCCACATGCTAAACAAGCAAGGTTTTAGAAGTTATAAGCTGTAGCTTTTCAAATGAAATTCCAATCTCATTGTACATCCTGTATAATGACAATAAAGGCGTTCTATTCTATTCTATTCAATCATGCATTTTGACCATGCACTTCTTGAACTTATTAAAGCCCAGATCCGTCCTGCCTTGAGTCAATGGTTCAGGCTGCTGGTGGTGATATAATGGTGTAGGGGATATTTTTCTGGCACACTTTAAGCCCCTTAGTGCCAGCTGAGCATCATTTAAACACTACAGCCTATCTGAGTACTGTTGCGGACCATGCCCATCCCCTTATGAACACCATGCCATGTCACAAAGCTCAAATAATCTTAAACTGGTTTCTTGAATATGTCACTGACTGAACGACAACACTACAAGTCATTTAAGTACAGTGAACTGTGTTGGAATGCTAACAAAACACCAAGTTAAACAAGGTCCAATAAAGATGCAGAGTTACAGAAAGACTGACCACTTACTGGAACTTAATGTGTCTTTCATGGACATGGTGAAAATGCAAATGAACAATACAGAAATAATAATCCTCTCTTAACTGTTAAATTGACCATAGCCGTTAGCGCTGTTTTTACTTGTACACAGTTATAAATCTTTCTAAACATCATGTAGCCCACATACCACCTTGCTGTATGAATTGGCCCTGACTTCTTTATTCAACAATAATAACAACTTACCCTTGAATTCCTAAATTACATAATTGGAAAACACACACTTAAACCAATATTTCAATTCAATTCAATTCAATTTTATTTATTTAGTGCCAAATCACAACGAACAGTCGCCTCAAGGTGCTTTGTATTGCGGTTAAAGACCCTACAATAATATATATATTTGAATATATTTGGTTCCCTCAGGTCTGTTAATCGTTCAAGAATATATATATATATCAGTATTCCAAAATAATATGCTACCAAACAAAATAAACACGATGCAGGCCTGATTTGGGGCTCGGGTGCGGTGAGACCAAAAACTTAGCAGTCGTTTTACTCACTGAGAGAAAACAAATATACAAGAACGGTACCTTTATGAGCAAATCTCCCAGTTTGCCTCGGCCTGGAGGCGCAGGGCCATCCTTGGCCACTGCCCAGCAAACATTGAACTCGTCCCCTACGATGCCTCCTGTGGGTGGTAGTCCTACAGGAGGGCGGGCCCATGTCTTCTCTTCAGGCTGCCCCTTATTGGGCACCGCGAGCTAATACCCGGCCAGCAGACAATCTCCCTGGAGCTCGCTCCCCAGGCCTGTCTCCAGGGTGTTCCCTTGATGTGTTTTTCATGGGGGTCGTTGGAATCGCTTATTGTCTGGACCCTCACCCAGGACCAATTTGCCAAGGGACACCCTACCAGGGGGGCAAAGCCCCCAGATAATATAGCTCCTGGGATCACTGGGACACACAAACCCCTCCAGCACAACACGGTGGGGATTCACAGAGGAGGTCATCATCTCATATGAAAGCTATATCCACCAATCATGCTGAGTAGCCACAGACCAGTCAGGGTGCCTATGCTGATCCCTGTCCAATGCCAAAAGTGCCAACAATGGGCATGCAAGCATCAAAACTGGACCACAGAGCAATGAAAAAAGAGAGCCTGGTCTGATGAATCATGTTTTCTTTTACATCACATGGATGGCCAGGTGCACATGTGTCAGTTACACAAATGGGGAACAACTGGCACCAGGATGCACTATGGGAAGAAGGCAAGCCAGTGGAGCCAGTGTGATGCTATTGGCAATGTTCTGCTGGGAATCCTCAGGTCCCGCCATCCATGTGGATTTTACTTTTACACATACCAGCAACCTATGCGTTGTTGCAGACCATCTATAACCTTTCATGGAAATGATTTTTTCCTGATGGCTGTGGCCTCTCTCAGCAGGAATATGTGCCCTGCCACAAAGCATAAATGATTCAGGAATGGTTTGAGGAGCACAACAACAAGTTTGAGGTGTTGACTTGGCCTCCAAATTCCCAAGACTTCAATCCAATTGAGCATCTGTGGGATGTGCTAGAAAAACAAGTTCAATCCAATGAGGTCCCACCTCACAAATTACAGGACTTAAGATCTGTTGCTAACATCTTGGTCAGATACCACAGCAGAACATCAGGGGTCCAGTGGAGTCCATGCCTCCATGGGTCAGGGCTTTTTAATGATGAAGTACTTTATTTTAACAAGAAAATTTTCTCTTTATAGCAAGATAATTTTCTTGTTTTTTTTCTCATTGTAATGTGCTAATTGGGTGCTTGTGTTACCACTGTTATATAATTCCAGAATGATAGCAAACATTATCTTATTGTGATTTTTTGATGAAAGATAAATTGATCTTGTACTACTAAGAAAACTCCAGCCCCTTCAAATGACTGATGTAGTTTGCATAGCATATAAATGTTTATGTCAGTCACATTAATCTTGGGTCATTTTTTTCACATTAGATTTTTTTTCAGCATCAGGCCTCAGGGTGATATCTGGAAAAACCTGAATAATCTACTTGTGCATCAAATCTTGTCAACTTTCTTACCTTTTGCACATACAGCATTTTTGTCCCTTGTCTTTTGTTGCTTATAAGACTACAATACTTCTGCTTACACGTGCTCTCCATTTCAAAAAGAAATAAATCAGCACCCTTAGCACAGACATATTATGCAAATCTTGTCCTGCTTCATCCTTCAGACCTGCTTATGAAGCTCAGGAGATATCTTTACCACTGTCTGATGGGATGATTTATTTTATGATAAACTGTAGCTTATGCTGTCTTTACTGTTAACCCGGCTATGCACTGATGACTCCTTTAGGCTTTCTCATCCATTTATACACACAGTAGTCTAAGACAGTTTTATATGGAGTTCAAAATTTCACCAAAAATATCAATACAACAAACAGTAAAGAGTGTAGTCTTTGCTCTTCATCAAAGACTGCACTAAGTCCTTTGCTTGTGACCTTAAAGGTACAGTCACTTGTTCTTTGAGGTTATTCAATACAAAACAAGAATACTGTACTCATATATATATATATATATATATATATATATATATATATATATATGTAGGAGCAGGTGCCTCCTCCATGAATCGCCACCTTATCATCTCCCATAGAAAATTGGTTCTGAGTGAGGGGCCAAACAAAGGGCAATTCCAAAGACCTCTATGGAAGAGTCACCAAGGGAACCATTTACCCTGCCCGGGATATGGTTACTGAGGCCCCACCCTGGAGCCAGGCCTGGGGAGGGAGCTCGAGGGAGAGTGTCTGGTGGCCGGGCATTAGCCCATGGTCCCCGGCCAGGCACCGCCCAAAGAGAAGACATGGGCCCACCCTCCTGTAGACTTACCACCCGTATGAGACATTCTAGGTGTTGGGTGCGTTGTGTGTTGGGCAGTGGCCAAAGGCGGAGGCCCTGGTGGACCAATCCATGGCTATCGAGACTGGCTATTGGGACATGGAATGTCACCTCTCTGGTAGGAAAGGAGCCTGAGCTACTGTGTGAGGTTGAGAGATACCAGCTAGATATAGTCAGGCTCAACACAATGCATGGCCTGGGCTCTGGAATCAGTCTCCTGGAGAGGGTCTGGACTCTATTCCAGTCTGGAGTTGCCCTCAGTGAGAGGTGGCATTGGAGTTTTCACGAGTGGACAAGAGGGTTGCTTCCCTGCACCTTCAGGCCAGGGAATGGGTCCTGACTGTTGTTTGCGCTTATGCACTAAATGACAGTTCAGAGTACCCACCCTTTTTTGAGTTGCTGGGTGGGGTGCTCGAGGATGCACCATCCTGTGACTCCATCGTCCTACTGGGAGACTTGAACACTAACGTGGGCAATGATAGTCAGACCTGGAGGGGTGTAACTGGGAAGAATGGCCTGGCTGATCTGAACCCGAATGGTGTTTTGTTTTTGGACTTCTGTGCAAACCACAGTTTGTCCATAACAAACACCATCTTTGAAGATAAAGATGTCTATAAGTGCACGCTGAACCAAGATACCCTAGGTCAGAGGTCGATGATCAATTTTGTAATGGGTGCTCTACTCACACGGTTTATAGTGCAGGTGGCGTGCTGCTGACTTCAACCAAGGCTATAGTTAGGTGGTGGAAGGAATACTTTGAGGGCCTCCTTAATCCCAATTACACACCTTCTGTAGTGGAAACAGAGTCTGGTGATGACTTGCTCATCACTGAGGTGGTTAAACAACTCCTTGGTTGCAGGGCCCCTGTGTGGATGAGATTCACCCTGACTTCCTTAAGGCTCTGGATGTTGTAAGGCTGTCTTGGTTGACACACTTCTGCAACACTGCATGGAGATCAGGGGTGTTGCCACTGGATTGGCAGACCGGGGTGGAAGTCCCCATTTTAAAGAAGGGGGACTGTGTGTGTCCAACTATCAGGGATCACACTCCTCAGCCTCCTTGGTAAGGTCTAGGGTGCTGGAAAGGAGGGTCTGTCCATTAGTTGAACCTCAGATTCAAGAGGAACAATGCAGTTTTCATCCTTGTCGCGGAATGCTGGAATGGCTCTTCATCCTCTCAAGGATATTTGAGTGTGCATGGGTGTTTGCCCATCCAGTCTACATGTGTTTTGTGGACTTGGAGAAGGCATTCTCCAAGTCCACTGGGTATCCTGTCGGGGGTGCTGTGGGAGTATTTGGTGTCTGGCCTGTTGTTGCAGGTTATTCAGTGCCTGTACAACTACAGCAAGAGCTTGGTCCGTATTGCCAGCAATGCAATAAGTCTGACTCCTTCCCAGTGGGTGTTGGACTCTGCCAGGGCTGCCCTTTGTCACCGATTCTGTTCATATTTTTTATGGACAGAATTTCTAGGCGTAGCCAAGTGACAGAAGGCCTCTGCTTTGGTGGCCTCAGAATGTCTTCCTCCGAAGGGTGGCTGGCCTCTCCCTTAGAGATAGGATAAGAAGTGCAGTCATTCGGAAGGTACTCAAACTAGAGCCGCTGCTTCTCCACATCAAAAGGAGACAGTAGAGGTGGTTCGAGCATAATTGTGATTTGTGTATGCAAAATTGGTGGCTATTGCATAGTAACATGATCCCAAACAGATCATGCCAGCCTGGTGGATCTAAACAGCATTCCAGTTATGTACTGTATCACATGCTGCTATGTTTTTTAGAGTTCATACATTCCTATTTGACTCTTTCATTAGTCCCAGAAATTATGCCAATAAATAAAATGGTGCAGAGATCTATGAAAGAATTTTTGATATTAAATACAATTTTAAACAGTGGGGAAAAAAATCAGCAAATTTTCATTATGCTTTTTACTCTTTTTTACTCTTGGGGATGTATTATCAGAATAAGAGTATTTCTTAAATCTAGCTACGCTGTTGATTGAGTGATGGCCTTTGGACACAGCTATCAACTTGGCTTTGGGCCTATTAAGCACTTCCAGTATGTTTTTGATTTAGAAGCCTAGTGTAAAGGCCATGTGCCCCACTGTAACTCACGAAGTAATGTCAGCATTTTCAGCAGGCATGAGTAACTCGAAGTTACTCATGCCTGGTGTTATATGAACTGTCTGCATTTGCAGTTTTTTTTGTCTGACATGAGATTCCCTATGTAGTCTGTTTTGGGAAACTGAAAATGTCAGATACACGTGTAATAAATATTTTACCATTCAGTGGAACAGCTGAATCCGTCTTTAATATGTACATACAAGTGCACTTAAATTAAACATGAAGCTGAGGGAGGCTGCTGTGGCAGCTTAGCTATTCAGATGTGAGGATGCTGGTTTGATCCCAGCTTTTGACCTCCATTCAACCCCCACAATGTGTACAAGCTCATTAATTCTGGAAAACATTCACTTTATGACTGCGTGTTTGGTGTTGCACTGTATTGTGCTACAGACAGTGATGCCCACAGTAAATGCAACTAATTAGAGTAACTAGTGCCAGTGAATAGAGTGCATAAATCCTGACAGCTGCCATGATGTTTTGCCTATGTGATGTAATAGCTCCTGCCAATAGAGAGTGCCAACAGGCTTCAGCCTGCAGACACCGATAATTATTATTCTTTGGTAGCAACTGTATCAACACACACACTGACATACGTGTACTCGTCTTTGATCACACACATACTCTGACATATTCATTGCCTGTGTAGCTATGCTAAATTGAAAACAGGCTCATTTTCAAGCAGAGCTTCCACTCTAATATTTCATATATACTGTACTGTCATTTTTGGTGCAGTATATTATCTTTATAGACATAGAGTTACATATTTAGTCGCACCTAATTAACGTCACACCACCTCTATCAACTAATGTATAGCAAATTATTTGTGCCTCGTTTCGATTTGTGTTTGGAAATCCTTCCATTTCAGGGACTGGAGTGGGTATTCCAGTTCAGTTGCTTGGAAGAGTTTAAGTTTCTCATGGTCTTGTTCACGAGTGAGGAGAGAGTAAGGAGAAAGAAGGAGCTTGACAGATAAATTGGCATAGTGTCAACAGTGATGTGGATGCTGTTGTGGTGAAGAGAGCTGAGTATGAAAGCAAGACTTTCCATTTACAGTTGATCTATGGTCCTATCTTTCATCTTTGGACATATGTTTTGGGTAGAAACCAAAAGAATGAGATTATAGATACAAGCAGTGGAAGTGACCTGCCTTTGAAGGGTCGTTGGGCTCAGCTCTTGAGATAAGGTGAGGAGCTTTGTCATTTTGGAGGGACTCTACTATTTTTCAAATGGGAAGGAATCAGTTGATGTGGTTCCTCCTAGCTGAGGTGTTTAAGACATGTCCTGCCAGGAGGAGGGCCCAGTGCAGATTCAGGACACACTGGAGTGGCAATGCCTCAGTGTCCCTCAGATGAGCTGGAGGAGGTGGCTGAAGAAATCTGGGCTTCTCTGCTTAGACTGCTTCCCCTGTGACCCAGATACGCAGCAGAAAACGGATGGATAGATGGCACCAACACCACACACACGGATAAGAGGGTTTGGCCAGTTACATCATTCATAACCTGCGGCGCGCAGCACTGAAGTGGCTTCTCTAGCTCTCGGGAGTATCACTACTATCGGAAACACCACCATTAGTGTGGACAGAACAATTTTAAAGTTTTTTTTTTCTGTCTTTAAGTAACCTGCCTAGTCACCCTACAGTTACCATGCCTTTTGCTTTTAAAATTCTTTTCAAGTCCTGAATCTGCACTGGTTGACGCCAGTTCCACCAAAGCTCAGAGCAGGTTGACAGATTGCAGCTCTTACAGACAGTGGCATGGAAGAGCAGTCTATGCCACTTGAAAGTTAAAAGGGGCAATGCACGATGAAGCAGAAGAGGGGCAGGAGAGCTGACTTGCTAGCTATGCTAAAGGCCAGCACTAGCAGACCAGCCATTCTATCACTCTCTCTGTCCAAATTCGCACTCTGGATAATTAAATGGATCCGTATTTGAGACTATGTGAGCAGGAGTTACAGGACTGTTTTGTTATTGTGTTGATAAAAACCTGGTTCAACATCAACATGTTGGACTCTGTTTCCCAGCTTGATGGGTGGATTTGCTTCTGCTTGGATCTGAACCAGCTGTTGGTGAAATAAAAGGAGGGGGATTCTGCAGCTATGTGAACAGAGGTTGGTGAATTAAATGTTACATGGTTGGCAGCAACTGCTCTAAATCAGTTGAACACCTAACCATCAAATAATAAAGAAATACAGCTTTATCTATCCATGAAGCCAGATGATACACAGCAATTAGTTAAACTGCACAAATGTCTTAAAGACGTAAAGGCCTGGATGACCTCTAATTTCCTACTTCTAAATTCAGATAAAACTTAAGTTCTTGTTCTCCCCACAAATCTTAGAAACATGGTGTCTAACCACATACTTACTTTGGATGGCATTACTTTGGCCTCCAGCAACACTGTGAGAAATCTTGGAGTCATTTTTGACCAGGATATGTCCTTCAATGCACATTTTAAACACATATCTAGGACCGCTTTTTTGCATTTGGGCAATATTTATAAAATTAGAAACATCCTTTCTCAGAGTGATGCTGAAAAGCTAATTCACACATTTATTACTTCTAGGCTGGACTATTGCAATTCATTATTATCAGGCTGTCCTAAAAGCTCCCTGAAAAGCCTTCAGCTGATTCAAAATGCTGCAGCTAGAGTACTGACAGGGACTAGAAAGAGAGAGCATATTTTCATATTGGCTTCTCTTCATTGGCTCCCTGTTAAATCTAAAATAGAATGTAAAATTCTCCTCACATACAAAGTCTTGAATAATGAGGCCCCATCTTCTCTTAAAGACCTCATAGTCCCATATCACCCCAACAGAGCACTTCCCTCTCAGACTGCTGGCTTACTTGTGGTTCCTAGGATACTTAAGAGTAGAATGGGATGCAGAGCCTTCAGCTTTCAGGCCCCTCTTCTGTGGAAGCAGCTCCCAGTTTGGATTCAGGAGAGAGACACCTTCTCTATTTTTAAGATTAGGCTGATTGTTGGGTTTTCTCTGTAATTATTGTACCTTACAATATAAAGCGCATTGAGGCGACTGTTTGTTATGATTTGGCACTGTATAAATAAAATTGAACTGAAAATACATTGTTTTTCAGTGGGCTTGTGTACATGAGGCTGAAAGAGCAATGCATCCTAAAAATTAATAATTGACTTCAATCCTCCAGCCTTAATAATGATTAGGTTCAGGAGACAATGAAGTGGTATGAAGGGGGCCCCAAATCAAATTTTCCTCAGGGCCCCTTCAAGGCTTGGGTCTGCGCTGGGAAAGCTATACCAAAAACCATCTCTGTCTGGCCTACTGAAGACATCTCTATCCTCCAGGATTCTTTTGAAGCAAGAGACTGGCAGTGCAAAATAGTTCCTATTTAAAAATGTTCCTTTATATTTTAACAGTATATTTTGTTTACTGTAGGCATAAAGATGCAATGCCAGAAAGTTCCCAGCCAATCCAGCCATTACTTGGCCTGCATTACTTGCTCTTACTGCCCATAGGGAAGCAGCTTTCAAATCACGTTTCATAAGACAAACTGACACATGACAAGAATGAGTCTGAGAAGGGAGCAAAGTTAATGGTATTAATGGTATTGTATAATTCATATAGGGACTATATTTGCCATAAATGGAAAATCCATGATTATAATGTATAATGTACTAATTATATTAGTGAGGTCATGGTAATGAAGGACACATTTATGAACAGTATTTACTAAGTCTCCCCAACACTGTGAATATTATTTCTGGGGAAATTTCACTATTTTTTTTCCTAAGCAAACAATTATGGTATAAACAATAGCGCTAGGTAATAGAATCCTCTCCAGATGTTTTATTTCATTTAATTCAGTCAAAATGAAACTTTCAGTGTACTTTATAAAACAGAACCTGCTTGGTAGAAATACATCACGTACCTCCTTCATATTTCCTAATCTGGGTTCTGTATGGGAGCTGGATAAAATATGCATGGGATCATGGAAGTGTCCCAAAGGCAGCTTTGTGTAGGAGAAACAGTTATTCTCAATCTGCCCTGTACATATGGGATTTTTTTTTGTTTTGCTGAAGAGAGATTTATTATTATTATTATTATTACTACTAATAATAATAATCTGAAACACAATGGGTTAAATGTTGTTTAAAGTGATTGTACAAATAACTTTGGGAGGTCCCTTTTAAAGTTTTTTTATCTGCTTTTACCAGTGTACACTCAGAGCTGTTTCTTCATTATTTCTCAAGGTTTTTTCACTTTCACTCTCTCTGTGTATTCTTTTGCTGAAATTTGTTTTTTATTTCAATTTTTTAGGCACCAGGTGTTCAAACTTCAATATGCATGGAGGTTTTTACAATGGCAGTTTCTACAGAAAATATTTAGTTTCCATCGAAAACGTCACATTCCTCTTTTGATAGCTGAATGCCTGCAGAGAAACTAGAAGGTAGAGACAGTGATTATAATATAAGACCTGTCATTAGTGATATACAGTATATTGCCGAAAGTGTTTGTTTGCCTGCCTTCACACGCATATGAACTTGAGTGATATCCAATTCTTAATTCATAGGGTCTAATATGATGTCGGCCCATCTTTTGCAGCTATAACAGCTTCAGATCTTCCGGGAAGGCTTTACACAAGGTTTAGGAGTGTTTATGGAAATTTTTGGCCATTCTTCCAGAAGAGCATTTGTGAGGTCAGTCACTGATGTTGGACGAGAAGGCCTGGCACTGCCAATTCATCTCAGAGGTGTTCTATCGGGCTGAGGTCAAGACTCTGTGCAGACCAGTCATGTTGGAACAAGAAGGGGCCATCCCCAAACTGTTCCCACAAAGTTGGGAGCATGAAATTGTCCAAAATGTCTTGGTACACTGAAGAATTAAGAGTTCCTTTCACTGGAACTAAGGGATCTCTAAAACAACTCCACACCATAATCCCCTCCTTCACCAAACTTCACACTTGGCAAAATGCAGTGAGACAAGTACCATTCTCCCGGCAACCGCCAAACCCATACTAGATGAAGAACAGGTCTCCACTGCTCTAGAGTCCAAGGGCAGCATGCTTTACACCACTGCCCTTTATACCCAAATAATAAGATAAGATAAAACTTTAATGATCCCACGACGGGGAAATTTGCGCATTACAGCAGCTCAGTACAGAGAAAAATGAAAGGATGAATAAAACAAAAAAAATAAAATAGAATAGAAAACACTATATACATAAAATATATATCAATATCAATACACATATACATATACATATACACACATACACACACATCAAACACTGTATACAGATATCAAGCACACTATATACATTTGTAGCCGGTAAGGTACACAGCATACACGATATGCATTATATGGGTGAGAGTGTAATAAATGAAATATATATGTGCTGTATGGATAAAGTGACGGCAGTGGAGGTAAAGTGTCCAAGTGACTCATTACATCATGATGTGTTGTACAGTCTAACAGCTGTTGGGATGAATGACCTGCGAAAGCGCTCCTTCCTGCAGCGAGGGTGTTTCAGTCTCTGACTGAAGGAGCTTCTCAGCACACCCACGGTCTCATGCAGGGGGTGATGGGGGTTGTCCATAATGGATGTCAGCTTTGCTAACATCCTCCTCTCACCCACCGCCCTCATAGACTCCAGAGGACATCCCAGCACAGAGCTCGACCTGCGCACCAGTTTGTCAATCCTGCTCCTGCCCCTTTCGGTGCATCCCCCCCCCCAGCAGGTCACTGCATAGAAAAGGGCAGATGCTATCACTGAGTCATAAAAGTCTTTAACAGAGTCCTGCCGACATCGAAGGACCTCAGTCTCCTCAGCATGTGGAGTCGACTCTGGCCCTTCTTAACAGGACGTCTGTGTTTGTAGTCCAGTCCAGCTTGTTGTTGAGGTGAACACCCAGGTACTTGTAAGAGACCACTGTCTCAATGTCCTTTCCCTGGATGTTCACCGGTGCTGTAGGGGGTGGCTCCTCAGCTATGACCATCTCCTTTGTCTTGCTGGCGTTGATTTGGAGAGCGTTGTTCTCTCACCAGCCGACAAAGCCACTGATGACCCCCCTGTATTCCTCGTCATTCCCATCTGATACACATCTGATGATGGCTGTATCATCTGAGAACTTCTGTAAGTGGCAGTGATCTGAGTTGTACCTGAAGTCTGAAGTGTAAAGACTGAACAGAAAGGGTGAGAGGACGTGCCCTGTGGTGCCCCCATGCTGCAGACTACCACATCAGACACACTGTCACGGCACCTCACCATGGTCTTCATCAGGTGAGAAGTCAGGGCCACAGGTCTGTAGTGGTTGGATTCCCTGGGATGTGCGATCTTCGGCACTGGAACTATATGCAGGAAGTCTTCCACAGTTCAGTAACCCTCTCCAGATTCAGTCTCAGGTTGAAGATCTGCAGGACCACCTGACAGAGCTGGTCTGCACAGTCCCTGAGCAGTCTGAAGCTAATTCCATCCGGACCTGCTGCCTTCCTGATATTTGTCTTTCTGAGCGGAGTTCTCACCTGATCAGCTGTGAGGTGGATGTGAGGCTGGGTTGGGGTGGGTGATGGGGCTGGCTCCGTTGTGGGTGGGGGTGAGGAGAGTACAGGCAGACAATAGCACTGCACCAGGAGAGAGGGGAGCAGCATACAGAGGGGGCAGATGGGAGCTGGTCCACGGCCCAGAGTCAAATCTATTGAAAAACAGATTCAGGTTTTTAGCCCACACCGGGTCAGCAGACACTGTGGCTCCTCCATTGTCCTCAAAGTGGCCAGAGATTTTTTTCATGTTTCTCCAGACTTTTCAGACTTTATGTTGGAGCTGTTCCTACATCTTCCTCCTGAAGCTCTCCTTGCCTCTCCGGATCTTGTATTTCACATCCTTTTGTACTCTCTTCATTTCCTCTTTGTCTCAAGATCTGAAGGCCTTCTTGTTCTCGTTCAGCAGGGCCTTCAGCTCTGGGGTCACCCATGGTTTATTGTTGGAGAAGCACCGTACCTTCTTGGTTGGCACAGTGTTCTCCACATAGAAGTTCATGTAGTCTGTGATGCAGTGGGTGAGGGCGTCGATGTCCATCTTAAAGATCCACATTCCCATAAAATCACCTAGATATTAAACACTCACAGCTCAAATAAATGTAACCATCTTTATTTAATACTCCTGGGTAACTTCCATCATTTATCACACAATGTAAAACAATTATTCATAGTTCATCACAATAGTCTTAACTGTTCTCTGCCTTTCATAAACAATACATAAAGTTGTTGTTTTTAAACCAACAAAAATCTCTGTGAAAATGGGTGCTATTTCAAAACCACACAGCTAAATGTGTAAAACTGAAAAAATGGCAAACAATCATCGACAGTAAGAACTAAAGCCACAAGTTTCTCTCTTATACAGATTAAAGCTGCAGTATGTAACTTTTATAAAAATCTGTTTTTACATATTTGTTAAAACTGTCACCATGTTGCGACAATATAAGACCGATAATCTGTGAAAAAAAAATGAGCTCCTCCGCCTCCTCACTGAACTGCTCCCAGTCAAATACAAGCAATCAGAGCCGGGAGGAGGGTCTTAGCACTGCCAATCACTCCTCATGTCTGTGCTGCTCAGTGTAGAGGTGTGCAGTACTGCAAGATTTGGTATCAATCCGATGCCAAGTTAATACAGGGCCAGTACTGATACCGATACTTTTTAATAATTATGAAGTTTTCATGAAGTTTAATTGGTTTGTGATTTTTTTTCCTTTGGATCATTAATTAGGATAGAACTGGGCAACGTTTATAGGTAAGAAGAAAATATTTTATCAAAATAAAAGTTATTGTTCTGAAGCAACAGAACATTAACAAAACAATTTTCCCCATAATAGAGGCCTGGCTACCTGAAATCTTATCCTCTCTTCCACCCGGGCCCTCTCTAGGCCCAGGCCGGGGGTGTGCTGTCCTCCCAGCCCCCCAGAAGCCCCGCTCTGGACCTGGCACATTGGGCCCTACCAGTGTGAGTTCGCAGGCTTAAGCTTTTCTTTTTTTTTTTTTTTTAATGGAACCGAATATTTACTTTTTCTGGCACCCTAGAATAATTCTGGGATTTCATAATATAGACAATTTAATTTTTAGGGTATTTTTTTGGCACCCCAGCTGCGGGAATATTTTTGTGATTTGACAAGATTTTTTTTTTTTTTACAGTGTATTGTGGTAATACACTGTAAAAAATTCTCTGAGCTCCTGAGGGTGACCCATTCTTTCACAAATGTTTGTAGAAGCAGTCTGCATGCCTAGGTGCTTGGTTTTATACACCTGTGGGTGTGGAAGTGACTGGAACACCTGAATTCAATGATTTGAATGGCTGATGGAATACCTTTGGCAATATAGTGTATAGACATAATGACAAAATTCTTCAAATGAAAGACTGACGACATGGCGCTCTCTGCTCTGCTTTGGCTGATATTTCTAGCCGTTATCAACAAGGCAGAAGAGCAGCTTGCTGAAATAAGGGAGAAAGTGGAAGGGCTGTGTGGTGCATGTTAAGTAGACAGATGCGTTATTTTAAGACAACATAGATTTGTAAAACTTGCTGTCAGCAAGTCATATGCTTTGACTGACAACACAACATTTTAATTGGGGCCCCTGAACTTGTAATTCCAACCATTACTATTTAGCAGGCAGCTCCAGTTACATCAAAGTTGCTACAATTTAGGCTACTGACACTGCTAGGATACAGATGAGGCAATTAAAACTTTTTTAGGTTGCTTAGGTTTGGTTCAAAAGGTGAAAGCCGTTGATATAATGTTATTAGCTGCGTTATGTAACTTTTTGTTTCCTGCTTCGTCTGCTGCACTCTGTCACTCTCTCCGTCTCCTCCCCCCTATTCTCACAAGATTTCATCCTTCTTCAGCCTATTTTTATAAATTTATGTGCATGTCTTTGATGTTTTTATTCATCTGCACCACTCTGAAATCTGCTCCCTCACTCGAACCAATCCTGTCCTTCTACATCACAGAGGAAGGACAGAAAGAGAGACAGAGTGAGGAGGTAAAAGTAATGTCAAGCAAATGGTGCAGGGGAATTATTAGAACTGAGAGGTAAGAGCTAAAATAAAAAGGAAGGACGAAGGTAGAAGCTCTCAGTTCCTGCCCTGAGAGTTCACTCTTACAATTACACCCAGCTGCTTTGGCTTATGTTGAAGATAGGCTGCTATTTTTATTATTTCAAACATATTTGGAGAGAGTCAGGCACAGTTACTGTGCATTTCTTTGAGAAAATAAATACAGTTTTTGCAGAGTGGTAATGAAAGATTTTTTTTTTTTTTTAGCTAAACTCAGACTACTAGCCTAGATTGAAATACCTCTATGAATATTGAAATTTATCTCCAACAGGACATTTAAATCATAAGCTTAAATCATAAACAGACCTAAATGGTTCTTAGACTTTCAATCCTATTGACTTTGATGATCCTAAGACTTTTTGGTTTAGGTTAAAATGCCTAGATGTGCTAGATTAAAAGGAAAGTGGTGTGAAGTAGTGCAACACTTGTGTCTTTGCGACAGCACCGGTTGTAATACTGGGGCAGGTGCTGGGCAAAATACAAGCCAACAATAATTGCACCAAACCAACAAATAAATAAACAGAGCTGTTGTAATATTTGGTGCAATAAAACAGCCAAATTGAAGCCCATCAGTATACAAGCTGTTCATTTTTTAGCTGTTCTGTAACCCAAACCATGGTGTTTTCTCATCCCACACCAAGTATTTTCACTGCATAAATCTAATCAACGTGATTAAAGTTTAGGCCACAACCAACCCAGTGCATTAACAACTGACACCAAGCATTGCTGACCAAGCATCAACATGTGACAAGTTGGAAATTAAACTGTGCTCAAGATTTGCATAGACTTTATTACTACAGATCAGAGTGTACCATTCATTTTGTTAATGTCCAATAGCACCATTACCGATAATAAATGGACTCATGGTGTTTCAGTGTGAAGGATGACCCACCTTAAGTTTAAATTCTCTGCCAGTTGCTTCTCAGTCTGTAGTCAAATAAACACAGAACACTGCCTGCCTGTGGGTGAGCAGGAACAAACCAAAGCATCTATTTTGGAAAGTAGCGATGCACAACATCTGTATTTGCACGTAGAACTCAACAATCAAAAACTAGTACAAACAGTACACAGTACAGTACTTAAGACCCATATTTAGCATCTGAGGTCCTAGGAGTTTTTCTAGTTCACCAGCATCCCCCTGTACTCGGAAACAGGAAGGGGGGAAAGCCATTGCCAATGTGAGGACTCAATAACTTTAATATATATTATTTTGTGTACACAATATACCCTTGGTCATATGATGGTGGGTCAAACTGACGGCACTCCAGGGCTGTGTATAGTCTGGAATATATAAAGCATCAAAAAAGCCAATCTACCCTGCTTTTCATTGTAATTTCCAATTAAAAAAAAAAAAAACACAAAGGAAGTGATATGCTGCTGCTGGCTTACTTGTGGTTCCTAGGATACAAATAGAATGGGAGGCAGAGCCTTCAGCTTTCAGGCCCCTCTTCTGTGGAACCAGGTCCCATCTTGGATTCAGGAGACAGACACCCTCTCTATTATTAAGATTAAGCTAAAAACTTTCCTTTTTAATAAAATTTATAGTTAGGGCTGGATCCGGTGATAGTGAACCATCCCTTAGTTATGCTGCAATAGGCCTAGGCTGCTGAGGGGTTCCCACGACACACTGAATGTTTCTTTTCATTCACCTCTCTTTATTTTGCTTATACCCCACTTTGCATTTAATCATTAGTTATTATTAATCTCTGTCTCTCTTCCACTGTGTGTCTTTTGTCCTGTCTCTCTCCCCTCACCCCGGACTGGTCGCAGCAGATGACTGCCCCTCCCTGAGCCTGGTTGTGCCAGAGGTTTCTTCCTGTTAAACTTGAGTTTTTCCTTCCCACTGTCGCCAAATGCTTGTTCATAGAGGGTCATTTTGACTGTTGGGTTTTCTCTGTAATTACTGTAGGGTCTCTACCATACAATATAAAGCACCTTGCGGTGACTGTAGCGACTTGGCGCTATATAAATAAAATTGAATTGAACTGAATTAATATAGTTATATTAAAGTTGAAACTGAACAGGCTAAGCAAAATACATGTTTGTCCCGCTGCAGGGTCCAGAGAGCAACTGATTCAAGCAACAGCAACAAGCCTATGAATGAAAGAATTATTTTTAATTTAATAAAATTATGGCGCGGTGGATAGCACTGCTGCCTCACAGTTAGAATAACATCTAGAAGGCCTGGGTTTGATTCCACCTTTTTTTTTTTTTGTATTTTGGATTTACATTGCTCATGTTAATATGATAAACTATGCATCTTCAAACAGAATTGTTTCATTTTATTTATTTTTTTTCATGTCGGCTTAATGGTGTTTCAAATCTGGGACTTTTAGGCTGCAGCTCTAAGAGCGACAAAGCTTTTAATTGTAACACATATACTGTAGCATGCAGAATAACTGTTTTTGAATAGGGTATAAAAAACTGATGTATGTACATGAGAGAGTGAGCACAGAATAGATCTGAAATAATTTGGACCATATTAGCATTTCTTTGCATCCCACTGCCTGATAAAGCGCAGAAAGCGAATAAACAGGGAAACGACTGGCTCTTTTGCTCTGCTCCATTACAATAGTAATTAACAGCAGATAAGCAGTCTGATGGAACGTACTTGGACCGATTACACGTGGTAATAGCCTCCACTCCTGTGGTGCTTCGCTTGTTATTATTATTTTTTTTTAATTCTTGTTATCAGCCTCTCAAAAATGATAAAGAAAGCTAATTTATGCTTTTTACGCAGTTATCTGTGCCTGGAAAATTGATTTATCATTTTGGGAAATGCTATAAAAATGTAAAGGGATTGCTTCCCACTCACAAAGCATTTCACTGTGCAGAACAGCAATGAATAGCGAGCGAGAAGAGTGCTGGCTGGGTCTGTCTGAACAATGCTGGTGACAGCTAACAAAGCACAAACAAAAGAGTCAGTGCGTTTGCCTTCAGTGGTACATAACTGCATTACTGGAATGCCTTTCAAAGCCACAGTTGCTGGATTCAGCTACCATGAACTTTTTGAATGGATGCTACAGAGACTTGCTATTTTATTCCTCTGAAAAGCCTCTGATAACCAACGGATAAAGTCTTGTGGACAATTACTTTAATTAGTTCTCTTCTTTTTTAACCGTTGCAATAGGGTGAGATTTTTGAATGCAGGGTTTTTATATGTTGTAAAAAATCTCCTGTTTTTATTGAACATTTGAACAAAATACAATATATCAGGTGTAATGGCTGAAAATTGACCCCCTGACACAGGAAAACATTCAAAATTCAAGACTGCAATTAGATAGTCAAAAGAGTTATTTCCTGTGTTCAACTAGCCTGACTTTGATGGAAAATGTCATGAAGTCAGTGAAATATGCAATGGAGAATTAATAAAGACTTAAGGACAGAGAGTTTATCAGACTGTTAGAAGTTCAAAACATTTCTCTATAATAATACAAATAATAGCATAGAAGGGAAGAAAGCAGTTATTTACATAATGATTTGAATCACTTACCGGTCATGACGGTGCGTTGCTTTGAACTGTCTCATTTGCTCTCATAATGGGTGGTCCAGTTCGTCATCTTCTAAAGGAAGTACGAAATGCAGCACTGAACCAACTGGTAATAAAGGAAGCATGAAAGAAGCTTTACTTTTGAGAATTCAACCGAGCCACTTCACTCAGTTCTTAAGCTTCAAACTTTTGATTGGTACTGTACTTTCAGATCATCTTCCTCCTTCACAAGGTTCTCATTATGTTTTATCTCAGAATATACAACCTCAATTCAAAAAAAGTTTTAAAATGTTAAATTTGTAAGCGTTCTAAAAACCTGGAAAAATAAGTGGTGCTAAAAAGAAACAGCTGGAACTGGTAAGCGTTCAGAAACATGATTTGGTACAAAAACAGCATCGTCGAGAGGCAGAGTTCCTCAGAAATAAAGATGGATAGAGGTTCATCAGTCTGTTTTCAGATTGTTGAACCTCTGTTTTCATTTCTGTTTATCAGTGCAACTAGCCACAGTGAAAAAGATGCACTTTCTTCAGATATTGACTGTGAAAGATTTGCAAGTATAGTGCATCATTGTGTTGCAGCAGTTCGGAAATGTGCAACCACAAGGCACAGGTTGATTTTTGAGCCATTTAGAAAAGCGTCGCTTGTGTTAGCTAATTGTTCTCTGTGTGTTAGCCCTGCGATGGACTAGCGACCAGTCTTGGGTGTACCCAGCCTCTCGCCCAAAGTCATTGGGGACAGGCAGCAGCCCCCTTACAAACTTGAAGTGGGTAAGTGGTAAAGAATGTTGATGGAACAAAATGTTTTGTGAAATAGACTTGACAGTATCAACTGAGACAACAAACTCCTCAGGACCGTTTATGTCAGTCAAAAATGTGATGAGAACTAGGGTCATGTTTCCAAGGACAAATGGAAATCATGTTTGGCGTCACCCTCTGCCGAAGAATTGCAGTATTAAGGACTTCAGCGCTGGCTACACAGCAGCTGCATCCGTAGATCATACTTTTTTAGTTTTAGTTTGTTTTCATCATGAGAACAAACCGATGTTGGCAACAGAAATCCTTCTTCATACAGAACAATTTTGATAAAGAGTTGTACATTGATACATCCCAGTTATTGTAATCACAACTGACAAGAAGCTGATTTGAGAAAGCTCACTCCAGAATGACAAAAGAGCGATGATCAACAAACCCAAAAGGTCACTTTACTGTCATTCTATCTGAAATATTTATTTATTTATTGACATCAGTTCATGAAGTCCCAGATGACCCCCGTAAGCTCAGAAAAAGTCATCATGCTTGAGATTAGGCTTTGTGAAACAATACTGCTGGAAAACAGCATCCCTGTCATGGTCCTCCGCTCCCCCTGGCCCGTTCGCCCTTCTTTATATCTGGTGCTCTCTCTCTACTTGTTTTTTATTGTTTTCTTCTTAACCACACCCTGTGTTTCAGAGGTGCTTCTTCCTCCAGCTCCTGGCCTCTGTGCTCCTGGGCTGATCTCTTCAGCTGTAAGTAATTTGTCTTATCAGCCAGGCTAGAGGAAGACATCCACTCATCGCCAGATTATTGACATAATCAGTTAGTGAAACTGGCTCTCCTGTATCTGCAATTTTGCATCTCGCTGGATACAAATCAGTGTCTAACCTTCAACTCCTTTTGCACAGGATGTCTGAACCCTGAGAGACCATCCTGAGTGTGAATGACCGTGCGAGGAAGTAGTTAGAGGACCCGACTGTGCAAAGTGCTGTCAGGGGGCTGGCAGCGAAGGACGGAACACAGCTGGATTCACCATTACCTCTCTGTTGCACCTTCCACTCTAAAATTTTATGGATTGCAAAACAAAAGCTTCATCTGCTAATGACAATAGCAAAAATTGACAACAATTAGCAAGTTTGATTCACTGCTCGCTATTAATTCAAGTATTTATGGCCAATAATTAATGGGGGTCATTAGTGACAGTAAAACCCTCTGGCAGTGTATGAAGGCATAAATATGGGAATCTTTATTACAGTGATTATGGTTGAATAGAATTATGCAGAAAACGTGAAAACCTGCCTCGTGTCACCGGTGGCTGGTATTGCCTTTTGCATTGCTTCTATATTTCAAGCTCCATATCATAATGCTAGCAGCATTAGCAGACTGTGCTTAAACATCTTTAACATAATTTTCACTGTTTAGGGTGGTGTGCTTTCTATTTTTCAAAGCCTAAAAAGCTGAAGTTATTCATTTCTTTGCAACTTGACTAGCAATCACACAAAGTAAGCACAATTCAGCAGTGCCAGAGTGGCACTTAAAGTCCAGAAATGTTAACCAACCATGACTGTATAGACTTTATCCAAAGATAGGTGTAGCCAGTGTGATGTAATCCATTAGTTAGTGAAATCCAGGAGCGAAGCCTCGTGCTGAATGCTTCCACTGGTGTCATCTTGGTATTTGATATGTGCAACTTGAAGATGGGGCTGAGAAACTGCAGCATACCACATGCTCATAGGCCAGTGAACTGTCAGTCGTGTATTACCCACCTTTTTAACTCAAATGGAGACTATGATTTAAATTTTTTTTTTTTTTCAGGAAAACTTGAAAATTGCGAGTGAGCCATAAACTCATTAGAGCAGTGTTTACTGAAGTCAAGCCATGGTGCAGAGGCTCATTTTCTCATTGACTTCTGCACAGCTATTTTTTTTTTTAAATAAGAAGAAAAGGAAATTAAAAGAAAATGAAATGAAAAACGTAAAGTGCTTACAGGATTACAGCTGCCACTGCCAGTAATGAGTGCTGACACAGCTTGCATGGGTTAATTGTCTTGAGTGTCCACATTCGGTGTCATATGAGGCTTTGCTGCTGGCAGGACGTGGACCCAAACGCAGGACTCAGCGGGCAAAAGGTAAACTCAAAACTCAGCTTTATTGCTGTTAGACTGCAAAAATAAACCCAAACATAAGCAGAGCAGGGCAGGCACACACTGGGAACGCAGAACTCAGGAACACACAAGTGTGACGGGCGACATGACAGGACAAAGCGAGACTCAGATAATATATACACTTAGATGAGAATGAGGTGGAAGATAGCAGGTGGGAAACACAGCTGAAGATAATTAACATTATGACTCAAAAGGGTAGAAAACTAAACACTAAGCACAAGAGACAAAAGACTGCCGCAACAAATGGGGCTGGAATAAACTCATCCAACTTGTGGTCTTTATTAAATAAGCAAGAGCGTTTCACAGACATCAACATCAACAACAACAACTCTACAAGCAAATGGCTTCCTTTTATACTCTCCCTGCCACAGGTGAGCATCCAGAATAGTCCAAGTTTGGACTATATATACAAATGACAACCAAATAATCCCATTCCAAAACCAAACAAAATTTAACACAAAGAAGGAATATTTACATATTTACAAATTCATATACATAATTAAGGAACATGTTTCTTTTAATTGGTTTTATATATCTATATTAAAACTCTTTAAACTCCCCTAACCTGGCACTTTGGTTTGCCCCAGAGGCTCCCAAGCAGGTGACTGAACTCCTTCCAATCTTTTGCTCCACATCCTGCTGAAGAGACAACTAGAAGAAGGTGAGTACTGCGCACCTAATATTTACAACACATAATGAAAATTGTGAAACAGATAATTCTGACTAAGGTTTTCTTTCTATACAGGTAGGATGGCCAGTCCCCCTCCATTTCTTCCCCTTTTATAACTGTCACTTTAACACAAACTAACTCAAAACTCAATAAAGAATACTCAAAACAATCAATGTGTGTTCTTTTTTATATAGCTTATTTCAAATATCAATCCTTCATTAAACAATATAAAGTAATGGAACCCCTGGTCTCCATTACACCCCCCCCTGTGTCCAGTAAAGATGTTCCCTTCCTCTTGTGTCTTGTTTCCTATGTTATGTTTGTTCACGTTAGGTTTTCAGTTGTTATAGTCTTTATAATCTTTCCTGTAGTCATCTTATGTTCGTATTTTGTATCAGCTGCAATAAAGACTTGCTTTTCCTTACAGGTGGAGACTGCTCTCTTGTAGCCAAACCTAGTATATTGAGAAGCTAATTACTAAGGTGTTACACAAGTTTATGAAATTCCCTTCCCCCTAGATGGAGTTCAGCTGTAAGTGGCATTATTGCAAAGTGGAAGTGTTCAGGAACCACAGCAACTCAACAGACTGCATTAAGTCACAGAGTGGGATTGTCCAGTGCTGACTCAGTGACTGTGGAGGTCCGAACCTCTCTGATATTAACATCATCACATGGGTGTCCATGGCTGCTCTTGCAGGTAGGAACGAAGTAGGAAAGAGCTTGTTTTGAGCAACACAATTTGAACAATGAATATCTTTAATAGCACATATAGGGCTGGGCTTGATGGGATTCTCTACAGAATACCTATTGCACTCCAAAAAGAAATAACAGAACATGTTGCACATTTGTAAGGCTGTCTTTATTTATAACACTTGTTATGCTCAGTTTTCCATGTTTGAATTGTTGGACTCCAACTTTGCATGATTCACTATTCAAAGCAATTCTTATTCGTCTTAAGCTGGGCTATGGTGCAGACACTTTTTATGCTAATTTATTCACTTTTACTGGTCAGCTCATCTTGATTTGATTTAGATCAGTTCTGTCCTCAGTTCTTCTCTTAAGTGTAACTTTGGACAATATGCTGAAGATATAATAATCTGCTCTGTTTATTTTTGGCTCCTGTGATAGAACTGTATGTGGACACTTCAAGGCTAATTAACCAGTACTTACCGAAATATTTTGGTCTTGGTCAAACTGGGAAAATGTTGATCAGGAATTTCTAGAGTTATGCCACGTACCATCTCTGAAAAGTGTTTTTTAGTGCACTAACAAACTATTTCTTACACTCATTAAAAGTGCAATATGTTGGTATGTGCAGATGTGTGAAATTGCAAGAGATGGGAAAGCGAGGAACTCATCTCCCACACAAAAACACTTTATGCACGCATTCATTGTGAATTTATTCATCCAACACTCATACATAAAAAGTGTATCTTGCCAGCCATGCTGCAGCTGGTCAAGACAACTGATGTTTCAAAGACGTGATGTAACCAAGTGAAACCTTCACTTGTCCAATCATCTTCTGCAAGGACCACCTCCAGCAAAAAAAAATGCATGCCATACGAAGGCAGAGGCTCATCTACATCAATGTGATTTGAGATGAATGAAACAGGACAACACAGAAAAGATTAGAGAAATGAAATGAGAGGAGAGATGAGAAGGAGACAAGAAAGGCCTGAAAAATGACAAATACAGTGCAAGCAGTAATGAAGGCAATGATGAAAGAAGAAGGAGAAGGAGGGGAGGAGGAGCGAGGGAGAAAATGTGGTGTAGAAGAGGGAACTGAATAATGAGAAAGGAAGGGTAGAAGGGAGATGAATGGTGAGATCGGGGGTGGAAAAAGGAGTAAGAGTCACTTTGTTTAATGCTGCCTTCATAAAATTTGGGAACGTCCTTTTAGCAATATAATAAATGACTTAGACATACCCTAATAAAATTATTATTAAGCTAGTTTACTGTAAACAAATATGTTGTACCTCTGCCTTTCACATATCAGGAAATGAGATTACAATTTCACATTTAATCGAAGAAAAGTTTTAGCCTCAGTTATGACAGAAAGTCATAACTGAGGCCTGAATCTGCATTTGTGCAGATTCAGTTAAGAGATGGAAAAGGTGAAAAGGAAAACAAGGTTTAAAAGTAAAAGCAAAATTTGTCTAGTTGCCATCTTTGGCTGTAGATATTTTTGCTCTTTTGTGACCCCAAGTGGAAACAAATCTAAAAAACATTTGGCAACTTCATATTTCTTTAGAGGGTGGTCCTGTGGTAGTATGGTTAGCACTGCTGCCTCACTGCAAGAAGGTCCTGGGTTATAATCCAACAACCTGCTTAGGCCTTTCTGTGTGGAGATTGCATGTTCTCCCTGTGTCTGTGTGGGGTTTTTCTGGATCTATTTGGGTCCTGTGGTCCTTCCACAGTCCAAAAACATGCTTGTTAGATTGATTGATTGGTGATTCTAAACTGGCCATGGGTGTGAACGTGTGACTGTGTCTTTGTGTTTGTCCTGTAACAGACCGGCAACTTGTCCAGGCTGTACCCCGCCTCTTGCCTAATGTCAGCTGGGATAGGCTTCAGCTCAGGCAAATAAGTGGAAGAAAATGGATGGATTTCTTTTTTGACAGGGTGTAGAATGACTTGCTTGGACAGTTGATGTGTGCGTTGTACTTTGACAGTGATCTACCATTCAAAGGATCGGTGTGACTTATGAATTTGTTCATCACTTTTACAACCAAGAGTATCTCAACAGTATTTGAAGAGCATATGCTTTTGGTCCTTTGATTGTTGCCAAAACAGCACTAAGCGACAGAGGCCTAGACTCTGGCACACTGTGGTTGTTCTACCTTGGTGCCATTTGAGGGGGATCAGTTCAAGATTAGGCACCAGCATGCAGCATTCATTTGCTAGCTCATGGTTTGTCAATCTTGGACCACTGTGGGTGCCTTGCTGCCATGAACCAAATTGTCCATGGCAGCAAAAGTTGTATTGTTAAATTCACCTGGGTTTAGCACTGCTGCCTCACAGCTACAACAACATTTAGGAGGCCTGGGTTCGATTTGACCTTGGCCTCTCTCTGTGACTGTGGGAGGAAACCGGAGTACCCGGACGAATCCCACGCAAGCACGGGGAGAACATGCAAACTCCACACAGAGAGAGAGGGAGAGGCCTGGGCCAAGGTGGAATCGAACCCAACTGTGAGGCAGCAGTGCTAACCACCACGCCACGATGCGGCTTTAACTTTTGTGCTTATGCCTATATGCCCCAGTAGAATTCCAATAGAATGTTCCAGATTCCCGAGAATTCTGAAAGAAAGAGGAAATCCAGTGAACACCTGAACACCTAAATATAACTAAAGTCTGCTGAAAAGGTCCAATCATGTTAGTTCAAATTTAAAGATCATAATGAGCTCTTTTAAACTATGTATGACCATTTAACATACTCTGTACATTTCATCATATTTCTCATTATCCTCTTGCTCTTCATCTGCCTCCTCCATTCATTTCAACCTCATCCTCTTCCTCCTCACCTCAAGCCTCATCTCCTGAACTAAGATGATCCTTTATTGCCCCCAACAACAACAACTAGTTATTCACTAACACTATACCAGCTAATGGTTGGCTGGAGTATCCTAAAAATCACACTCTCTCTCTGATAAACTGAATTTTTCTGCTCAGTGTCTGAGTTGTTGTTAGAGCCATCTCAAAGAAAGTTTCGTTAACAGCAGCTAATAGTGGCAAAAACAGAAGCAGTTACTGATGGAAAATTTCTGTAAGTCCTCAACAACTCACCTCAATATCGCTGTCATTGGACAGAAGTGAGGTCCACTGTCTCCACGTGAACAGTGATCTGAATACACTCACTAGATGAATGCAGAGTGTTTGAGGTACTCTGGTAAAAAAAAAAAAAAAAAGCAAAATATCACAAAATACTTGTCACTTATCCATTTCTTATTTCTGATTTATTGCTAAGTTCTGACATTATGGGGTACAGAGGGTTAATCCCTGCTATACTGTAATTTAAAATAGGAAAGTTATCTTACTATACGAACTCCTTCGGTTCGGATTAGAATACCTTGTTTGTGCACTCTAAAACAAGAGCAAGTTATTTCTACTAAAGATGTCAGCTTTGTAGATCTAATGGAATAAAATATCTGTAGGTCAGGCTGTTACAGAGACCTTATCAAAGGGAGAAAGTCAGCTTTTAATCCAGTCCAGAATTAAGTGTTTTTGTAATTATTTTTACCACCTCCACAGAAATCAAAAGCTTTTTTATGAATTGCTGTATTGTCAATAACAGGCACTGTTAGTGCTAGTCTTTTTAACTTTTGAATTAGCTATTAGCAGCTCCTGAGTATAATGAGCCCATAAATATACAGAAAATGATCCATTCTAGTGAATCTTTTTTTTTTTTTTTTTTAATATACATTCTCTGGATTTTTTTTTTTACCTGAACAATACAGCAAAGATTTTAAATTTGTCTCATTTATAGTCAAAGAGATGATAAAGTAGAGTAAGATTCAGGCCATGACTTCATTGTGATTGACAAACTTATCTAGGTGTCTTTGGGATTTTAGTCAAATCCATTCGCTCGGGACTTCTGGTTTCAAAAACCACAAACCAGTAGATAATGTCATAAAGGCTATATCCAGATTTTATATACAGTCAAGGTGGACTACAGTAAAATGCAAAATTGTGCTGTAGATTGAGCATTCATCATTTTCAATCAGCCGCTGTTTTAAAGGCAAGCATTTGTAATGTCCATTTATTCACCCATTCTGTTCCGCTTATCCTGTTCAGGGTCGCAGAGGGGCTGGAGCCTATCCCAGCTATCATAGGGCGAGAGGCAGGGCACACCCTGTACAGGTCGCCAGCCTGTCGCAGGGCCAACACAGAGAGACCATTCATACCTATGGGCAATTTAGAGTGACCAATTAACCTAACCCCAGTAAGTGCATGTCTTTGGACTGTGGGAGGAAACCCACACAGACACAAGAAGAACATGCAAACTCCACACAGTGAGATGGTCCAGGTCAAGGTGGAATCAAACCCAGGCCTTCTAGATGTTATTCCAGCTGTGAGGCAGCAGTGCTAACCACCACGCCACCGTGGAGTTAAATTAGAGGACATGGTATTAGCACCTTGTACACATGTGAAGGTACCATTAATGCTGAATGATAAATACATGTTTTGGAATAGCATGCTGCCATCCAGACAGTGTCTTCTTCTGGAAAGGTCTTGCTTATTTTAGCAATACTATTTATAGGGGTACTAAGGCAAATACTTCACGACTAGTGCATTGCACTATAACACAGTCGTGGTGGTACACTGCTGGCATTTTAGATGAGTCACGCATGAAATACATTTAGCAATTATGAAACACTGAGCAACGGATGTTATGTCAAGCAAGAATAGAAGGTATTTAGCAAACAGCAATTGGTCCCCTCAGTTCTTAAATGTGTATAGTTGTGTAACTCCCTCTGAAATGACAAAATGTGTAAATATGTCCCTATCTCCATTGCTTTGAAATGTGTTGTTGATACTCAAATACAAAAGAATCTCTTAGCATCCACCAGGTCACTGGCGATCTATCCATGTTGGGTTGCCCCCAAGCTAAAGTGACCAATTTTCAGAAACTAGAATATGTTACTTTTCAAATAAAATGTGATATATTCTGTTCATACGTTAAAATATATTCAAAAAACATGACATACCTTTGTGCTAGTTTCATTAAGCATAGTTTCAATAATATCCAATCAATCTCAATAACAGTCACTTATATTGCAAGGTGTCTATCAAAGATAAAACTGAAGACAGAGATCAAAATGAGAAAGCGAAAAGAGTGAGTAGAGCAGTTAATTGAGGAAGGCAGAAAGCACAGTTATTCAGCATGGAGACAGAGAGTGATAGAAGATTTGGCTGAAGACCGCAGTAATCAAATGTGTGAACGCTCTGTTCTGACTCCATCTACCTTCTGATGTTTTTTTAATGAAAGGTTCATGCAGAAGTAGTCACTGAGGGATCCCTGGGATCCAGGGTGGCAAAACAAGATGAACTAAAAATGATACTACATGAATTAATGGTGGTAACTTTGACACTACTGTAGTTCAAGCCATGAATTCAACATCACACTGACAGACAAAATGAAAAGAAAATTGATTTTTTGCAAATGTGATAACTGTTTAGCTGATTTAGCTGTACCACGGTGTAGCTATTAATTATAACAATTGGCTACCTCAGCATAAGACTTACACTATCTCTGGAAAGTGAGCAGCCTATGAGGATGCCTTTTTCTTCTAGATTTCCTTATTTTCTCTTTGTCTCTGTTCGTTCATTGATCCCCGAGGCTGCGGAATAAGCGCTTTGGTTTGCTAAACTTGGAATGTGTTTGACCACCATTTTTTTCTACAACCAACCCTTTTAGTTTGCTTCCTCATCAGACAGCTCCAGCTTGAGCACTCTCCTGACAGTCAAATAAAAGAACAAAAATTTATGATGAGATCGCCTTACATGAAACCACTGTGAGCTAAATGTAGCGTCAGGGCTAACTACCCTTGAGTCTGATCTTTGATAGCAACATTTGGAGTGACTCATTATTAGAATAAAAAAACTTTTCGTCCTCTGAGAACATGTCTGTGCTGACTGTCTGGCATTAATGGCGTCCTAAACATCCCTCTATTTACCTCGTCTGTGCATTTTTCCTCACAACTGATAGGTTCCATTAAAATGCACACACCCTTTCACTTGCTCGCAATCACATTGTAAAAGCAGGAAGGGTATATGTGCCATTAAATTGCACGGGCCAGCGCCTTGATCCAAGGACAAGCTGGCTGGCCTTTTTTACAGCTCAATATGTACCAGTCGTTCAAGTGTGAGGGTGTATCATCACTGCTATCTTCACTATCAAATACACTGATATAAACCAGGGCACAAGGACTGCAGGGTGCAGCCAAGGTTGTTATCATCCCACTTTGATGTACTGAGGGGAAATTGCTACATGGTTGACATTTGAGTGGGTGAACTGACAGCTTATGAAAATGCAAAATCATACAAGCAGAGATCAGCACCAAAAAACTGAGAAAACAAACAAACAAAAATATACTGGAATTAATGTTTTTTATGTATGTATGTATGTATGTATGTATGTATGTATGTATGTATGTATGTATGTATGTATGTTTTATTTTAAAGACTGATATAGAAACTAATAGCTATTGGTCATGGTCTTTGTAACTATTAATGGTTGCTAATAATCACTGGCTTTTCTTTTCCTTTGTGTTTTTACAGTTTTTTTTTTATATTTTCTGTGCCTCCTTTTTTCCTTCTTTGTCTCATTATTTTTGTTTTTGGGAGTTTATTCCTGATCTCACTTTCAGTTAGCTTCCTGTATTATTTTTCATTGTTTTTAAAGCTTTCATTTAATACCAAGATGTATCGACTGCTTTTTGTGTGATGGACTAGCCCATAGCTAGAGGCAAGGACATAAAATCAAGCTGTACAAGACGCTGTCTATGATAAGCATCAAACTACATGCCGTCGGCGCGTCCTCAGTGCCCACTTGTACGAGGCAGAGTTGAAGTCTGGACTTTGTGGATCCACAGGTTTGTCTTCAGTCCTGTTCATGTTCAGTTAAGTAAATGTGACATCACTTACGATTATCACCACACGTCCTGTTTACTCACTGGTTACAGCCAAATTGTCTACATGCATATCTGATTTGTTTCCATGTTGTTCCCAACATGCTGTCCAATGAGAAAGTCTACTCAAAGTGCAGCTCTGCAGTTGCTGCTGTCACTCATTTCTTTTTATTAACAAAATCTCTGACTTTGCCTTTATCTGTGTTGAAGAGTTTATATTGAGTAAAATGTGAAAACCCTGCCTGATATGAAATGCTCTCTAACTCTGACTGAATGAATTTTATTCAGTCCAGTCTCTTCCTTTAATGGCTTGCAGCCATAAGCGTTTGCATTTTGCTTCAAAGGAGTCTTAGATGACAGCATTCTGTAAAAGTAACGGCCATATTTTTTGCCCATTCTAAGCTTCACTGGCACAAATAGAAACATTTTACTTATTCTGCTACCATAACGTGCAGCTGCACTGAGTTAACTGTGACATCCTTTCCCCTCACTCTTTGTCACACCGACTTTTCTCACTGCCGTTCCCTTATCTTCATTCTTCTGTCTCTGCTTTTTTGAGTAGTTCCTCTTTAAAAAATTTTTTTTATTGGTTTTATTGGATTTTACTGTCTCGCTGCATAGCACATTTTGTTCACCCGGAAGTCTTATTAAAGTTCCTTGGGTTTGTTTTTTTCTCACCCACCTGCAAGTCTCTGCTGTTTGTGAACATTTCTCAACAAACCATGACAGTATTCTACTATCTGTACCCTATACATCCACCAGGTATTTGTCAAGCTCTGTCTGCCTTAGTAATTAAGGTCCAGAAACATCCCTCCATCACAGCAAGAGTTTTATAGATACAGCTGGTCACTGTTACATGCCTACACCCATGGCTGCCCACTCTCCTCTTTATCTTTCTACATAATTATGTTGGTCTGGGTTAATGCAGATGAATTGAGCCAAACTGTTGCCTGCAAACAAACAACTGAGTCACTGGCATTCGCATTTGTTTACACAGTACAAATCTGCCCATTAACTGGCGATTAAATGTGCCTGTATGGCAGCTATAAAATCTCATTAGCTTTTATAGTTTTGCATTACCTACGAGTAGCTTTTCATTGTGTGGATAATTTCACTTTAGCCAAAGTGTTACTACATAGGTATAACTTAAGAATGCACATTAAGACAAGGAGCACCACTGAGTTCCCCCGTTTGCTGACTATATAATAACTCCTGACTGGACCAGTGTTATTGCTGTTCTATATTAGCGTCCTTCTAAAACATGATTGTATTTGCTCTCTATTCCTAAAAGAAGTTGAAAAATAACCTGTAGAGTAGGGTCCAAAGGTTGTGGCCCATTATTGAAGATAGTTCTGTTTTGCATTTGTTGTTTGTTTGTTTTTTATGGTTTTATGCAGCGCATATTAATTTTAAATGACATCAGTTTAACAGTTAGAGCGCAAAACTGAATCTCTGGAAAATCTTAATTACTGTTAGGATATTTCAGTATTTGGTCAGCCCTCTTTTGAGATATCTCCATAAACTGACAAGATTGGACCCATAAAGATCCCAACTTCAGATATCCATCTGTAAAATATATATGTAATATTTAACCCACTAAAGATCTTTTCTAGGATCTTTTTGCACATTAACTTTATCTTTTATGTATCCAGTTTCCAAATGCTGTATATTAATGCACCAAAACTAGACATCTGACAGATATCATTTTGGGTACTGAATATTTGATATTTGACTTAAATATGCACACAGCAGATATTTGCAGCATTACTGCAATGCTAGATTAGAAATCTTAAATTCATGTCACGTCATATTTTATAGTATCTGGAAAAAAATCCCCTTGCATCTCATCTCATCTTGTCGACAGGACCAGCAGAAACCTTTTTGGATGGGCGAATCTAAAACACCTGGATTTAACATTTTGGTTTCTGTACATTTCAACCATTTTGTATATTACAAGTCTCACATGCAGTACTGACAGGAGTCACTAAACATTTGAAAAACAAATCAACAAAGTTTAAAAACCTGATAAAAATCTTTTACTTCCAGAATCATACATACAAACTACCACAGAACTAAACTAACTGATAATACAGGCTTCTGTGTTTGTATGTGGATATGTGTATACTTTTGTGGTAGTCTTTATGGGTTTTGCCCACAAATCGACAGGCTGGGATACGGGTCTTGGAATTGATTAATAGATTAATTGTTGCGGTTTTATAGTTCCTACAATTATGATTGACTGAAAATTAATCTGAAACTGTTCTGAACATTTAAAGATTTCAGTTATTTTCAGAGAAGAAAATGCCAACAATGCCATTGGTTTCAGCTCCAGAGTGAAAATGTGTTATGTTGGTGTCTTAACTGAATAGGAAACTCAATATTTTTGGTTTTGACATGTTCGCAAGACTAAACAGAGCTTTTAAGGACCTTGGCTTCCAGTCCAGGAAACTGTGGTGGAAACAGCCAGAGTAATGAAGGAAGGAGCAAAATTATAACCAGCAGCAACAACAGTCATTTGTTATCTTTAATTCTTTCACGTAAAGGGCCTTAAGTCCTCTGGAAGGCTGCTTCTTGGTGGCCACATCACTGGCCACCCTGCTGTGCACCATCCTACGGGAATTGTTGAGCTCGTTTCTCCGAGCAAATCTGTAGTATTTCATTTAGTCTGGTTGACCTCCACTCAGGCTGGCTGACTCTCCATGTCTGCCATCTCCTCATCTCTCATCAGGAATCGGGATGTCTTTAAAAAATCTGTAGTCCTAAATAAAGGCATTCTATTCTAATCTATTCTATTCTATTCTAATATGGCCTTAATTGGGTCATAAATGTTAAAAAAAAAATCCAGAAAAAAAAAATCTCTCTTTAACATAGGGCAAAAACATATCTCCCTATGGTACACAGCTGTGGTCTGAACACCATCTGGTTCTGAGCCAGATTTTGGATTTGCTGGTTAATTTAATTTAACATGGGAAAGTCCATTCATTGCATAATTTTTGCAATATCTCTGCTGAAAAAGACACACCACCCTCATTTATTACAGTGAGAAGCATCCATGGACATTGGGATATGATCTGGATACGTGAATATATGACACAACTTTTGACTCTCCCCATCAAGCCAATCAGCCTTTCCCTATTATGTTCTGTGCTTTATTGAAATGACGACCATACAAATAAATAAACTGGGCTGGGCTGAAGCTAAGGGACAGAGAAACACACAGCAGGATCAAAGACAACAACACAACAAAGAACAGAAGAAAACTGAGGGCTTAAATACACATTAGGTAATCAGGGCAAGAGGAAACAGCAGGAGACAGCAGGTGATAACTGTGGAAGCAAAACTAAACACAAAACACAGGGAATACAAGACTGTCAAAATAAAACAGGAAGTGACTAGATGAGGTACACGCAGACTTGACATGGGGAACTGGCATACAGACACTGGACAGAGACGCAGACCTGACACAGGGAAAAACAAGGGACCAGAAATAAACAGAGGAATACAAAAGAGAACTAATAACATAATCACAGAAATAACTGAAACAGAACCAAGAGAACACAAAACACTGGGCCTCTGGCCCGGGACCATGACAGTGCTGAGTGTAAAAGCAAAGCTGTTGATTTACCAGTCGATATACGTTCCTACCCTCACCTATGGTCATGAGCTTTGGGTAGTGACTGAAAGAATAAGATCGCAAATACAAGCTGCAGAAATGAGTTTCCTTCGAAAGGTGGCTGGCCTGAGGAATGCGGCTATTCGGGAGGGGCTCAGAGTGGAGCCGCTTCTTCTCCACATCGAGAGGAGCCAGTTGAGGTGGCTCGGGCATCTGACTAGGATGCCTCCTGGGCGCCTCTTGGGTGAGGTGTTCCAGGCATGTCCCACCAGGAGGAGGCCCTGGGGTAGACCCAGGACACACTGGAGAGATTATATCTCTCGGCTGGCCTGGGAACACCTTGGGGTCCCCCTGGATGAGCTGGTGGCTGGATGTGCTGGTGGAGGCGGCTGGGGAGAGAATAGCCTGTGCTTCTCTGCTTAGGCCGCTGCCCCCGCAACCCGGCCCCGGATAAGCGGAAGAGAATGGATTGATGGATGGATGAACCATTTTTCAGTTTGTTGATAAAATATGTTATAGAAAAATTATGACTCTATTCATTTCCTATGAATGACAAACATGGATGTTTATGCTTGCTTAAAGGTGTATTGATAAAATGTCATCTTTTAGCCCAGTGATGTTTTATTGCAGTCTTTGAAAGAAACACAGCTGTCCTCACCTTGCATAATTGCCTGATGTTACTCTGTGTGTCCGTCTGTATGTGGAGGAGCACATCTTGGACACTGAGAGCAGAGCAGATCCAACAGGGTCAAAGCTAATAAGTGCTAGAGCTTTCCCAGTTTAGCCATTAGCCGTTTAATGTCTGATTTTTTTTTTTTTTTAACCACAAACACAACACCTATAGTAACTTTACTTTAGCTCAGGGGTGTCCAAACTTCTTTCAAGGAGGGCCAGATTTGAGAATGCAACATTGCCTGAGGGCCAACAGTCCCTGATATAAATATTCCTTTATTTAATATTTTAATTTTCATGCAGCAAATAAACAAACATGACCAAAAGTAAGCATTCACATGAACACACACACACATCACATAAAAGCTATCTGAATTTCCAGTAGAAACATAATCAACATGGCCACTTCATGGCTTGCTTTGGCAATGTTTTCATTTGACTCATTGGCCTGCGTAAAGAACCGCTGCTGTGTGGCTCAGCTGTCCTCGAGCTACTTCGCTTTTTCAGCACAGTCACTTTCTGATAGCTTGTCATATGTATTAGCATGTTTTGTCCTGTACTGTTTCTTCACATTAGGAACATTTCTGTTCCATCTATGTTTAGGTTGCACATCCCACTATGTATCCCTCTGTCAGTCTGCATTCCTGTGAAAGAAATTTCCTAGTTTGTTCTGCTGGCCCCGTGCAGCTCCGTCCTGAGTTCCAGCATGAAGCTGTGTTTTTTGAGTTTACGTATGTGTCCAGAGTCCTGCACTGTTGTCCTCATTCTGTCTGCCACACAGCAGTAAATGACAATATTTGGCAATGCTTCAGCAACACATTAAAGTTAAATAAAACTATCCAGTTTAACTTTAATCTCACTTAACCTGATTTCCTCAGGAACAAATGAAACACTGAAATAAAACAAATCTCAACCTTTAAATATCATCTGGGTGAATTATATCTGTGTTTAACTTCCACTCAGTGGTGAAAGTCGGCAGTAGTTTGAAAACGATGTGCTTGGAGTCAGACGTTCTCTCCGGGTATAGTGAAACTCTGTGAAGAGGAATACAAAATTGAAATAAAGAAGGGATCGGTTTAGTGCACGGTTTTATTTACAGTGACTATGGTCTTAGGGCAGGCGGGTTTGGGGAACAGAGGGAAAAAGGGGGAACTCCGGGAGTGAAAGGGATGACTAGGGCTCCGGAGGGAGATGTGAAGAGCGGGCCATTTGGTGGGCGTCGGAAAGTGACGGGGCTGCGGGTTCCAGGAGGGTTTCCACTCGACCAGGGAGGAATCTGTACACAAAGAAAGCTCAGGTAAGTCACTGCAGAAACGCAGGAGATACTCATGAGATGATACCCGAAACTAACTGGTTCCCAGTCAACGATCCAGCGACAGGTGGAAGCCAGCTGCCCGCTTAAGAAGAGCCGGAAAACGAGTTGATCAGGAACAGGTGAGAGCAGCTGATTGACAGCTGGTCCAGGAGGGAGGAGACACGAACCAAAACAGCTCCAGAAAGACACGCCCACCAACATGCACCCACACACACACACCAGGGAGAGGAGCAGGAGTCCCATATTGGCTTCTCTTCATTGGCTCCCTGTTAAATCCAGAATAGAATTTAAAATCCTTCTCCTAACATACAAGGTCTTGAATAATCAGGCCCCATCTTATCTCAAAGACCTCATAGTACCGTACCACCCCAATAGAGCACTTCGTTCTCAGACTGCTGGCTTACTTGTGGTTCCTAGGATACTTAAAAGTAGAATGGGAGGCAGAGCCTTCAGCTTTCAGGCCCCTCATCTGTGGAACCAGCTCCCAGCTTGGATTCGGAGACAGACACCCTCTCTATTTTCAAAATTAGGCTTAAAACTTTCCTTTATGATCAAGCTTATAGTTAGGGCTGGATCAGACAACCCTGAACCACCCCTTAGTTATGCTGCTATAGGCCTAGGCTGCTGAGGGGGTCCCATAATGCACTGTTTCTTCTCATTCACCTTTATTTACTTGTTTATACTTCACTCTGTACTTAATCATTATTATTAATCTCTGGCTCTCTTCCACAGCATGTCTTTTGTCCTGTCTCTCTCCACTCAGCCCCAACCGGTCGCAGCAGATGACTGCCCCTCCCTGAGCCTGGTTCTGCTGGAGGTTTCTTCCTGTTAAAAGGGAGTTTTTCCTTCCCACCGTCGCCAAGTGCTTGCTCATAGGGGGTCGTTTTGACTGTTGGGTTTTCTCTGTGTTATTGTAGGGTCTTTACCCACAATACAAAGCGCCTTGAGGCGACTGTTTGTTGTGATTTGGCGCTATATAAATAAAATTGAATTGAATTGAATTGAGTAGAAAAAGAAAACATCACAGCCAGGGACCATGACACCAAGAAATACTAAAAGTGGACGGTAGCTGGTGGAGTCACCACATCCACAAAGGTGCAGCCAAGCGCATGTCTTTGAAGAACAGACTGCTACTTCACCTTTGTCGGGGGTGGTGGTGGTGGGGTACGACACCAGTGTCCAACTTCACAGTAACAAATCAGCTCTACACTTTACCCATTCATTCTCCCCTTCTTTAATGTACACCCCTCTGTTACTATGACTAATGTGCACCACAAAAGTGAATAGACTTTTCCTCCACTCTGAAATGCAGTAGTATGTCTCTGGTATGTTTCCCCTCTTGTAAAGTGGCCGTGACACACTGCGACTACACTTGCTGATTGATCTTTATTTAGCAAATGCTGCGCCTGCAGTTAAGTGGTACTTTTGCTGCACAATCATTCTTTGAGTACGGATTCCACAAAAGTGCTTTAAAGTGCCATGCCATGTTCCCTTAGAAACCTTTAGTTTAGCAATGATTTGATGCTCATGAATCCCCCTCCCCTTTACTCTCACAATCACTCTTTGTGTTTCAAGTTACCAGGGGAACCGAAGCTGCAGGTTGAGTTTGCTGAAATCCACCTGACTGTCCCCTGAACATTGTTCTAGTCAAACAGCGGAAGTCAGAGAAACCAGTACAAAGGCGTCATCATCACACTCAGGGGCACTAATGTGCTGCAGTCCGATGACGGTGACTTCCAGCGAAAAAGAAAAACCAGACATCTAAGCAATGCAGCTGGGATACTAACTTGTAATTGTAGCCAGATCTTCCTGTTTCTTAATGACACAGCTGTGACACTAAAGTGTTTGTTAACTGACACACTGTGTATTTTATGGGGTTAAATAGACTATTCTAGCACTTTTCCAGTGATAGGGCTTAGAGCACATGTTCACACAGTGTTATTATTAAGATGTAGCTTGTGATTGGTCACATGCTGCCTGTACTACACTCATAGCTAGATTGGGAAACTCTGTATTGGCTCATTAAGTTGAGATCCTCATTGTGTGACTGCTTAAACTGATAGCTGACATTGGAGTAAGTACAGCCAGACAAAGAAAAATAAATTCTGACTGGTAGTACAGGCCTTTGGAGGTATGCTAAACCTAAATATTTATTCACCAGGATAAATCTTTAATTAAAGATGTTTAACAAAATAAAACAAAAAAAAAAGTTTAACTGTAATTGAAAAGAATTTGCATACCTTGAAATTATGTAATCAAATCAGACACTGTGATTGAGTTTGCACATGTCAAATCCACCCACTGTGCTTCATCAAAACATGCTAGGCTTTGTGAGTGAGCGACCTGCTGAGCCACGAAATAAGTAAAAATAGCAGCCTCTGTCACGCTGTTACATAACAACAGCAGCAGTAAATGCAATGAAGAGGTTGTTATGCATCTGTTTCTGTCATAGTTATCAGATAAATAATTCTGTGAGAAGTGCTGTTGGCTCACAAATAGAGTATTTTGACCTGACTGCTACAATAGGATAGAACTCTCAAAGATGAGGGAGCTCTCCCTTATACCTTCCCATCATAGAGCTAAATACATATCCCTGAGCATTTAACAATGCACCATAACCAGTAATAAAGAAAGAGCTAGCAGTCCTTAACTTTCTCTTAACTTTTAAGTTCACCTCAGCCATTAAAGACCCTAAAGTTTGTTCAGAGTACACACTAAAGTTATGTTTCGAATGACATATTTGTATTAGATTGCGCTCTGCAAGCTATAAGGCAGTAGGGCAATAGAATACTCTAGGGAACAATGCAGATACAATTATGTGAAGTAATATAAGTATAAGTGAAAAAGAGCAGTTGGCAGGCATGCTTGTTTTCCTAGAAGTGATTACTCCTCAGAAAAAACTTCTTTGTCATTCTTTTCCGAGCCTCAATTTACCAATTTATGGTGTTCTATAGCTGCTATTATTCAGCTTCCTGTTTAAATATTCAATTATCATTAACCTCCATTTTCTGTGAGCCAACAAAGAGGTCAACTCCTCTCTCAGAGTTCTTCCAGTCATAGAATAACAATGAAAACATCTCAGCAGCAGGTCATTATTATTCTAATAACTTCGTTGCCAGTGTTTTTCCTATGTGCCGTGCGGGGTTAAAACAGCTCATTTCATTCAAATGAAGTCAAGTATTAAAATGAAGCTAAGGGGGAGGAACACCCTTCTCCTCAATGGAAATCTGGTGTCAAATGGTATTTGCCACATTATTAGACTCTAGTCAGAACTTTAATGAAGTCAACAGATGACAAAAAGTGGCTAATACTTAGCTGCTCTGGAAAGTGGGGCATATGCTGGTGCTGCAACGGTCAGCTGGTTAGTCAGTTAGTTAATTTCAGATATAACTAAAATTTGAAGTTTCAAATTTTTAAATTTATCAATGAATAATAATTTACCTTTAGCAGGTAAATGCCTCCAGATTAGGTAAGAAAGCTCATTCAGTTCATCAGCCAGTGACTAACTTCATCATTTTCTTTATTCTTTATTTCTTTTCATTAGAATAAAATCACTTTTTGGGGGAATATTTAACTAAAGAACCACATCACACTGAGTGGTGTAGCAGTGTTAGGGTGACAGTTTTCTCATAGAACCACAGAGGTTGTCATTTTCTCTCATAAAAGATCACCCATTTCCCAAGGTTTAAATTGCAACACTGTCACTCAGTTTCTGTCAATTTGTAGGTGCTTTAAGTTTGACTTTGTTTTCACTTGCATTTCTTTTCATTTTCACTCAATGTTTCAGTTTATGGATCAATGCAGGAAAATGTTGTGGTTTAGGTTAAGGGCATGTGAGGATATGGGGGTACTTCCTTATAATAAGTCATTGCGTTTTAGAGGTAACTTTCAGCAAAAGCTCCAAAATGACATACTCTGCAGACACGTCCTTGTGTGGCAGGAATAATTATTATGGGAGCTACAGTCAGATGATATAGTTACAAAGCAACAAGGTCAGTGTGGCCAGGTTGGGATAGATGGGCAGGTTGACCAAAAGATGAAGTTTTAAAAAAGAAACAATGCTTTTATTTCAGTTTTAATCTGATAGGTTATTACTTTCAGACACTAATGTCACATACGTGCCTCTCAGACTGGTGTTTATTATTGTAACCACAGGTAACAATGAAAGTCTATTCAGCCTCTTCTCTGGCCTTTTTGGAAAGTTCAATTGGAAAAAATAAATCCCCAAGTTCAGTTAGTAACAGCATCACTACTGCAAGGTCCCCAGAAAACAACCTTGGACTCTATGGATAAGAGATACTTGGCAGAAATTTGAAATACAATAAATCTTTTTATCCCTGTCATTAGGCCATTTTTAACAGCCCCTTTTAACAACTGCTGCCCATATGCTCCTATGGGTTGCATCACAGGCTAGGTACAAACTGCCAAATATGCGGTCATTTAAGCTGGCAGAGATGTTGAAATATTAATCATGATAGCTCCAAACAGTGTTGCAGTACGTTTGACTTTCAATACTTGAGCATAACTTTGGTGCATAAACATATAAGTGACAACTAAAAACAAAATAAAATTTAAAAAAAAGCAGATTCTGTTGGAGTATCTGTACATGCAGCTCAAATATAGGATTTTGGTTTCACTTAAGATATCTCAGACATTGACTGGAATGCAACTGCACTAATTACTGACATTTAAATTATAGTTCTCAAACTACTCACACTACAAAATGAAACCAATAGCATTCATCAATAACTCACATTTCCTTTTGAAACTCATTTTTTTCTGCATGCAGGGGAAAATAATAGACTTAATAGTGAAATCTGTTGTGATTTAAATTCCTAAACTTTTTTTTTTTTTTATATACTAAAACATAATATAATGATGGCAAAGCAGAGTTTAGTTTTGATCAGAGAACCCTTTCTTTCTTTGGCTAAATTGCTCTACTGTTCTATTTCCTTTTTGCAGAGCATTAAACCCAGAACTCAAAGACTTGCCTTTCTTCCTGGCTTCAGATGACTACTTAATAAGTTTGACTACATTAAATATTCTTTCTGAACACGCTCGCCCACTCACAAGGGTGTCAACCTTTACTTTTTTGCCTTTCAGCACATGATGAAGGCTAACACTTACAGTTCTGTGAAAAGAGTGTTGGCCCCCCTTCCGGATTTTTGATTTATTTACATATTTATCAACTAACATGTTTCAGATTATCAAACACATTTTATTATTAGACAAAGATAACCTGAGTAAATACTAAATGTAGTTTTTACATGATGATGTGATTTATTAGGGGTAAAAAGCTATCCAAACCTACCTGACGCTATGCGAAGAAGTAATTGCCCCCTTACCTTAATAACTGGTTATGCAGGAACTGTGAAAAGTGTTCGCCAATGAGTCTTTCACATCGCTGTGGAGGAATTTGGGCCAAGTCTTTGCAGAATTGTTTTAATCGAGCCACACTGGTTTATGAGTACGAACAGCCTGTTTAAGGTCATGCAAACACATTTCAGTCAGATCTGAGTCCAGACTTTTTCTAGGCCACTCCAAAACCTCCATTTTCTTTAGCCATTAAGGGATTTTGGATCATCATCCTGCTGTATAACCCAGGTGCACAAACTAATGTCCAGGCATTCTCCTTCAGGAGTTTCTAGAAAAGAGCAGAATTCATGGGTCCATCAATTGCAGCAAGTTGTGCAGGTCCTGAACCACCAAAACAGCCCCAGACCATCACACTACCACCACAATGTTTGACTGCTGTATGATATTTTTATGAAATGCCGTGTTAGTTTTACGCCAAATGTAAAGGGATACAAACCCTCTCATCAGTACACAAAATATTTTCCCAAAGGTCTTGGGGATCGTTAAGATGTTTTGTTTGGCAAATGTGAGACCAGCCTTTGTGTTCTTTTTTGGTCAGCAGTGGTTTTTGTCCTGGAACCCTCCCATGGATGCCATTTTTGCCCAGTCTCTTTCTTATTGTTGAATCATGAACGCTGACCTCAGCTAAGCCAGGTGAGGCCCAAACGTCTTTTGATGTTGTTGTGGGTTCTTTTTCTGGATGATGCGTCAATTACTCTTGGAATCATTTTGGTAGGCCAGCCACTCCCAGGAAGCTTCAACCACCTTTCCAAATTTTCTCCATTTGTGAATAACGACTCTCACCATGGTTCACTGGGGTCCCAAAGCCTTAAAAATGCCTTTGTGACCCTTCCCAGACTGATCCGCATCAATGACTTTGTTTCTTATCTGTTATTGAGTTTCTTTAGACCGTGGCATGAAGTGTTGCTTTTTGATATGTTTTAGCCTATTTCATTTCGTCAGACAGGCTCTATTTAAGTGATTTCTTGATTAATCGAGTTTGGCAGTAATCAGGCCTGGGTCAGTGAAATTGAACTCATCTCAACTGGGGCAATTACTTTTGTAAATAGAGCCTGGTAGATTTAGATTGCTTTTTTCTCTTAATGAATGAAATCATCATTTAAAAGCTGCATTTTATATTTACTTGAGTTATCTTTGTCTAATATTCAAAATTGTTTGAAGGTCTGAAACATGTAAGTGTGACAAATATGCAAAAAAATAAATAAATCAGGAAAATACTTTTTCACAGCACAGTAAACTGAATGGATTGCTGCTGCAATACTACTTTAGTTTTTACATGAGGCGAGTCAAACACTCAGTACATATCTGACTTATGTGCAAAATGCCATGACACAAGTAAACATTGTTCTTAATGGTGCTCACACACAGTAATAATGGATCAAGCGAATCCAGCAGCCTTGGTTGTTGAACAATAAGAGGTCCTATATTCCCCTGTGGGCTGGTTGGTGTCTCAGATAGGCCAGAAACCAGCACGACACCACTAGTAATTGAAAGCTGTTCCAATCCAAGCTCAGTCAACCAAAGTCAGCTTTGTGTCTCCCCAGCGAGTCTGATTGTGGGTGTTTTTGATGCTCTACAGCAAGCATCCTCCCTGTATGGGAGCTCTGTGACTTCCCATTGCATCTGTGTGTCCCATCTTAGTGTGACATATAACTAGTTTGTTCTGCTGTACACTCCGGTGAGTTCAAATTCGCTCTCCCATGTTTCTTGTTCTTTCATGCTTGCTGCTACTCCCCCCACCTGTGTGTTTTAGCAGCTGAATCTTTACTGAAGCCCAGGATGCTAGTTTGGTCTAAACAGTTCCAGAACAATTTGCCTGTTTGCTAGAAAATATCTTTAATAAACAAATGAAATTACATCTCTGTCAATAACTCTCACCTGATTGTTTTTTTTCTCAATGCCTAGCTGGGCTGAAAAAGTTTGTATTTATCAATTAGAACAAAATTAAATGCACAAAACATTCTTACTTGGTAGAATAAGTGACTCGTGCAAAGCTAATGAGCCACAAGAGAGTCTCAAACTTGTAAATAGCATAAATGTTTGTCTTTTTAATTGGATTTTCTAACCAAATAACTTCTCAATTAAAGCTGCTTGTATTAAAAACATCGCAAAATCTCCATTCACTTTCTTCATTGCTGGAGTCAATATTTTTTGTTTTATAAGAGATAGTTTGACATCTGTCAACATCTCTTGACTGAAATTGCAGTGTTTGACATCCTAGCATGACCAGTTGCGACTGAGGTAATAAAGTCAGTGTGTCGGTCATGTTTCCTTACATCTTTGTATCTCAGTCGTGGAACTGTACTCACACGAATAAACCCAAAAAAGTGAAGAATGCCATGACTATTAACTACTGAAATTTTTTTCTTGAATGTAATGGAACCAAATGGCACTCGCCTTGTGGTGCTTAACAAAAGACATATGCCCCTAATGTACAGGAAAAAGCAAGCAACACAGACACGATATAACGTACTTATTATGGTGCAAAATGCAAAGAATCCTTTTCACTCAGACTCTTTTACCCAGACTCTGGAGAAGAGTCAGATGGAACATGACTCTTTCCTAAAGGCTATTTAAAACAGTTCTCATTTCATGAGCCTGAGAAGTTTTAGGCCAATTTTTGATCCTTCAAATTTATGTCTGCAGTGATCACTCTTGCTAAGAGATGATCTCAATAGTTAGTTTGAGCTGGAACCTCCAGTGGCTGGTGAATACTCCCAGATGGATCAGTGGGTTTCCAGGTCTGGAGTGGTCTTCCAGATCTTCTGGATCCCAGTGGTGAGCAAAAGGTAAGCTAAATAATAATGGACTTAATCACACTGTTAAATGCTGATGATGGGGCACTGAACAGACTGGCCACTTCCTGATGTGAGCCACCCCAGATATGAGTGCAACCAGCTTCTTTAGCTGGTGATGTGGGAGTGTTCATGTAACAAATCCATGGGCTTGTTTATGACATCAGGTTTTATTATTATGATGATTATTATTATAAAAATGCAGATCTTCATCTTCCTCCTCTTTTGTTTGACCCCTCACCCTATCACTAGCATCCTCCTCTATCACACCAACCCTCTGCATGTACTTCCAACTTTCCTCTTCTGTTGTCTTTGGCCAGCAGTAGCACTGTTTCCTCTGTTAGTCAGCGACCCTGGAGACGGTTGTTGTTAATCTGGGTCCTGACTGATACGGAAATCTCTTTCTTGATGATCTTTATGTTTGATTTGGCAAAGACTTTATATCGGATGCTTGTCTTGACAAAACCCTCCCATTTATCCAGGCTTGGGACTGGGGCTTCATATTTTAAAGTAAAGATCCAACAATATTAGAACGAAACCACAAAAATCATGCAATCTCCTGTGAGCAAGCACTTGGCGACAGAGGGAAGGAAAAACTCCCTTTTAACAGGAACAAACTTCCAAGAACCAGGCTCAGGGAGGGGCAGCCATCCACTGTAGCCTGTTAATAAAGATAGATTAACTGTATTTAAAAATGAAGCATTAATTAATGGTGAAACTTCTTTGAGCAGTCTTGTAGGTTTAGAGAAAAAATTATTTAAGTTAACTCAGACAGATCAATAGGACAGAAATTTTAAGTAAATAGCAGCTATTAAAGTTGCTCTACTTAATGACACGTCTGTGGGATGGTTGGGAATAATTTTTTTCTCTAATTGTTAAAATTTCATTTGTGAAGAAATACCTAAAGTCATTGCTAGTTAAGGTTAAAGGAATACTTGACTCAAAAGAGCCCTGACTCTTTGTCAGCTAGGCTACAGTGCTAAAAAGAAACTTTTATCTTTGATTGATTGGAGTGAAGCTGTAACAATATTCACAAGATAATCGACCTCTGTGGGAGTAAAGTTTAGATAGCTTAAGAAGCAATAAAAGCATGAACTAGCTTTTCAGCATCAGGTGTTGGCACATGGCATTGACAAAGCCAAGAGTAGAGAAACCACTTCCCTACACTTAGTTGGAGTACTTTCAGAAAGACCTACTATAATGAAATGTATTGTCCAGTGCTATGCATTCCATTATTGTAAAATTAAATGTTTTGAAGAAATGGTGAGGCAAAAGAGGCATTTCAGGAAATAGCGTTAAATGTTCAATTTATATGCCATATTCAGGACAAGATCCAGAGTATGATTAAAACAGTAAGTGGGAAGCTAACTATAATAAAAAATGAAAATACAGAGTTGGGGGTGTAATTTTCAACATCTGCATGGATGTTAAAATGACCTACAATAATTATTTTATCAGAACTGAGCACAGCAGCAGATCGAGACTTTCAGGGTTAACCCTTGATTTTCTGTACGACAGGATGGTTCACTTCTTAGTGGGGCATACACCCATGCTGTGAGCCTAACTTTCTCCAGAGCAGATTATGTTAGAGATAAACAAGCATAAAATCACCACCTATTAACCAGTCAATTCTCTGGACAATCGCACCACCAATCCTGGAAGATTACTTGGACTTCTGTGTGCAGACAGTTGGAGGATCAAAAACTTTTCAGTAGTATCTGCGTATGTTGTCTATGTGAATCCACAATACATTTGTCTATTTTCATAAGTGTACATGTGTTTTTGTGCTTCTGTAGGTGAAAGTGTACTCGTGCAAATATGAACATTTGTAGCATCCACAGGTTGTGCTGTGTTGTTTTTGATGCATGGCATACAGTATGTGAAATTTTTTGGTGTGAATGGGCAGATGTGTACATGAGTCCTAATGAGATTCTTCAGCTGGAACAGCTGAGATCCTTCTGGTGGCTGTTGGGATCACACAGAAAAGAAATGGGAAAATGACAAACTGCATCACACTATTCTGTGAGACACCTAGACACAGTGCAGCCTTTCAGGATTGCACAAGCTCCAGGATGAAGTGGCAAGCAGATCTGAACACAAATACTAGGTTTCCAAACAATAAGCCCGACAAATGACTTGGAGTCCAACCTTGTTTTAATATTTACACTGACCCCAGGATGGGTCAGTAGTACAGATTTCATCAATTTCTCATCAACAGAGGTGAGTCGCTGAGTCAGTGTGGATGGAGATAAATTGAGTTCAATCTGATGATAAATGGAGAAAAATAAGGGTCAGTGAATTAGTGGGTGTTTGCCGATTTCACTTCTAGCATAAAACATACGTATAGATGCTCATTTTTTCCTGATATCGTCGCAGTTACAAATTTTCAGCAGATGAGAATTGCAACCCTTCAGACAGCTGACAAGAGCCAATCTTCTTCAGTTGTCGGTTTCAGATCATTGTTAATTTTTCCTTTTTGTTTTCTTTTCCCAGAGGCTTCCCTTGATTCTTTTCAATTATTTATAAATATATAAACACTGAGACTGGGCGGACAAACAAATATGGCAGACGCTAGTTTCAGTGACGTCAGCGGCCTAGTTGTTCAGTCTCCATTATTCTCTTGTCTCTGAGTCTGACTGAATTTTGCAGCTTACAGTGCTGGTTGCTTGTCCTGAGTTTTTTTGTTGTAGAAAAAGTTCCTGCACCTTCAGAATATGTCACAGAAGTCTGTGTTTTCAGATTGTACATCTCAACTGCGTTATTCAAGCTAACTCAAAATGAGAATGATAGGCATTAAGATTATTTAGCAAAGTAGCAACACATCAACACTTCTAAGCTTAAAAAAACAGATAGCTTACTTGGTTTCAGTACATCTTCCCTCTTTCTTATGGCTCCTCCAACCTTCCTGTGTGTGCATGGCACCAGAAGAGAAGCTGTGCAGCTGCTGCTTGAGGTCGTAGCACTGTTTGTGTGTGTGTGTGTGTGTGTGTGTGTGTGTGTGTGTGTGTGTGTGTGTGTGTGTGTGTGTGTAAAAGGGAGAATTAAATTTGCTACAGAAGGTTCGGTGGTTGTATGAACTTTTTTAATGTTGTATTGATAATTTATTTTGGAAGTCAACAAAACCTATTGCTAAAGGAAAACACCTGCACCTATTGGAGGGATTCCTCTCAGTTTTCCTTAAAATTTCCTCTGTTTAATTTATGATTATATTCAGGGGTTAAATGCATGTCTGATAACCATTATGGAAGTGTCATGGGTAGGGCAGGCTGTATGGGATGTGGGAATGTCTGTCTGTTTCCAGGTGATCCAGTGGGCAGGCGGTTGTGTTCCTACTTTCTCGGCCACCTACTCTCCCGCTTCCGCCTGCCAGCCCCACGGATCACACCAGCCCGTACTCACCCTTGCCTCCAGATCCTGGAAACTCCCCGCCAGTAACGACCCCAACCAGTTGGACCCCCGAGCCTCTCTGTGTAAGCACATTCACGTCCCCTTAACTCACAACCACCTTATTGTTAATTTAATCCCGCCTGACGCTGTTTCTTCTTCTCCCCAGATCCTCCGTGTTTGCCAGACATTTCGCACCCCCACCAGTATCACTCCCACCTGTTTTCTTTTAACCTGTTTCTTCAATAAACTTTGTTTACGAGAACTGCCGCCTCTGCATTTGGGTGCAGTCCGCCTGGCCGACATGACAGGAAGTGTCCCTTCTAAAATGCACACGAATGGATCAGTGTAAAAAACACACCTTTGCCACAAATGTCACAAAATGTCACATCTTCACTTTGCTCTGGTGATTAGAAAGGAGAATTCTGAGGAACCCCGAAATCCAAAAATCAAAACCAATCCATTCTCGGTGTCACGTTGCTGACACTAGCACTGTCTGGAACAGCATCAGCGCACTCTCTTCTGCTCGCTGAGCTGAGACAGCAGGAACCTGCTGTTGGCGCTTCACTCGCTGCTGCATCCTGAGTGTCCGCGCTTTCTGTTGGGTGTACGAGTGTAAATGTGCGTCAGTGTCTGCTCCGAGTCGTGAGTATTGTAAACCCGGCAATATGTGTGTGTAGGTGGGTGCCACTCTGTGTCAAACACCAACCACTGCAATAAAAGAATGTATGCTCTGAACAGTCTCTAGGGAGTTATACCTGTGTCTGTGAGTACTGCCATGTTTTAATCAGTTTTCCCATGTTTTCAATTCAAGAACATGCTTGATGCATGGTATGCTTGATAGGGAACATGACCTGCATTTGATAGCCACGTCTCTGTATCACAAGATATATTTCAATGCCAATTTACATATTTCCGCTTTTCTTCTGTTACTAAATATAAAATATGTGGGAGAGAGGATTTGCTGATTTGTTCTGTGGCAATGACAATGGAGACCTACAAAAGGTAATGTTCAGTATTTGCTGATTAGCAGAAAATGTGAACGGAAATCTTTGACGGGCCAAGACTTCACCAGGTGATGATAAATTTATGCAGAGTAGAAGCCTTCACTGTGATTTCTTGTTTTTGGCAAGAGTTAGCAAAAAAAGAAAAGTTGACATCACCTCAAAGCTGGCAGCTAGTTAGCTCTGCATAATGACTGAAAACCCTGGGCTCGGGCTACCATTGCTCTGTCCAAAGCTAAAGTGCTGTGCTACCGGCACCTCGCCAGCTCTCTAATTAAAATGTTGTATCTTACTTGGTTAATTGGTACAAAAATGGAGGGTGCTGAAGTTATTGTATCTTCTCATTTTATCAGCTTGACTTATGAAACGTAATGTGTCAAATGTCAGAAATTGTCCAACTTTAGTTACCCATGCAGGCATTGACATGTGATTAAGGTATAAATAGGTGCATGTCTGTTCCTAGGTGTGAGTTCCATGTATCCCAGGAGCATTTAGTTATTGGACATCAAGGAAAACATGTATCATTTTGTGGGCCTATATATATATATATATATATATATATATATACACTGCTCAAAAAAATAAAGGGAGCACTCAAATAACACATCCTAGATCTGAATGAATGAAATATTCTCATTGAATACTTTGTTCTGTACAAAGTTGAATGTACTGACAATAAAATCACACAAAAATCATCAATGGAAATAAAATTTATTAACCAATGGAGGCCTGGATTTGGAGTCACACACAAAATTAAAGTGGAAAAACACACTACAGGCTGATCCAACTTTGATGTAATGTCCTTAAAACAACTCAAAATGAGGCTCAGTATTGTGTGTGGCCTCCACCTGCCTGTATGACCTCCCTACAACACCTGGGCATGCTCCTGATGAGGTGGCGGATGGTCTCCTGAGGGATCTCCTCCCAGACCTGGACTAAAGCATCTGCCAACTCCTGGACAGTCTGCGGTGCAACGTGACGTTGGTGGATGGAGCGAGACATGATGTCCCAGATGTGCTCAGTCGGATTCAGGTCTGGGGAACGGGCGGGCCAGTCCATAGCTTCAACGCCTTCATCTTGCAGGAACTGCTGACACACTCCAGCCACATGAGGTCTAGCATTGTCCTGCATTAGGAGGAACCCAGGGCCAACCGCACCAGCATATGGTCTCACAAGGGGTCTGAGGATCTCATCTCGGTACCTAATGGCAGTCATGCTACCTCTGGCGAGCACATGGAGGGCCGTGCGGCCCTCCAAAGAAATGCCACCCCACACCATTACTGACCCACTGCCAAACCGGTCATGCTGAAGGATGTTGCAGGCAGCAGATTGCTCTCCACGGCGTCTCCAGACTCTGTCACGTCTGTCACATGTGCTCAGTGTGAACCTGCTTTCATCTGTGAAGAGCACAGGGTGCCAGTGGCAAATTTGCCAATCCTGGTGTTCTCTGGCAAATGCCAAGCATCCTGCATGGTGTTGGGCTGTGAGCACAACCCCCATCTGTGGACGTCGGGCCCTCATACCATCCTCATGGAGTCGGTTTCTAACCGTTTGTGCAGACACATGCACATTTGTGGCCTGCTGGAGGTCATTTTGCAGGGCTCTGGCAGTGCTCCTCCTGTTCCTCCTTGCACAAAGGCGGAGGTCCTGCTGCTGGGTTGTTGCCCTCCTACGGCCTCCTCCACGTCTCCTGGTGTACTGGCCTGTCTCCTGGTAGCGCCTCCAGCCTCTGGACACTACGCTGACAGACACAGCAAACCTTCTTGCCACAGCTCGCATTGATGTGCCATCTTGGATGAGCTGCACTACCTGCCTCTGTTCTCCTTGTTTGAGGTGATGTAGGTGGAGATGTGAGAACAGGAGATTGCTATGCAATTGTCATTTCATTTCCAAGTGTATGAACGCATATTACAATAAAGTAATAGGTACCCCTGTACTCCATGTTGCACCTTTTTAAAACCTCAGTTTTTGTACCATTCCAAAATTGTCATGAGAGGTTTGAAATTGGTCTCCATCAGATACAAACCACAAAGGTATTAATAAATATCCTCCATCATGGGTACAATGACAGCATCTTAGAGAGTTGTGCAACAATGACAAGCCTTTGTACTTCTAAAGTTCCATATATACTTTATTTTCTCAGTCTGGTATGGGTTACAAGATAAAAAATATAGCAGTGAATAACCCCAAAGACAGAGTGAGAATTCTCAGACCAATTGAAACCAACAATCCCTGATGGTTATGCGTGTAGTACTTGTCACATTTTATGCCACCAGTGAGGTTTAAGAAATAAGTATGCCAAACATATCACAATGAAACTTCAGTCAATCCAAGAGTCCAACTTTGAGTTTTAGACACTCATTTCCCCCCACCCAGCCACCCACCCAGCCCCGACAGTCTAACAACCACATACTGCTCTTTTTGCCTTTAATCCAGCCCTTGAGACTTGTCTTGCCACATGTCCCTCTGTGCAGTGCCTAAATAGAAATGAGCCAATTACCAAGAGCAGCTTGACATGGGACCATGTCATCCTGTCGGGGAACAACCACCCCCTTCCACCCTGCAATAAGACAACTGCTGCAACAGGAGACAAATCAATGAGTGCAGGTCAATTTCGGGAGGAAAAGTCTTCCTGCGTGATGAAGGCTGACGAGCCGAACAGATGAATGGATGCACAAAGGCCTGGTGAATTCCTCAGTCTCCTATTCTGCAATAAAACTTATTATCTTCATGCCAAAGCCTACAATGCATTTTCTTTCTTTCCTCTTTCACTCTGCTGGCAAGTGCCTTTCTGTGAGCACTCATGGAAATAAAGCAGGGAGAAAGAGAAGTAGCAATCATGAGTATTTCTTGGTGAGACAGCATGTGTGAAGGGATTTGTAGGTCAGGGAAAGAGAGAGAGAGGGACAAGAGTGGGCGTGCAGTGAGAGGAATACAGACAAATATCTGAGAGAGAATTATTTGTGTATCCTAGCGGAGGAGAGGACAGCCATGGAGGGAGGGGTGAGACAGATGGAGGGCCTGGGAGTGTAATCAGTGGAGTAGCAGTGGTGGTTAACACTTGATCATTCACCCTGCTGCACTCTCCCACAGTTGATAGACTGGGCTGTTAATAGCCTGGAGTATATACAGATAGACTGCAGCCTTTTAAAATTCTGCTTGGTTTATGTTTTCATGAATATCATATACTTAGCTTCTTTATAAAATGAATCACTGGCAGGCAAAGGGGGAAAGAAAGTATGAGCTATAGATCAGGCCTGCAGAAAACTCCCTATATCAAAGTCTTTTGGCAGCAATAATGCACAGCAGATAGATAAGCATTTATATATTACTTTCCAAGTACATACAGATGGACCCAATCAAACTACAATGCAAAATTACACTGTTTCTCACCTCTGCAGGGCTACAGAGACAGGCACCTCTGTCTCTATGTTGCACATGCATAATTTATGGATGCTGAGGGTGGAGCGCTCTTAGCACTAAAACCAGCAGGGTGGCAGCCAAAAAACTTTGAGGCTTCAAAAAGTGCCAGGAATCAATGGGTGATATCAAAGTGGCTATGTATAGCAGAAAGAGTAGTAATATAGTATATAATAGTAATAATAGTGTAGTAATAGTAGTTAAAACAAGTAAAAATTTGGGTGAGTGGATGTTATTGAGAAATATTTATTTGTTTACTTTTAAGCTGCATCTACACTAGAAGTGATTTGCTGGTTGCTTGCAGATATTCCAGGCCAGGTGAATCATTTTCACTATGGATGCAGGTTAACTCTAGAACTGACAAAGAGTGGTGGTGGAGGGCTCATTTTGACCATCCTGTCTTATTTAAAAATAAGGGAAATTTTCTGCCACCCACTGCGGGCTGTCCCACCAGCCCAACCGAGGTCCGGTTGTTGTTCTGCGTTTGTTCCCGCTGTCGGCACTAACCTCGCGATAACTGCCACCCAGGCTACTGCAGGTGGCAGTTCCTCACAAGGCCAGTGACAGAATTCAGTGTGGAGAGGCACAGGAATGCTTTTTTAAATAATTATTATATTATAATATGGGAAATTTACAGGAAAATACTAATATGGGAGGACAGAGGGGTAAATACAGTAGTTTCCTGGCAAAACCGGGAGACCTGACAGGTATGATCAGTAATTTCTTGAAAATTTTTATTTTTATTGGCTCCCCAAGATTGGCTGTTTATCTTCCATTTCAACCTCTCCACCAACATGGACAATACCAAAGAGCTGCCAAAGGATGTCAAGGACAAGGCTGAACAAGGCAGGAATGGGCAATGAGAACAGCAGCAAGAAGCTTGGTGAGAAAGTGACAACTGTTGGTGCCCTTATCTGGAAGTGGAAGGAATATAAAATGCCCTCGGTCTGGAGCTCCATGCATGATCTGGCTTCATGGGGTGAGGATGATCATGAGAAAGGTGACAGATCAGCCTGAAACTACACGGGAGGAGCTTGTTAATGATTTGAAGGCAGTTTGGGCCACAGTCACCAAGAACACCATAGGTAACACACTACGCTGCAATGGACTGAAATTTTTCAGCTTCTATAAGGTCCCCTTGCTCAATAAGGGACATGTACAGGCCCATCTTTAATTGGCCAGTGAGCATCTGAATGGTACAGAGAAGGTTTGGGAGAAAGTGCTGTGGTCTGATGAAACCAAAACAAAAAAAAGCTGTTTGGGATCAACTAGAGTAAACCCGCCGTGTTAGCAGAAGAGAAATGTTGAGTATGATCCTGTTTTTCTGTTAAGGGTACAGGACGACTTCACTGCATTGAGGGGCCAACAGACAGGGTGCTGTAAACTCTTGGATAAGAACCTCCTTCTCCAGCCAGAACGCTGAAGATAGGTCATGGATGGATCTTACAGTATGACAGTGACCCAAAATATACCACCAAAGGAGTGGCTAAAGAAGAAGCACATCAAGATCATAGAGTGTCCTAGCCAGCGTCCAAACGTTAATTCTATAGAAAATCTGTGGAAGGGGCCGAAGCTTCTAGTTACCAAGCAGCAGCCAAGAAACCTAAAAGACTAAAAGTGTTTCTGTGAGGAGGGGTGTGCCAGAATCCCGCCTGAAATATGTGCAAAATAGGTGATGAACTAGAAGAAATCTCTTTGCTTGCAAACAAAGGTTAACGTCTCACTCCATTAAAATGATACTACCACAAAAATTAGAGACTTCATTTCTTTGTTCATAACACATGAAAGTGATGTTTTCAGGACTCTCTATTTTGGTGATAAAGAGTGAAAAGTCATCATGGCCCATAGATTCACAGTAGACACAAACACAAAATAAACCCAAACTATACTTCAGTTTATGAGCAGTTAACTGCACAGAAAGGAGATCGTCTCGCCAATATTCACATTTCCCTGAGGACTGGGACTGTTTTCCAGGAGGTCCCCCCCAAAACAAAAGGTCTGTTGTTAGCACCTAAAAATTACAACAGCCATTTAATTTGTCATGTTCATGACATTTTAGATGCTGTTGGAAATCAGGATAACAAAGGACTAAAAGTTTTAAAGACAAAAGCAGAGACAGAACTGAAAAAATAGTCGAGTCACACAATGTCAATAACTATTGATTACTCCTGTGGTGAGTGAGCTTATGGCCCGGATCAACTGTGCTTTAAGGTAAATTGAATTCCTTTGTCACTTCACTAAATACCTTTAAAAAAAAATGCAACAATTTGAACAGGCATACAAGGCCTCATTAAGCACGGTCCAGTTAACGACCCCACGGTAAAATCTATTTTTTCAGTTTTTTCTCTCATAAGATAGAAAACTTTGTAGTTAGCTCACGTTTGTTGACTTATCGTTGCCAATCGAGTCTGCAAATGTAAAGGAAAATATAAAAAGTTGCTAACAATTTTATATTTTTTAAGCAAAACTGCTCTAAATTGATTTGATTTACAGATCATATACAATGGCAAGACATTATTTGGGCTGCAGTATTAACAATTTTTCTGTGGCTTAATTAATGTGGAAAATGTTCAAAACTTCTGTTCATATAATTTATTTTCAAAAGGTCATCCCCACTAAAGTTAGAGCAGTCTATGCCTCACTTTAACCTGAGTTTTCCCGAACTGAAGCTTGCCTTCTGGTACCACCAGGAGCAATGTCAGAAATGTTTAACTCAAAAGGACACTTTTATTTTAGACACAGTAACCTACCAGCACTCTGTGGAACTATCCAAATTAGGTGTTGGAATTATGGAACGAAGCATTATTCAGCAACCAAATGACCTACTTCGGACCTCAGATTTATGAAGAAACTTAATTTGGTGGATAGTTTGACATTTAAAGTTTGATATTTCCAGAACAGTCGCCATGTGTTTCTGCAATGATTTGATTGTTAAAAGTATTAAATCAGAATACCTGTCAAGCTCTTTCTATCCCTTCCTGCCCAAGCCACAATGAGCAAAGTGAAGCTCTTTTTCGGAGAGAATTAAAAAGTTCCATACATGACCTGATGAAAAGGACAAATATAACTAGAAAAAAGCATTTCCCAGTGAAAATGTGATGTGAATGCTGAAAGCTAAAAGATCTGAGCTGCAGTGCCTGGAAATGTAGAAATTGTTTAAACCTAATTTGCTGAATTGGCTCAAACAGCAGAAAAAAAAATAAAATTTAACATTAGCAATAACTGCCTATGTTTGAACCACCTGCCTCATGCGTCTGAATTTGAATTCACCAATCAGAAACAAGCTGCTTCAAACTTTCTTTTCCATCAAAGAGAGTGACACAGATGAAAATCCTGCTGACCCACCCGTAAACAACAGGCTACCACACAAAAACTGTAGGTACCAGTGACAATCTTTCTACACTATGAGCACAAGGAGATGTTACTGAAGCAGGACATGGATTTTTTTTTTTTTTTTTTTATGTGTATACCACAAAAGTTGAGTGAGAAATGGCAATTTCAAAAGTGCCTCACATTTGGGTTTTGCCCCAAATAGAGGAGAAGAGTTACCATTGGAGTGAATGTCAGATGTGGAGGGTACTCCTGACACTCTCAGGCTCCTAGTTTAAATTCTGTAAATGGCAGAGTTTTGAAAAGGTCGTTTTCTTAAAGAGCACAACCACAGCTACAATTTGAAGTATAAATTATAGGGATAGACCAAAATTTGTGGGAGTAAAAAGAGTTGAAAGAGGGAAAAAAATTGTAAAGTAAAACAGCTCATGTTCTTCAGTGGGTTATGATGCCACCATAGAAAACCTTTGACATTTCTGAAAATGTCATCAAACTTAAAATGTCACTGTTTAAAAACCATAAAAGATATCAACAAACCGAGAAATACCTAAATAGTTCAAGGTCTTCGGACTCGTTTAAAGTTTGAAAATGTTCTCTAGCTCAAAATATGCTGAACTAGTTAACTGTCAAAATAGGGTGGGTTTGAAGAGGATGTCTATTCATTTCAAATGGCAAAAAAAAAAAAATCATGAAAAGTTAAATATTTTAAAAAGTATAAAAGTTAGAAAAAAGAAAAGTAATAGCATAATTCTCCAGAAAACGCTGAACGTTTCCATATCAGAACAGTTTCTGTAGCACAAAGCATGTGGAAGGAGTTAAAGACCGAAAAACGTGCAGAAGGATAACAATAATGTGAATGCTCAACAGCACTGACTGAGCTGAATCATCCTTCACTCCTGTCTGAATGAATATCCAGTAATGATTGTACTGCATGCTAAAAGACATTCACATGCCGGAGGTGCATGTGCTGACAGTTTCTGGCAGCTTTGCTTCGTGTGTGATGCGTTTTCCTGGCATGATTTTGATGCACTGAGACCCCCCAGAGAGTGCTGCAAATGCCACTGACATTCTGAGTGATTATGCTAACCTATAACAGTTTTATTTGCACAGCACATTTAGGACACAAGGTAACAAACTGCTCTCCAACACAGTGACTATAGGGCAAAAGGCAGGGTACACTTTGGACAGGTCACCAGTCTCAGGGCTAACACAGAGACAGACAGTCATTCAAACCTAGAGTCAAGAATCACCAGTTAACCTAGCCCCATCTTTGGGCTGTGGAAGGAAGCCAGAGTACTCATTCAAAGGGAGGATATGCAAACGCCACATGGACCATGGGACTTGAACCCAGGACCTTATTGCTAACCGCCACACTACTGTGCAGCCGCTATAAAAACAAAACATACACTTTTTTTTTCTCCAAAATGCCATTTAGAAAAGTGCCTTTTGTAAATACTGGAATATTTCTTGTTGTAGACTAGTCTTTAGAGGACACCTTTCTCCTGTTTTGTGGTCAAGCTTGATGGACAGATGTGGCACTGCTAGTGGTTTTGTGAGTCAAATAACAGAGTTTTAGAGAAAAAGCAACAGCACCGGTTTCTTTTGTATTCCTTAACTCCAATCTATCTATCTATCTATCTATCTATCTATCTAGCTATCTATCTATCATACTGTATAATCATCCCTTATTTATTTTATCTAAGTGTCTTAGTTTTACAGTGAGGACAGCACACTTCTCTAAATAGAGAATATAAATAGAGCAAGTGGCAAGATCTCGCCAGTGAAATGCATTTAATGTGAAGCCACAAATACCATATGCCAATCTCATTATTTGAGATTTTGATCATGATCACCATCCAGCATTTTAGCAGAATGTATGTGACAGAAAACAAATAAAAGCACCAGCATAGTTTAAAAGTTCAAAGAAGCTCAGTGCTTGACTGAAACAAAGGATTTACTGTGGTATGCACTGAAAGACTTGGTTCTTTTAAATTCTAGATTAAAATTCTTAGATAATTAATTGCCTGTTAAATAATGCAAATCATTTGTATGTGAAGATCTATAAAAACAGATGGAGAACAGAGGGACTATAAAGCAAACTTTCCAGCTGAAAGAACAAACTTGCTGTCAACGAGATAACGGAACATTTCTGCCTTCATGGGAGAGCCATCTCAAAATAATGGCAAAGACTGGAGCCACGGAGTGTGAATACTGACTGAGTAGTTGGAAGTGTATTAAAATATCTTTAAAGAAAACAGTCCATGCCAACAAATTTCAGTGCTAAACAATTCCAATTAGAGTTATCTGGGTCAGTCATTTCCAACAGTCACACCAATATTATATTTGCACGTGATCTCTCAAAACACATCTGGATGCAGATGTTGGTGGGCTGGTGCGGTTTTGATGACCTGCAGCGGTTGTTACGCTGATTTATGAACACATTCTGCTCATTGTTATGCAGCTGTATGAAAGCAGAGAAACAGAGACAACTGGGGGCTTTATAAGCTGGAAGTTAGTTAATCTATCAGTGTTCTCGTGTGACCGTTCATGCCTGATTTAAACAAAGACAACAAAGCAGATGCGTTACACATCTGATGGCAGATTGTAAACTGGGAGACATGGCGTTATTGTGGTGTTGGCCTCTTTAGAATAGCAGGCAGATAAGAGTGAGAAAACAACTCAGACAGTGCTCACAGTTTTGTTTTGATTATATGATAATCCCCGCTACATCAGCAGGATGGAGAACAGAACAGCTCTGTTCTCCATCCTGCTGATGTAACTCTTTGTGGCTGCCAACATGCACAGATTCTGTTGCATTTCATTTCACTGAATTGCATTATGCAAAATGAAAGTGATGCACAAAGAGAATGTTCCCGCACACATATGGGTGCTTCCTAATGGGGAGCAGTTAAAGATCAATAAATCAAAAGCACATTAATTTCTGGGCATGAGTGTAATTACTAGATAAATAAGTGGGGCTGTTATAGCGAAGACTGGCAACAATGTTTCTGCAGCACAGTTTTACACAAACATCCATAGGTTTTTTTTTTCTTCATATTTTGCCACTACCAGATGGTCAACAATTTCACTTACCCAGTGAAATATCTCTATTGTTACTCCACAGCTTTCAAAATGATTTTGAGGATGCCCTGACTCCTTGTTAAAACAGTTAAAAATAAAGTTTAAATTTGTAGGTTCAAGTGAAAGATATTAACAGCTCGTCACTTTGCTGCAGATGATCTTGTCCGCCTTTAGGATCAACTGTAATTCAGACAATAATCTATATATTGCAGCCTCACTCTGTTCTGGAACCTCTTTGCCGTTTCATGTGTGTATGTATAAAGCTCCTTGCCCTTCGATGTGCATGGAAATCCAGGGCCACGGAGAGCACCGGCAAGGCCCCTGCAGAGAGCAAAGCTGTCAGCAGTGGCAGCAGATATGATGTTGACTGCATCAGATACAGCATGGCAGGAAAAGATAGGGTATGGGTAGGGTGTAAAGTGGCTTGCAGAGTCACAGAAACTGGGGACACTCTAAAGCAGATTAAACAGCGCATCCTATTATGAGATTTGCTAACTAGATTTAAATGCCGGGACCAGGCTGAGCTTGACTTGGTGGCATGCCTTAATGCTATCTTTGATTCTTTCCTTAAGCCGTAGTTCTCTCTCTTTTGTTTTTCACTTTTAACAAGCAAATGTATCAAATTAACACTCTTGGCTGAACATGCAGGCATATTTGGTGAATAAAAAGAAAACTCATATGTGACATTACTGATTTTCAGCCAAATAAAAAGTTAAAAGTATAGAGTCAAAAATATAAGACTGATATATTTTGATAATTCACAATGACAAAAATGTTCTTAGTGTTACTTACAAGTTTATTTAAAAAAAGAAAACCCTCAACTGTTTTTGCAGAAGCCCCTTTGGTTGTAATTACGGCTTCCGATTGGTTGTGTAATATTAATAATTTATGGGCTTTATAGTATTCCAACCACCCCCTTCACTCTGGGTATGGTATTAGCCAGGTGATCACCAGCTCCTGATATTCATACATAGTGTTTGGAGCTCAGGTTTTTTTTTATCATCAGACCAGAATGCCTCAGTGTTCTTTGAATTCAGTTAGGCAAACACTGAGCCTGGTTTTATTTGTCTTTTACTCATATTGGCTTCTATCTAGCTCTTCTGCTGTTGGGGTCTGAATGGCAAAGAGCATCTGAGATGGTTGTCCTTCTGGCACATTTTTCTATTCTGGCGAGATTTCTAAAGTGACTTTTGGGTCTTCGTCACCTACCTGACCATCTTGCTTGGTTACTCACTTTGATTGGATAGCCAAGTCTAAAAAGAGTTGTGGTGGATCCAAACATCTTTCATTAGACAGTTATTGAGACCACTATGGACCTGGTCAAAACTCTATCCTGCCCTTGATCCTGGATGAGGACTATAGAGTTCCTTGCACTTCGTGGCTTGGGTTTTAGGCTGATATGTGTGAATTGTAGGGCCTTGTATAAACACAAATAGGGATGTGCTTGACCACAATTTGCAATGTGTCATTCAGACATTAAATACCTGTAGGCTCGCCTTAGAGTATAAAAGATTGATGAAGTTTTCCCAGTTTGAAGAGTGAAGCCAGTGTGTAAGTACCTCCACCTTGTGATTGCAAAAAGACTTCTGGTCGTGTAATGCTCTACAGTAAAATAGCCCTTTGTTTCCTCTCATCATGGTGCAAGAAAACACTTTCCTGTTGGCTTTATGGGCTCAGTTACTAGTTTGAGGTTTTACTGAATACACATTTGGTTGATTATGTCGGTAACTGATAGTGTCAGGTTGTTAGCCAGTGAGGATATCCTGGATAATCTTTCTGTCGATCACAATGAGAGTTTGGTTGCAGTCCGATCCGTCCCTCGCTCGTCACATCTGGTTTCAAAATGCCAAGACTGCTGCAGTGAAAATGCAAAGTTCAGCGCCTAACCTACGAACGGACGATGTCACAGTGGCTACATCTAAATTTTATACCATCCATGAGCCTTACATACCTGAAAGAGATGAGAGACATGAGCATTTACACAAATGGCACAGTAGCAGTAACTTCAGTAAAGCACAGATCTGTGAGCATCAGGTTGTAAATAATGCTAGACACATATTTCAGGTTTAAATGGGAGACGTGTAATAAAGCCCTTCTATGATCAAATCCTGTGCTCCACCTTGGCTGTCAGATTTATCCAGATCCATATCTGCTTGAAATAAAATGGCTATGTCTGTGTTTATAAATGTTTGCATCGGATTAACGTTCCACTCCCAGAGGCACTTTTGTGCAACTCCAGGCTCGTGGTAATTTACGTGATTTAGTAAATCTGACTGTGCAAAAGGGCTCTGAGGTCAGAATAATTTATGAAGTGACTGTAGATGTAGATAACAAGTCACTAGCTCTAATAAAAGAGTATCTTTTAAATATATATAAACATGCACACAATCTGCAGTGCAAGTGGAACTGTGGCATTTATCCTCTGCAATATGCAGTTTTTCTAATTGAGGCAAATACAGCAGTTATTATACAGCACTGAAGTACAAGAGACGAATAAACCATCTGTGTTTGTGCGTGTGTGTTACCACCTGTGTTTAAGTGTGTGTATGCATTGTATTTCATACATCTGTTTAGGTGAGTGTGTGATTTGTAACTGGAATAAATGCAGCACTATTTACATATTAAGTGATTTGTCAAAGAAGTCTGGCTGCTTGATAAAGTAAGTATTAGAATCATGTTGGAATTCCTATTCAACAGGATTTGTCGGTGTTCTCTCCTCTCTACTCCATTTCTCCTGCATGATCATTTTCCTCTGTTCTGTCTCTCATTATTCCTCACAAAAACCTTCATTTTTTTCCCCATTACTACTATCTGCCCTTCACTACTATCACTGTCAGCTCCTTCTGTCCTATTTTAAAGAACAAAATATCTCTATAGTTGTTTAGCTATAAATATGCCTTAAAGATTTCAATAAATCTTTCTATGGATAAAAAATGATAAAATAAAAAAATTAATTTTTACTTTCTAGTAGCTTTATACATTATACTTTTTCTCTGCTTCACTCCTCTTTGTGGCTTTCAGCTTTTATAAATTAAGTTTTAATCAGTGAAGACCTACATCATCATTTCTGCTTCCAGGCCAGCTGATGCTTCTTTGACTGCACACACAGTCTTTCCTTAAGGGTTTTATTTCATGGTCTTACTATCCAAATTTTAAACCAAATGAGTATAATGTATAAACGACAATGTGTATGGTAAAAAAATTAATAAATCCATTCTTTCACTAAGTTTATGGGGTGGCTGTGGCTCAGGAGGTAGAACAGGTCATCTACTGTTTGGAAGATAGGTGGCTTAATTTAACCAGACAAGTCAGTATAAATACATTTGGAACGGTTGTTGGTTGACTTGGCTGAAATTACTGGTCTACTTGGATTTTCCAGCACAAACATTTCTGGGGTTTGCAGATAATGGTCTGAAAAAGAGAAAATAGCCAGAGAGCAGGAGCCTTCTGGGAGAAAATACTTTGCTGATGTCAGAAGTCAAAGGAGAATGGTTAGAGTGCCTCGATATGAAGGACAGGAAGACAACAGCACACTTTTATGACCAATATGATTTAAAATTAAGCAGCAACTGGTGGTCTGGCACGAAAGGGTTTTCGGTTTTCTCCATCAAATTTTGAAGAAATACTAAAATATAGATTTTTTTTCAGACATTAAATATAAAGTATGATTCTGTTTACTTTAGAAAACAATAATCACTGTTAATTATTAACATTTTCTTTTTCCTTTATACCACTGGGTGTACTGATAACGATCAGTAGAATACTTTGATACTGAAGAAATCTTAAATATGTGTAGTTTGGCAGCAATGGTTATGTTTTTAGATTTCTTCATTATTAACATAATCTAGTGATCGTTACCAGTATGTCCAATGATACACAGCATAGGCAACTGTTAATATTTAATTTGATAAATTTAACTTTTAAAAATGTGAAAAAAAGGCTACAAAACTGGGGTTGAGTATCCATGGCAACATTGCACTTCCTGACATTAATAGCATCTCTTTGAAACCAAAAACATTTAATATTCAAGCTAAAATCAAAATAGTCAGTGCCTTTGTTTACTATCCAATGTTGGATGCTAATTAGAATATGAAAAAAATAATAGACACAATACCAGTGATGAAAAAATGACTGATTGCTATTGCTGACAGTGTTAGTTAGCTAACCTTTTTACTATGCTATGCCCACTTTCTTGTCACCGTCATATATATATATATATATATATATATATATATATATATATATATATATATATATATATATATATATATATATATATATATATATATATATATATATATATACACACACACACATACAGGGGTTGGACAATGAAACTAAAGCACCTGGTTTTAGACCACAATAATTTATTAGTGTGGTGTAGGGCCTCCTTTTTGCGGCCAATACAGCGTCAATTTGTCTTGGGAATGACATATACAAGTCCTGCACAGTGGTCAGAGGGATTTTAAGCCATTCTTCTTGCAGGATAGTGGCCAGGTCACAACGTGATGCTGGTGGAGGAAAACGTTTCCTGACTCGCTCCTCCAAAACACCCCAAAGTGGCTCAATAATATTTAGATCTGGTGACTGTGCAGGCCATGGGAGATGTTAAACTTCACTTTCATGTTCATCAAACCAATCTTTCACCAGTCTTGCTGTGTGTATTGGTGCATTGTCATCCTGATACACGGCACCGCCTTCAGGATACAATGTTTGAACCATTGCATGCACATGGTCCTCCAGAATGGTTCGGTAGTCCTTGGCAGTGACGCGCCCATCTAGCACAAGTATTGGGCCAAGGGAATGCCATGATATGGCAGCCCAAACCATCACTGATCCACCCCCATGCTTCACTCTGGGCATGCAACAGTCTGGGTGGTACGCTTCTTGGGGCTTCTCCACACCGTAACTCTCCTGGATGTGGGGAAAACAGTAAAGGTGGACTCATCAGAGAACAATGCATGTTTCACATTGTCCACAGCCCAAGATTTGAGCTCCTTGCACCATTGAAACCGACGTTTGGCATTGGCACGAGTGACCAAAGGTTTGGCTATTGCAGCCCGGCCATGTATATTGACCCTGTGGAGCTCCCGACGGACAGTTTTGGTGGAAACAGGAGAGCTGAGGTGCACATTTAATTCTGCCGTAATTTGGGCAGCTGTGGTTTTATGTTTTTTGGATACAATCCGGGTTAGCACCCGAACATCCCTTTCAGACAGCTTCCTCTTGCGTCCACAGTTAATCCTGTTGGATGTGGTTCGTCCTTCTTGGTGGTTTGCTGACATTACCCTGGATACCGTGGCTCTTGATACATCACAAAGACTTGCTGTCTTGGTCACAGATGCGCCAGCAAGACGTGCACCAACAATTTGTCCTCTTTTAAACTCTGGTATGCCACCCATAATGTTGTGTGCATTGCAATATTTTGAGCAAAACTGTGCTCTTACCCTGCTAATTGAACCTTCACACTCTGCTCTTACTGGTGCAATGTGCAATTAATGAAGATTGGCCACCAGGCTGGTCCAATTTAGCCATGAAACCTCCCACACTAAAATGACAGGTTTTTCATTTTCATTGTCCAACCCCTGTATATATATATATATATATATATATATATATATATATATATATATATATATATATATATATATATATATATATATATATATATATATATATATATATTAACATCAATATTGACTATTGTTAATAAACATTCCTTAAGAAACACATCAGCGTGTTATCCTTGTGAGATAAAGATAAGAAACAAGCTCCACTTCCCCCTCGGTTTCATGCTGAGCACTATTTTGCCCTGCTAAGTCAAGCATGGACAGGACCTTCGTGAGATCACGTGAGCACGTTGTGAACAAAATTGTAATTGCGGTGATCTAGCCAGAGGAAAAAAAAAATCAGTCTGGTATCGGCGACGGGGTGGAGTGTGTGGGATGCGCGCCCGCTTGCTAACTGCAGTGACAGGACAGTTCCGATAGAACCGGTGAAATTTTCAGTCTGGCGCAAGGCGACCTCAGCATGGCGCAGCGCTAGGTGAGCAACCGCTGGCTAGAACCCTGCATTTAACCCTCCGGGGTCCGTGGTATAACTGGCCATTTTTGACTACTTTTATTTTACCTTTGTAGTTCACCTTAAAAGCTGTTTAACCTTGCTTTGTTTGTATCATTTTCTTCAGCACAACCTCACATCTGACTGCATAGTTATTTTTTCATTTTGACATACTCTACTAACATACTGGACCTAAAATCACACAAAAAAGTTTGATATTTTGCTGTGAGAACCACAAGCATGTTTAATGAACAGCTATTACAACTTAAAATACAAATATAAATTGTAAATTTCATAAAGCTATGTACAAATTTAACAAACAATGTTATATACAACTATTTATGTTAAAATGCAGGTATTTTTTGGTACAACAATTTACAGAACAATCAAGGTGTCCCAATAAAATAATAATAAAATAATTACTGTCCACAACAAAACAGAGGGGCACGAGTGACACTTTCAGGGTGTGTCACTCCTTGTCACTGCTCATCTCACGGTGTAAAATGAATGCATTTGTTGTTGCAATGTCCAGGAAGTGCAGCAACACAGTCCTGTACCAGTGAGCAGTTTTTCTGTGGGTGGAGTAATATAGAATGAGCTGGTCTGACAGGTCAACCCCACCCATATATTTATTGTAGGCTATGATTGGTGTGGGACAGAGAATGTCTCTCACAGCCCCGCGTCCATCTCCATCCTTCACTCTTCTCTGCACTGCCTCACCTGAAAATGCAGGATGGATGGTGGAGCACAGAGACACCTTCCTTGTGTCCATCCACCTTACAAAAACAAGTGGGCCCCTCTGATCCATCTCACAGCTCCTTGTCCACATTTTTTAGTGAGAGCATTTGCCCTCCCTCTGGGGCATCCTTTTATGCTCTCCCTGTAGGTACCACATGCTCCAAACTTTGTGTTGGCTAGGTCCATCAACAGTTCGGAACTGGTGTAAAAATTGTCCATTTACAGTGCCTTGCGAATAATATTGCACGCCCCACTTTTCAGTTTTTTATTTGTTAAAAAAGTTTGACACATCCAATAAATTTCATTCCACTTCACGATTGTGTCCCACTTGTTGTTCATTCTTCACAAAAAATTAAAATTTTATATCTTTATGTTTGAAGCCTGAAATGTGGCAGAAGGTTGAAAAGTTCAAGGGGGCCAAATACTTTCGCAAGGCACTGTATATGGTATCCAGTGCGAAGACAGTATGGCTGAATGAAGTTCAAGACTACATCTTAATACAGCCCATGTTCACTTACAGCTACTGTCTTGCCAGTGTATTGGGAATCTAATGGTCTAGCCAGTGCTTGACTCAGCCCATATAAAACTCTTCATCCCCCATTTAGTTGGCTTGTCCTTCACATATTGTGTCATGCCAGTTTTTACCTTAGTTGCCACCATCATTCCATTCACTGCCACCTCCCTCCTTGGGTGGTAATAAGCCTGGCACACACTGAAGATGTCATCATAAACAGGCCTGAAAGAATTTGTCTTTTTGTCATTTTTTACATCACTGAGATGGATGTTCCAAAATATGCATCTAAACCTGTCTCTTGTGATCACTTTGGATGGAAGGGGCACAGACAACATGTGATATTGTCTCCAGTAATCTTGGAGACTTAGCAGCGACACCAATGACATGTAAATCAGGAGCCCAAAAAACTTATACTTATCTTTTGGAATATGAGGAGAAAGTGTCTCTACCTGGACTCCTGGAGTTCTCCGTGGCTGGAACCTGCTTATTCCTGGGGCAGTATCAGCATCCTTCTCTGTCTTCCATGGCTCAGCGCTAAGGTGTGCTCCACTGCCTGAGCCAGAGGAGATCTGGACCTGGTTGGCATGCCACACCGTCCCTTCCTCTTCGCAGACCTCCTAGTAGCACTCTGTGTATGTTGGAGGCTTCTCTTCCTTTGTTCTTCTCCTCCTCTTCCAAAACAAAAGACTTATCATCCATATCCTTACAGGGTGCATCCCTGTAAAATACGTGTACTTATGGCCATATTCATGTTACCTGCTTTTCTTTTGAGCTTATTAGGTAACAGCAGCTTTCCATAACTTTCTTCCAAGCCAGAGAGTAGCATACATTTACGCACAAGAAACAGTGGTGACATCTTCAATTGCTTCTAATAAATTATTCCTGAAACAGAGACAAGATGTCACACACACACACACACACTCACTCACACACACACACACACACACAGAGACTTAACACACAGAAACCTGACACAGAGGGAAGCTAAACATGACCAAAACAGAAACCTAAATACAACACACAGGGAAACACCGGGACGTCAAACTGAACACAAGACATGAGATAAGAGACTAAGACATGTGAACAAAACATACATTGGAACAATGACAGACAGGAGGGCACGGGAAGCAAAACATAACACAGATTTGACACCGGAGGGATAACACAAACACCTGAACACAGACAATGGGAAAGACAACGTGAGGGAAACAGGAACTAAACACAAATAACTAAACAGAAAACAGTGATAAACTAAAATCCTAATTCATAACTAAACAACACAACTCAAGAACATAAGGCGCACTAGGTCTACAGCCCAGGCTCATGACACAATCAGGAGCTAATAGCAAATGAAATTGATGTGAGCTGTCATTTATAAGCCACAGTAAAAAATGATCCATTTACTACAGAGACTAATTATCAAAGTAACTACCAAAATGTAGTTGCCATGGTAAGAAAACTCAAACCTGAGGCACTACCACTATACCATTATACCACTATTAATGCAGAACTATGTGAATATTAAGTGATTTGTCAGAGAAGTCTGGCTGCTTGATAAACTAAGTATTAGAATCATACTGGCATTCCTATTCAACAGGATTTGTCAGTGTTCTCTCCTCTCTACTCCATTTCTCCTGCATGTTTATTTTCCTCTGTTCTGTCTCTCATTACTCCTTCCTCTGCATTCTAGATCGCACAAAAACTTCATTTCTGTTCTGCCAGCTGCCGTCATTTTTGTTTAGCTATAAATATGCCTTATACTGTTTCAATATGTCTTTCTAGTAGCTTTATACATTACACTTTTGCTCTGCTGCACCCCTCTTTGTGATTTTCAGCTTTTATAAATGAAGTTTTAATCAGTGAAGTCAAGAAAGCAAGAGAGACCTACATCCTCATTTCCACTTCCAGGCCAGCTGATGCCTCTCTAGCTTCTCTGACTGCATGCATACAGTACCAGTCAAAGGTTTGGACACACTTGTGAGTGTGTGCCAAAGTATCCTTGATCAAGATGTTAAACCCCACATTGTTCAAGGATGTATTCATCAGAGTGTGATTAGTGTGAATGTTAGGCATAGAAGAAAGTGTTTGTATGAACGGGGTGAATGAGGCATGTTGTATATATAAGTCCATTTACAACTACTGACTAATCTATAGAAATGTTGCATGTTGTGACTCCTTTCATCAGTGTAATGAGAATGAAACTTGAGAGGAACATCATTGTAAAAGCTCCCTGTGTCTAAATGACAGAATTGCATCACCATAATAGATTGAGCAAGCCAGTAATTTTACACTAAGCTAGATTAAAAAGGGTTTAGGAAAGCTCATTCACCAACCATGACGTCATAGTGCGGTGCAGCTGCAATCTCCTCCTCTCTAGAGCTGCGCCTCCTGTATCTGCGCTCTAAAACTGAAATCCTGTCTCTTCAATCTAGACCTGTGGCCTCCTCCTCTAGGCTCTCTGGAGCTGCTGTCCATCCTATTATATTGATTTTGATGACTACAAAACAGTATACATGAGTAAGAGTTTAGCCAAGATGAACAAATGTTTATGACCACATGAAGATATGGCATTGTGGTAACGAATGGGTAAACTTTAATTTGCCTTGTCCTGCTCAGGGAGATTGCAGGTGCAAAGCCATTCTGATCTTCATGCCTTCCTCTTTTTTTTCTTTTGTTTTTTACTACTTCCCAAGCAGAAGAACAGCTCGCAGATGGAACAACCTAAGTTTTTCAGTCTGAAAGAGTTGAAAGTGTATCATTTAGTTCTTTCATAGAACAAAAAGGCGTGTGTTTCTGAGCTGCTCTGACTGCTTGTTGGCGTGGACCTTGGCTGGCTGCCCCGTGCTGCAGATTGTTGCCCCAGTAATACATTTTGCAAAGCTGGAACTGCAGGTCTGCTCAAGAGAGAGTTCATCTTTAAAAATGTAAGAGGACAAATTCTCATGTACATAGACTAACAAATAAAATGTACCTATACTTGTGCACTCAGTGTAAGCTATATAATTATAATAAATAATAAACAAATGACAAGGGTACCAGATCTATGGGTATCTCTTTCGTTTTGCTTTTATTTATATATTTTTTTCATCACTACCACAGAATATATCTTTGATAATAAGTAATCAGATCTATTGTGAAATTACTGTATTTGAATGTGTTAGTTTTAGTTAACAGTACTTCCAGCACAGTATTAGCTTTTGAACAGATCCTTCTCCCCTATTCATCTGTGGATTAAATTACATTATAATCCCTCAATAAATGTGTCAGCAGTAGCTACTGCTAACAATGCTCCAATGTCAAATTACACTTCTATAGCAGTGTTACAGAGGGATCTGCAGACATTAATAAATTTGCACCTTATCTACTTTGAATTTAGGAGATTGGCTACAGATTTGTTAATGTTAATGCGATCTGTATTTAGCCTTATCATTCTTGGTCTCTATTAAAAACATCTATAAACCCCTTAAATAAATGAAAATTGGAGGCTAATAATTATTGTTAATGATACGTAATATTAATCTGGTGTGTGTTGCTAATTTAAAGATTCTGCATATAATACAACCAGTTACGAACTCCATACGCTCTTTTCCTTTCAGTCAGGCATCCATCATTTGACTCTGTGACTGGAAACTTTGGGCCATTTCATTCCACTGATGCCATGTTACAATATCAGGTTCTATTGACTCCTGCTACCTGTAGGGGTGTTTATTTTGGAAATGCTTGTATGAGTTGTATTTGAGAATAGGAACAAATGACTGTTATCGTTTGGATTGGAGGACTGCATTTGATTGATATGCCAGTTGTAACCAGTGCCACCTGCACCCACTTGGTTCATACTGCCACAACATCAAATGTCTTGATTATCAAAACACTGGCTCTAATGGGGCACCCGGTTGGCTTAGTGGTTAAAGCCAGCAACCACATACATATGCTGCGTTGTGGCACAGGCTCGAGTCCCGGCCCGTAGCCAATCTGCCTGCGGGTCCTCCCCCGCCTACATCCATCCTTTACAAACACTCTGTGATTGTCACATATTGACCCACGTAACCACGAGGGATAATTTGAAGTTTAGTAACTTGTCTAAAGACACTTTGACATGCGGAAAGGCAAGGGCAGAATCTCAAACACCAAATCTGAGTTCAGAGGACAAATTCTTCTGACCCCATTTCCTTTTATGCTGCAAACTTTGTGGGATTTTCCTATGTGCTTGATTTTAAAAAGACCTACAGTACATCTTTAGTAACTGATGCACTCATGTGGTTGGCTGTACTGGATGTGTAAGTTGTAAAGTATTTTTTTGTTGATGATTTTTGTTAACTTGGTGTCAGACTTTTAAAAAGCTTCCTATAAATACACTTCAGTGTTGGTTTCCCCAGTTCATACCCCCAGCTCAAATGTGTAGATGTGGAAAAATGTCACTTGAGACCACTTTGCTTGTGACAATTACTCTGAGTCAGGCAGGTGCCTGAGCACCTTGCTGCGTCCATCACTTTGACTATGAGCCACTGTGCATTGCGTACTCTGTCTAGTCCAAACTTTAGCTAAAAATGTTGTCTCTGTGAGTCACAGTAGAGACATTTTGGACTGCAGATTCTCAGACAATCATCCACCCAGCACAGAAAATCAGATGTCTCATCGCAAACTGAATTTCACTTGCTGTACTAGAGCCAGTCAAAATATCCAGTGGCACTGAGAAGATTTCTCTTCATAAACTAGAGTGGTGACACTGGAAGGCTTTTTCCAGCATCCCATTTTTATGCTTTCACATGTAAACATTATTGTTAGAAACTTGGAAATGCCACTATAGTAGCTAAAGTAGACAGAAAGAAGCTTGAGTACTGGGTCATGTAAACATGTTCTGAATACTTCAGGACTCCTTCCAACTATTACTTGGCGTTGACCAGGCAACATAACAAAAACACAAACAATGACAGCAGAAAATACTGTATGTCCTATTTCTGGAGCAATAAAGAAGGCAAATATCTGTATCCAAGCACTACTGGATGCTTGGAACATAGTTTGCAAACTATTTGTCCTTATCAGTGATCCAGTACCAGACTGGTTTTATCCAACAAATATATGAGGGTAACAGCCTAACATATCTGACAACATTACTTTTTTCCGTAGTTTTTTGCAGGCTAACTTCCTGATAGCGCTGTTGCCTAATAACAACAAAGTCTTAGCTTAGTGGCTCATTGTTGCAGCTGGGTTATAGATGTAGTTGAGAAAAGCATTGTGGTTGATACTGAATGGGATTTGATTTGAAATGAAGATGCACCTGAGGATGCTGATGCGCAGGGATTAATTTTTGTGCCATTCATAATTGAGATTATTTGACAGCAAGACCACTGCAGAGAACGACAAAGCAGTTTCATACATCCAGTATATCTGAAGATAGGAACACTAAAATGACTGTCAAAGGACATAAAATTACAATACTACGCTCACAGAAACAGGAGTACAATAAGTCCCTTTTCTATTCCTGCACACAGAACCTATGCAAAGGCAGATATATAAATCCCCATTAAAGAGCTTGTGGAAAATTAAATGCATATATATATACATATATAAGCTGGGTGCTGATTTCTGCAAGATAGCTGCACGACAATATTATGCACTTAAAAATAAGAAACATTTTTGACATTTATATTGATCATATAAGTATATGATCAATATAAGGTGAGTGATTGGTGTTGCTATATTCATTACTGCCTGATCAATTGTAGATCTGCTCATCTCAGTTTTTGTGGTGCAATAAACAGGCAAAAATGGAACCCTGCAGTATGACATATGTAGACTGATCAAAGTGTAATGTAATGTAATGTGTACAGTACTTAATTTGCACCAAAAAAAAAAAAAAGGAAAGAGATCAATTTTGTACCATTACACTAAAGTGTAAAATTACAATAACTACAAGTACGTACCGTCTGTCAAGGGTACATAGCAGTTCCTTAATGGCACCACTCCTGTGACAAGTCATTCCTTGACAATGAAACAGAAGTAGAATTAATGAAGAAATATTATAAAATGATGTCAGCTGCCTGAACCCCATGACTCTAAACACAGAAGTGTTTTTTTTTAATTTTCCAACTTGGGCAGTCAAAAGCTATACATACATTTTGCCGACATCTATAAATGATTGTCACGGTTTCATAAAAATGTCAAAAATGTTTCTTTTTTGTGTGTTTGCAGCCAACATACACACTTAAAATATCACATGGTATATGACTTTAATGTATGGCTTATTCAGTCCAGTGGTGTGCAGTGAGTTTTATAGAAAGGCAAGCAGCACAATTAAATTAAATTGAACTGAACACAGAATCGTGGAAATACTTACCGATAACTGCAGGAAAAACTTTTATTTAAGTGCATAATATTGTCGTGCAGCTATCTTGCAGAAATCAGCACCCAGCTTATTTATATTTCTCATGAGTCTTGCTCGAACTCAATTTCTCTGTTTTCAATATAAGCATCATGTCCTCTGTATCATCACAACAGAGAAGTTCATGTCTATTGTAAACACGCTCTCACTGTCTCTCACACACATACTGTAGACCCAGTGGAGGCACATAAAAGCAGGCTTTGCATCAAAGCTGTTCTCTTTTAGGATGAATGTGGACAGCTAGCCTGAGGTGTGGCTCTTTTCTCTGTGGGAATTTTCCCTATTTATGTGTGTTGATGTTAGCAGTGGCATAGGGACTGCAGGCCTGAGGTCCACGTGTCTGGCTCAGGCTTCCTCAGCTCCCCATTTGTTCTGCCTTTGTTTCTGTTATATCACTTTGCTCTCACTCTTAGTTACTGTTTTGTTTTTTGGTCTCACGTGTTTTGCTTTTCTTTTTCAATTCTGCAATTTCATTTTCAGTTCAGACTTTCATTTTAGCCCCTCACAGAGACACACAACTTCTTTTCTTGTTCTTTTAATATAATTATCGAGTCAGTGCAAGATGTGTGATGTTTGAGTGTTCGAGTAGAAATGTGCAATAGAACCAGCCCATTTACTATTTAATATTTATAATATGCTTGTATTTTGTCATAGTAAGATAGAAGTAGGCTGTTTTTTCCATCCCAGGAAAACTCAGTTGGGTTCCTGGGATTGGGACTTTGGGTTGACCAAACTTTTATATACTGTATGCTCGCACTGTGGGAACTTCCCAAGTATTATGTCCCACAGGACTGTTTTCTGGAGAGAATAAGCTAACTACTCTGGGTTGGATACTTTTTAGCAGCCTCTGATAAACTCCTGAAAAGGAAGAAGACAATCACAACAAGCACCGACAAGCCCAGAAACCTGGCGAAACTACAAAATTCAAGTTTTAATTTATTTTTGACCAAAGTTTAAATTCAATTCAATTTTATTTATATAACACCAAATCACAACAGTCGCCTCAAGGTGATGTTATAAGATAAAGACACTACAATAATTACAGAGAAAACCAAACAGTCAAAATGACCCCCTATGAGCAAGCACTTGGCAACAGTGGGAAGGAACAACTCCCTTTTAACAGGAAGAAACCTCCAGCAGAACCAGGCTCAGGGAGGGGCGGTCATCTGCTGCGAGCAGTTGAGGTTGAGGGGAGAGAGACAGGACAAAAGACACACCGTGGAAGAGAGCCAGAGATTAATAATAACTAATGATTAAATGCAGAGTGGTGTATAAACAAAGTAAAAGAGGTGAATGAAAAAAAATTCTCAGCTTTTAGGACAGCCTAATATAAACGAGTTACAATAGTCCAACCTAGAAGTAATAAATTCATGAATTTGCTTTTCAGCATCATTCTGAGACAGGATGTTTCTAATTTTCGAGATACTGCCTAAGTCCAAAAAAGTATTCCTCCATCCAACTTTACTATCCAAGAAAAGAAGGCCAACACAGCCCTGAGTAAAGATCAAACCATCACCATACTACAAGCTGACAAGGGGAGATGGACTGTTGTTCTGAATCCAAGTGATTACCACACCAAAATTACTACACTCCTCAGTGACAGCAATACTTATGAGGCCTTAAGACGAGACCCCACATGCAACTACAAGAAAAATGTCATCTGTTGCCTACAACAACTCTTTACCCTGGAGAAACTACTCCATCCATATATGGACTTCCGAAGATCCACAAAGAAGGAGTCCCACTCAGACCCATTATCAGCAGTATAAAATCGGTCACCTAAAACACTTCCAAGCACCTGGCCACCATCTTATCTCTGCTTGTAGGCAACACACCCCATCACATTGAAAACTCTACAGACTTTACCAACAAGGGGCCATAATCTTGCACTGGATCCAGATAAAATCATAGTGTCCTTTGATGTGGTTTCACGTTTCCCTTTCATACCCACAACTGAGACAGTGGAGACCATCAGAAAACGACTGCAAGATGACAGCTCCTTTCCAAACCGAACCAGTTTTACTCCAGATCAGATTTGCACACTGTTAGACCTCTGCGTTACCACAATATTTTTCAAATATAACGATGGTTTCTACAGGCAAAAGCATGGATGCGCCATCTCACCCTGTCTTTAAGCTCCAGACACCACCTTCTGGTGGCTGCTTCCAGCAGGATAATGTGCCATGTCACAAAGCTCAGATGAGCTCAAACTGGTTTCTTGGACATAACAGGCAAAAAGGGATCCATCACAGTATGAGTAAGGTGTACTTAAACACTTATGTAGTTGGTAAAAGCAGAGAAGCCTTTTTAACTGTTCTATTAAGAGCAGAACACAGAGAGCTGTTGAGATGACCAGATGGAACAACTAATTTACAAGTTATTACAGAAGATTAACATTAATGATGTCAAAGCACAATCAAGCTCAAGCTTCATAACTGAATAGTTGTTTGTCTTACTGGAGAGCTATCTGTATATTTGTAAATTAATCATCCGCTCATATTTATACCCTGATTTACAAATGTGCTACACTTCTTTAAGCAGATTATTTCAAATGAAAATTGATATTAAAAATATTTTACACGGGGCGTAAATCGAGAGCCTTTTCACCGGGAATGGGAACATCGCAGTGGCATGTTGATGCTGTTCATGGAGATCCTGAAGACTGATGCGAAGCCTGGTCCAGAAATGATCAAATTACATGTTTTTAATATTTATTCAATTCTATTCTAAATGCCATTTGTCTGTCTTAAGTGGTGGGAGTCTTCTGGAATAAAAAATAACATTATTTTAACATCTGACCTGTTTTTTTCAGTCAGCAGCATGAGCTGTGTATACATGTATAATGTTTTTATTCAGAGAGATGGTTCTTAAAGCCGAGCATTTGTGAAAGTGATTAAAAACACTTTTTTAAAAGTCTATTTTTCTTTAAAGAACTCTAGTTTTATGCATATTGTTGGCAGGTTCCACTATAAGAATTAATCACATTAAATTTAATCTGGAAGGCGGTGGAAACACTGGAGTTGAGCTGTGATGTCATCAAGTAAGCTGGTGATCCAATTGAAAAATAATTGCACTGTGTCCTCCTGTACTTGGGAAGTACGTACGCAAGTGTGAACTTCCGTACTTGAGTACTGAGAAACGGCCATGTTGTGGAAGACAGCCAGAGATTAATAATAACTAGTGATTAAATACAGAGTGAGGTATAAGCAGAGTGAAAAGAGGTCATTGAGAAGAAACAGCACATCATAGGAACCCCCCAGCAGCCTATGCCTGTTGCAGCATAACTGAGGGATGGTTCAGGGTCACCTGATCCAGCCCTAACTGTGAGCTTTATCAAAAACGTAGGCTTTAAGCCTAATCTTAAAAATAGAGAGGGTGTCTGTCTCGCAAATTCAAACTGACTACGTTTCCACCATCGAAGTGCCGGTGTCGGTTTCAATGAACCGGTGAAACGCTTAGGGCCTGTTTACACAACGTTTCCAGTGGAAACGGTGTCATTTTGACGCGTTTTAGCCTCCCGTTTACATGGATAAGTTTCAGAAACGATCTGTTTTACAGGGAGATGGCAGAGACGATGAAAACGCTGTAGTTCCCAGTGCCAGGCCACAATTTTTTTTGGAGAGTTTTATTACACAACACGTGCATGCGTGGAGGGACTCAGTGGGATGCGCGGTAACGATTTGTTCATTATTTACAAAAGGGTCAATGTGAGAAGCTTTGTGTAGACTGACGATGAGGTTGGATTGCTGCTGCACACAGCACTAAATTATAAAACTGCAAAAACACAAGAAAATATTGACTGGGAATCATGCCACTCGAAACACGCAGATATTGAAGTTAAAGTTTAAGATAAGTTCAAAAGACTGAGCGGCACAAGGAGCACTAGTGAATCTGCCAGTGTTCTTTCATTCTTTCATTCTTTTAGCACATGCGCAGAAAACTGTGGTGGTCGCAACCATAGTGCACATGTGCGAGTGCCCCCGTTTCCAAAATGCACCCTATTCGTGTGTTTACACGACGGAGGCCGGAGCGTTTCTGAAACGCTCCACTGTGGACCCCGTTTCAAATACACATCCTTTTCACTCCGCTCTCATGTAAACAGGAGGGCGAAACACATCAAAACGAAACAGTTTTCATTCTGAAACAATGTCGTGTAAAAGGGGCCTAAGAATGAGCCTGCGTTTCCACCATGCATTGTGAACTGATCATTTACGTATGAGTGTGGGCAGGGCCTCGTCTGAACACAAATATGGGAAAATACACTCCCCTTTCTTGTGCTGCGAACACCACTTACGGTACAACGGTTACAGCTATGAAAGTTGCATTGCTTTTCTTTTTTAATTTTTTGGCCACAGTGTCTTTATTGGCAGTAGAGACACAGGAAACGATGCAACATTGGACACACGTGCAAACTGGCAACAGGCTGGGACTTGAACCCACAACGCCCGCACCGCAATGTGGCGTATACACACATTTGCCTGCTCCACCACTGAGCCACCTGGGTGCTGCATTGCTTTTCTCATGTAATGATCATGTTGAGATGGCCAGCAGTCTGACAGCGAAACACTCTATTGAAGTAGATGGTACTACAAGGTCTTTGAGATAAGATGGGGCCTGATTATTCAAGACCTTGTATGTGAGAAGAAGAATTTTAAATTCTATTCTGGATTTAACAGGGTGCCAATGAAGAGAAGGCAATATGGGAGAAATACGCTCTCTCTTTCTCTCAGTTTCTGTCAGTACTCTAGCTGCAGCATTTTCGATCAGCTGAAGGCTTTTCAGGGAGCTTTTAGGACAGCCTGATAATAATGAATTACAATAGTCCAGCCTAGAAGTAATAAATGCATGAATTAGTTTTTCAGCATCACTCTTGGACAGAATATTTCTAATTTTAGAGATATTGCGCAAATGCAGAAAAGCAGTCTTACATATTTGTTTAATATGTACATTGAAGGACATATCCTGGTCAAAAATGACTCCAAGATTTCTCACAGTGTTACTGGAGGCCAAGGTAATGCCATCAAGAGTAAGTATTTGGTTAGACACCATGTTTATAATATGTGAGTGCCCAAGAACAAGAACCTCAGGAAATTCGAGGTCATCTGGGCCTTTATGTCTTTAAGACATTCCTGCAGTTGCAGTTGCATTCCTGCAACTGATTGATGCGTGTCATCTGGCTTCATTGATAGATAAAGCTGGGAATCATGTGCATAACAATAAAAATGTATGCAATGCTTTCTAATACTGCCTAAGGGAAGCATGTACAGTGTAAATAAAATTGTAAATAAAATTGGTCCTAGCACAGAAGCCTGTGGAACTTCATAATTAATCTTAGTGTGTAGAAGAAAACTCCCTATTTACATGAACAAATTGGATTCTATTCGATAAATATGATTCAAACCACTGCAGCACAGTACCTTTAATACCCATAGGCATGCTCTAATCTCTGTAATAAAACGTTATCATCAACCGCTGAGGTTTAACATAAGTTGGCCACTAGACTAGTTAGATAGCTGGGTAGCACAATGGTGCTGTGGTTAGCTGCACCTGAAATAACAGGATGTGGCAGCACAGGACATCTGAGCCAAAGGTAAGAGCGGTCTGTATGTGAGTAAATACATGCATCACTGAATCAACTGTTAATTGATAAGCTGGTAATGTCCAAACTTATTTGTATAATTTATAGAGCCATCAAGACAGTATTCAGATTTGTGGTTGTGTGTACTGAGAT
>JAMQGT020012121.1:0-30000 GCA_024447675.2 Pterophyllum scalare | reverse complement strand
CGTTCCTAACACCCTATACTTTATTGGAGTCACAGAACAACAATGGAATTCTCTCAGTTTGACAGTTTTGATACTTTCTTAACATAAGAGAAGCTCATGATGGAGTTGCTTTTGGATGATCACAGTGATCATTCAGCCGTGTAATCCTCCTTACAGTCTCTGTTCTCAGCGAGCAAAGCCGTATCGCGTTTTCTCCGCTGTCAGAGCAGAAAGTGCCGCTGCTTTCATTTGCTGAGTAGGACATCTTTTATGCTTTTTAATAGTCTGTATGATCCATAATCTGCAAAATAACCCCTGCTGGCTTCCGAGGACCTCACTTCAGGAAGCACTCTTTTGAAGTACCCATTTCCAGCACACAATTGCTGTCTGAGTTTTGTCAAGTTATAAAATATACAGGGGAGGCAGAGTTCTGCACAAAGCACTCCAAGGTAATATGGTGATTCAGGGAAATTTATGTTATGGCAAATTTAAAATGTGCTTCACTGTCTGAATCTGCTTCACTCGATTGCATTGAAGCAGCAAACAGCTAGAGATACTGGGTATCCAGCTGGGACCAAATGGAAGACTCCTAATCCATATGTGGCACGAATGTTCCTGTTTGCCACCTGTTTGTGCACACGCTGTCCCAGCATGCATCTCACATCCTGCCATCCTGCTGCAGTGTGCTGAATAGTGTCTGGGGCGCACACACACACACACACATATATATATATATATATATATATATATATATATATATATATACATTTCTGATAAAATAGATTTAAGGGCTACTGATTAGGGTCAGGGAACTTGTTATTATCATTGATAACATAGACCTTACAATATTAAAGGCCACTGTTGGGTTGTTACTCAAAAAAGTAATGCATAGTAGTGTATTACTTTTCTGAAAAGTAATGCAGTATTCTTACATAAATAATTGTTGCAATTGCTACTTTTACAAGTTACAGGGCCGGAAATGTAAAGTCACATAATTAGTGGACACATTAATGGAATGTGTTACATCCAGCACTGCTAAATGCAAAGCATCATTGTCAGAACACTATAATCTTAGACAATTTCATACATCAGTGCCAGCTGAAAGTTTGGACACACAGTAATGTTGGATCATTGGCTCTTGGAGCTTCTGTATTCCCTGTACTCCTGGGTAGCCAGAAATAAAGCTGAGCTTTCTTAGCTCACATCCAGCCTTCCGAGTCCTGCATTTGGGTCCTACCTTGCCTGCTACACTGCCTAGCTATGACACTGTGCATCGGTCTGTTGATATTCTTGGAAACCAGAGATTGTCTCTTGGAAAATGGATACTATCTGTACACCGTACACAGATGTACTCAGTCTCTCCCTTTTCTCATGAAATTGTCTGCGTTCAGCAGAAACTTTCTTCTCTGTGACATTCTGTCTTAGCTAGCTCGCACTAGCTGCGTCTGTGCACCTGTGCAGATCTGGTTCCTACTGAACAGAGGCGGTGGCTTATGACACCAGCTGTCCGCCACCTACAATGCAGTCTTGAGATCCATTCCCAGGTGCCTCAACCCCCACTCTCAATGTACTCAAAAAATTTAAAATAGTCCAGTTGACCCACATCTTTTTATACCTTGGCTCATGTGATGACACATGATCTTCAGTAGGTCAACGACCACCACCAAAAGGGACAACCTCCCACTAGGATTTAAATACCTGGCTTCTGGCTTTTGGCTTTACTGAAGAAGCCTCTTAAATAAGAGGTGAAATGTCTTCAAAAAAACTGTAAAGAGGTCCAGTCTCCTTTTTCAAGCTCCTGAGACTAAGATGAAACCAGCTTTAATGAGAACAACCCCAGGAAAGAAAGAGCAAAGTTACCTCTGTTACAGAAACGATCTTCATTAAAGTTATCCCATTCAGAAATGAGCAGTTAACAGCAGACTAGATCAGAGACCACATCACTGCTTCCCAGAGTTCAAGGTGCAGTCACATCTCAACTGTTGGGAGGAAACAGCATGAATCAGACCTTCATGGTGAAACTGCTAAAGAGTCCACTAATACCATAGCTCTCAAAGAAGAGAACTCAAGGAATGAACATTAGTGTATTGTAAGTACGAACTTTGATTCAAGTTCAGATTTTGGGGCAAAGTTGGCAAATTTTTAAAGCAGATATTATCAGGTTTGCAGCCTTTAAGTGCTAAGGGGCGAGACTTGCTTCAGGAAGGACTTTGATTTCAAGCAGCATTGATACGCCATGCTCCAAGAAGGTTTTTCCTGCTTTTCAGCCATTATATCCTATAGATACACTAGAGGAGGTAAAACTAAATGAAATCAAAATTGTATTGATGTAAATATCCAGCCTCTACATATACAAATGTGTATACGTATTCCGAAACATTCTTGACATTCAATCTATTTCTTCCAATCCAGCAATAAGTAAAATGTATGAATAAATCCAACCAGATCATATTGATAGTGTATTGTACTTTTATTAACTTTACAGTAGCACTCAATAGTACACCTATAATTAGATCTGTGCTGGCTGTCCCTCCATCCTCCTTCTTATTAAGAATCAAACTCACCTGTTTGTTTAGACTGTTTGGAGTTCAATAGATGATATTTAGTTAACTAACTGACAAATATTAGATGCATAATAGTCTAGAATGAGAAAAATCTCCTTCTTCTTCCTCCCAGTCTGGAGTTTTTTTCTCCCTCATTTTCCTTTGTGTGTTCAGGTGTGTTAGGGATCAGGCTTCTCAGTGAGCCAATCATCTGCATCTCCATCAGCTTTATGTACAGTGAACAGTATACTGTGAAAGAGCATTTGCGCCCTTCCTGCATATAAGCTTCTATATGCAAATTTAAATATCAGACAAAGATAACCTGAGTAAAAACAAAATGCAGGTTTTAAATGATGATTTCATTTATTAAGAGGAAAAAAAACCTGCCCAGACCTACCTGGCCCTATGTGACAAAGCCCCTTGTGTTAAATCATTAACTAACTGTGATTAACCACATTTTTTAGCCACACCCAGGGCTGATTACTGTCAGACCAGCTGAATCGAGAAATCACTTATATAGAGCCTGTCTGACAAAGTGACGCAGACTAAAAGATCTCTAAAAAAAAAAGCACACTCAAGAACAGATGAGAAAGAAAGTCACTGACATCTGTCAGTCTGGAAATGGTTACAAAGCCATTTCTAAGGCTTTGGGACTCCAACAAACCACAGTGAGAGCCATTATCCACAAATGGAGAAAACCTGGAACAGTAGTGAACCTTCCTGTGGCTGACCTATCAAAAAGACTCCAAGAGTAATTGATGACTCATCCAGGAAAAGAACCCAGAAAAACAGCTAAAAACTTCAGGCCTCATTTGCCTCAGCTAAGGTCAGTATCCATGATTCAACAATAAGGAAGAGATTGGGCAGAAATGGCATTCGATTTCAAGGCAAAAACCACTGCTGACCAAAGAGAACACAAAGGCTCATCTCGCATTTGCTAAAAAACATCATGATCATCCCCAAGGCTTTTAATGAGATAAAAATAAATAATAATAAAAAAAAACATTATGCCAACGGTCAAACATGGTAGTGGTCATGTGATGGTCTGGGGCTGCTCTGGGACATGAACATCTTGCTGTAATTTATAGAGCCATGAATTATGCTCTCTTCTAGAAAGCCTCATTGCTAGTTATTGCAATTCTTAACTTCTCACAGTGTGGGACAAATAAAAGATTATCTTAACTTAACTTAACTTAACTTAACTTAACTTAACTTATCAGTTCTTGATTCCAAGGGGCGCACAGCCAGGGGACAGCTACTTTTTCACATATAGCCAGGTAGAGTTGGATAGTTTTTTTTCCCTGCTTAAATGAAATCATCATTTAAAAAATGCATTTTGTATTTCGTTGGATTATCTATGTCTAATATTAAAATGTGTCTGATCTAAAACCTGACAAATATGAAAAAAAAATTAGCTCAAAGATGGCGACTAAGTTTTAACGATTCAGAGAAATGTGGAAATTTCTCTCAACGTTTGTTGACTGATGAGATAAACTGTGGAAATAATCAAACTGATGATGGGACTCTAGAACAGAAACCCAGAGGTTAGGGAAGACGTGCTAAGCTTTCTTTTCTTTCCTTTTCGGGAGCTGTGGCTCAGCTGATAGAGCGGGCCATCTAACACTGGTGCCTCAATCCCTGACCTCCAGTCCATACGGCGAAGTATCCTTGGCCCGATGCATATTAAAAAGCACTTTGCCAGAGATTAAAGCCCTTTATAAATGTGTGTGCATGAATTGGGTGAATCAGACTTGAGTGCTTAACTCAAGAGAAACGTGCTATATAAGTACCAGAAGATTTACCATTTCTTTGGTTCACGTTCTCTGCAGTGAGTTTTCTCTTTTCTAGCCAAGTGCTCAATACTTTCAATGTCACATTAGTTTTAGGAAACAAACAAGATTCAATTAAATATTGAAAAAGAACACTGAGTCCAACTGTGAACACACCTACAGTAGATTTCCACACATATTTTTCTACCAGGTCTTTTTTGTGAAACAGCGGATTAGCTGGTAGCAGAAACATTGCAGCAGTGTAATAATCTATTTTGTTTTAATCAAATATAAAGGCAAAAACGGGCTAAATGGCAGACTTTGTATTGTTCATCTGGCAGCTCTTAGCATCTTATTGCAAATATTACAATGACACATGGTATGAGAAATATTATTGTTTGTCAGTATTGCTTTTTTTTCTTTTTTATATGCCTGTATTTGTGCTTCTGGTTCTGCAGTTTTTGGTAGAAACCATACACTGCATAAAAGATGGACCGTGATGTCACCTATTGTTTTGAGAAGTCCAGTCGTGAAGCCATTTTTGCTGTCGCCAGCTTGGTGTCTGGAAACCGGATATCACAAGCAAGGGGCAGAGCTGATTCTGAACCGTTAACAACTAGTCAGTTAGTCAGCATGCACATCCTTGATAATCCTGCTTTTGGACTCTTAGATTGACCAAAATTGAAAACGTTTGCCTTTATGTTGTACCTAGTATGATCCTAAAAGAGTGACTGAGTCCATAAATTCATCATGAAAGTGTTTACCCAGGTCAGGGCCGAAGCTTGTTTTCCCCGAGGCTTCAGTGGGAGCTGAAGTCTTTTTACAAGCACAGGGGCTGCTGCTTTGTAGCTATTAAACAGAATATAGGTTTAAGGTACCTCTATCTATTTTATGGTAGAGACATGAGGAACACAGACAATGTGAATGATAGTTATAAAATTTGTTATAATAATAGTTATAACAAAGATTAAGATCTGCATAATGTTAGCTCTAACCTAAGTCAGAGCTTCTCTGAGGTCCCAGGATTGACAAACCATGAACTGACTGTAAGGTGCTTGTGTTTCACCAGTGGGTCCGTGTTGAAGGGGATGCCCAAATCTCCTTCTCCCAAGCCACCTTCTCCAGGTCTTCTGGGGGCGACAAAACAGGTTTCCAAACTAGTCAGAGGAATGACCCAATGTATCCTGGCTCTGCCCCAGGAGACTCCTTCATGTATGACAGGCCTATAACACCTGAGGTATCCAGGAGGCTTTTTAACACCAGAACATTTTAAAAATCACATAACCCTGTTAAATTAGAACTCCATAGTCTCATATTTTACAACATTAGCCAAAGCTAGCTAGATGTGATGGGTAAATAAATATATAAGGAACTGTAGTTAGAAAAAAGATGAATAATTACTATCGGGGTGATAATGGGATTTTGAGAGGGAGCAAAGCAGGTCCGAGAGGGGAATTGTGTGTGTGTGTGTGTGTGTGTGTGTGTGTGTGTGTGTGTGTGTGGTGTGTGTGGTTGTGTGTGTGTGTGTGTATGTGGCTGGCTGTGCAAAGCAGTGGGTGAACCAAAGCTGAACTGCAGCAGAGAGTCCAGAGTTTGGAGAACTAATCCCAGCAAATAAAGAGTGAAATCCAGAGCAGAGCAGCCAAATTGGACGGTTTTCAGGCCTGAGGAGCAGAGCTGAGGAGGTGAATCTGCAGACAGAGGTGGTGAGGGGACAGTTGATGGCAGGCTGCAGGTCCAGTGAGTGGAGGCAAATGTGAACAAGATGATAAACTTTGACTGTTCTACTTTTACAACAATTAATGTATTTAAAATATGTTTCTTACATTTTCATAGCCAGCTGTGAGGTCAGTTTTTAAATGTAGGCAATGAGTTGTTCAATTTGTTTCACAGTGAGCGCTCCAACACCACCCGCTATACAAAATTCATTATTTTCAACTTTTCAAAACGTTCTTCCTGTATAATAATTAATTGATTTAGATGTGTTAGGTATTGTCTTATTTGCTGTACCCTTTGTTTATTAGTTTATTCTAGTGTGTAATTTAACTTTACAATCTGTAATAAAATTATCTAAATCATTTATAAAACTAATAAAACCTGTAAATTTTTATCTTAAATATTTGTTTTGTCAAATTTTAAAAACGAGATGAAAATTAACAATTTAACATCTTCAAGGAATGATCTCGTTGCCATTACTGCGGTCGAAACGACCCCTTTTGAAGGCGTTTGGAATTCTGGCGGCTCTAGTGTTCCTGAGTTGTCTGAATCACCTCAAAGGCAAAAGAGCAGAAGCATCACATTTACATATTATTCATTTGCTTTTTTTTTTTCCCCAAATGCACCAAGCTGTCAGGCAGTAAGTCCTCATAGCTCCACTATCACACTGACACTATCTTCAACCTGAGTCTTCAGTTCGAGAGGATTCCAACATGGAAAACATCACGTCCTGTCACAGGTACCCAAGGCAGGGCGGCTGACTGTGATTAACAACTACAGACCTCTACAGCCCTCACTTCCCATATCATGAGAACAATGGAGAGGCCCCTCCTATGCCATTCTGACACCGGTAGTCCAGTATGGATTACGGACCTGTTACAGTGTGCGTACCACTAGAACATTGTCGTAGACGACACTGTCCTGTACTTGTGTCACAGGATTTTTCTCCTGTGGGTTTAAACCATTCAAACCCAGATTTTGAGAGACAGGCTTGAAAAAGATGGGGTGGATTACACCTGCACCTCCTGGATAGATAACTACCTGATGGGCTGAGCAATGTCGGAGCCCCACAGTGAACTGTTCTGCCCTCATTTCTTTTCACACTGTATAATGCAGACATGAAATATACATCTGATTTACCACATTCAGAATTAGTCTGATGACACAGCAATTGTGTCATGTATAAGTCACAGTCAGGAGGAGGAATACAAGAACTTGACCAGGAACTTCTGTGACTGGAGTAAGGAGAAGTGTCTCATCTTGAATACAAAGTAAGACTAAAGAGATGATGGTTGACTTTAGCAGGTCCTAGCTTACCCTTCGACCTTTGGTAGACACTGAAGTGGCGAGGTCATACAAATATCTTGTTGTACACCTTCATAACAAGTTACGACTGGTCTGTAAACACTGATGCCCTCTAAACAAAAGAGCAGAGGAGGCTCAAAGGTGTGTAGTGAAAGGCTCTACTTCTTTAACTATGCAGTCATTGCCAGTGTCATCTTTTTTCCTGTTGTTTGTTGGGGTGACAACATCACTGATAAAAGCAGTAAGAAACCGGACAAGCTGGTTAAAAAAGGATGCCTTAGTTTTCTGTGGAATTGTGGACTCTGTGGGGGCTGTGCTTGAAAGGTGTATGAGGAGAAATTTGCAGGTTATCCTCAGCATCGCCAGGCACCCTCTCCATGTAATTCTGGTCACAGAGAAGCACACAAAATAAATTTTGTCCCTGCATTGTAGAACTGAGCAGATCAGGAGAGCCTTTATACCTGCTAGTTAGATTTGATAATACTGATTTTTACTCTTACAGGGATAATTAACACTTTTTTTATTTGGGTATTTTTTTCTTTTGCATTTATGTACTATTTATAGTTCATGTTTGGCTTAAATTTATTTATTTTATGCCTTGACTGTGTCAGATAGATACTTCAGGTGTTATCTATCTATCTATCTATCTATCTATCTATCTATCTATCTATCTATCTATCTGAGGTCATCAACTTTCTGTAGAGTCAGTTGCTGCAGACCTCCAAACTTCATGTGGCCTTCAAATTAGCTAAAGAACAGTAGAGAGCTTGTGTGTCTGTGGCCAAGCAGCTGCATCCAAGCCTTACATCACCAAGCACAATGCAAAATGTTGGAGTCACAAATCACACTTCCCCGTCTGGCAATCCGATGGATGAGTCTGTGTTTGGCAGTTGCCAGGAGAACGGTACGTGTCTGACTACATGGTGTGGGGTTGTTGCTGAGGGGCTCGGCCCCTTAGTTCCAGCAAAAGGAGCTCTTAATGCTTCAGCATACGAAGACATTTTGGACAATTTCAGGCTTCCAACTTTGTGGGAACAGTTTGGGGATGGCTCCTTCCTGTTCCAGTGTGACTTCACACCAGTGCACAAACAAGTCCATAAAGACATGGATGAGCGAGTTTGGTGTGGAAGATCTTGACTGGCCTGCACAGAGTCCTGACCTCAACCTGACAGAACACCGTTGGGATCAAATAGAGTGGAGACTGTGAGCCAGGCCTTCTCGTCCAACATCAGTGTCTGACCTCACAAATCTGTTTCTGGAAGAATGGTCGAAAAATTCCCATAAACACTCCTAAACCTTGTGTAAAGCCTTCCCAGAAGAGTTGGAGAGGGTGGGCTGACACCATATGGATTAAGAATGAATTAAAGCTGCTACTTTTTTAAAGGATATGGCATGCCAAAAAGTACAGATGACAGGGGTTACTGAACTCTGGTGTTAAACTGTGTCAAAGTACAGCACTCAGATCAATAGGGTTAAAAGTGGCAAATTCATGACTGTAGCAGCCTATGATTCATCTACTACCCTAAATTCTTAACAAGCAGACAAACTGGTTAGGGTTTGAGTTAGGTTATAGATTATATATTATAGAGAAGTTTCATCAATGTGGAATGTGCTGAAATGGAAATCCAACAGAACTATAAGGTCAAAATGCATGTAAGAGTTTTTATTTAAAAGGTACCTTCTCCTAGTTTCTTAAAGTAGGCTTCTTTACATGTGACTATGACCTAACCTTTGTCCCAACCCCAGCCTTAACTAATTTATTTGCCAGAGACCTGGTGACTGTTAAGAAGTTAAAAGATACAGAAGTATATAAATATATTTTGTACCACCAACTGAATCGTAATCCCCTCTAAATGCGAGCAGAAAGAATCTAAAGGGGAAGAAACACAGAGGGTGATAGCTGCAGTTTGGAGACAGCTCGAAGGATATGGGAGAGGCAGTGGCTTTAAAAGATGGATTGTAGCACTTGAGCGGGAAAGTGCACAACAGTCTCCCATCTGCTGCGACTGAGCACCCCCCCCCCTTCCAAAAAAAAAAATAGCTTTTTTATTTTATTTTATTTTATCCCTTTTTGGCAAAAGCAATTACCTGATGAATGCATATGTGTATATGCTGTGACTGACTCAAGCATGTCGGATTATCCTCCACATTCAGGTCTGCTGTGATTGGTGGCATGATACCTTCACTACAGGAATCATGCTACTATCAGCAGCCCTCCTGTTCCCATAGTGACAGAACGTCTACAAAGACTGTGTGTCTTTGTAGATGTTCTGCTGTTGTTTGTTGGGGTAACAGCAAAGAGGATCTTTGTTGTTACCCCAGCCTCGTTTGTTGTTACCGCTCTCTTTAAGGCCACACTCGATTTAGACCATTTTTCTCATCCTACTCTTGTGTCGCTCTCGCTCTTGCTTTCTTACTTTTCTCTTTTCTGAGTAAAAACCTGATAATGAGCCTGATGTTAATACCTGACACGCTCAAAATCCCAAATTCTCCATTCAAACGTGAGGACTTGAAAGCTTTTGACAGCTACATCCTTTCTAAACCCTTTTAATCATATCAAAGTACATGTGTCTCAAGATTAAGATTACACCAGGAATTTAAGACATGCACAGAGGAAAGGAAGTAAAGAGATTTCTCATTTTGTTTTGTTTTGTTTTTTTTCCCCTCATTTGTTACTTCCTGCTCCATGAGGTGTTTGGTTTAGGTGAGTATTAGCCACACATACTACATCTTGAATTCACTCACAGCTAAATGTGCAATCAGCTTCACGCGCTCTCATAGCACTCAAACATAAAAAGCACCCTACACATCTCCCCCAACATCTCTGCTTCTATAAATACATTTCTCACCTTGCACAGCTATATTCTTCCACCCTCCCACTCCTTCTATTTATGACTCTCGGTATCTGTCCAGCTACTGGTCTGTCTGTTTACTTAGTACATATCTGCCTCTGCTGCAATCTATGCTTCCAAATAAAAACTTTTATATTCAGGCTCACGCTTTGCCCCTGAGAGTTCTGTATCTAATGCACACTCAAAAAAATAAAGTATTTTATTGTACCTTTAGAGTACAATTGTTTATTACTGGGGTGGTACTGTCTAAGGTACTATTGTTTTATTGTTGACAGGGGTACTTATTTGGACCCTTTTTACAGAAACCAGTCTTTCATATCTGGTGGCAGTTTTTGTATTTGTACTTATTAACATCAGGTTCCTGGTGAACCATTGGGGGTACAGTCAGGGTTCAGCTGCATTTTAGCTACATGACAAATATGGAAAGTTTCACACACTAAAAAGATGTATTTTTATATCAAGCATCTTCGATGCATTTTGTTCTTAGCTGACGACTAACCACATAACATTAACTGGTCGGTCATGGTAAAAATGAAGGATAAAGGGACTAAAACTCCAGTCACACAGAGTGAGACACTGGTCCATGACCATATGGCAAACACCAGTCATGAGGGAAAAATAAGTATTCCCTGACTGGTTGTAGGTGGTTGCTGGAGGTTGATGGCCATCCCTTGGAAAATTATTGCTAAAGTCCCAGTCACACAGGCTTAGAGATCAGTCAGTGACCCCCACTGGTCTATCATATTGGATTTGACACAACCAAAAATACAGCGTAAACCAGAAATAGAGGCCATTTGCTTTCAAAGTAAATGTTACACCTTCTGAAACATGTTTGCCTCGGTGCTGAGCGACAGCTTTACTTTGAAGGCAAGTCTTCTCAATTCCTGGCTTGCATCACACTTTTTGAAGTTTCACTACTGCCTGGCTAGTTAGCGAATGTTTGTAGACAAACATAAAAACTACAGCTAGCAACCAAAGCAATCACTAGGAGGTTTGTAGTGCAGCACCTTTGTTGCAACTGATTTCACCCAGTGAAAACCACCAACCTCCAGCAACCTCCACCACTCCGTTTTGGAATGCACATTTTTCAGAGGTTGCTTCACATCTGATATGGTGGACAAATCTTGAGCATGACACCATGTGAGAAACCTTGATATGAAATTGGTGTATATTAACTATAGAGGAGGAGATATGAACCTGATCCCAGACAGACCAGACCTGGTGGAGATCTGGTGGATGTTAATGAAATTGATTACAGGATAATATATAATTGTTTTATTCATTCATTTACTTGAAAATGCTCAAAATTTTTATATCCTTCATCAGAAAACTCCAGCAGTTCTTGAATGATTTAAGAAATGTGATGTAAAATGATTCAAGGTCTATGAATCATGGCTAACACATGGAAAACACTTAGGAACACATGCATGACATAGGCAGGCATAACAGGCATCACAGCCAACTTACCAAACAGCATTTAATGGGAAGGGCTAGAAGAACAATAACAATGGAAATAAGGGAAAGGGAATTTTTGGAGAGAGAGAGAGACACTATTTTAAAATGCTACCAGATGAAGTTACAGGAGATGCACGAAGAGAAAAGAGACAACGCTGCTTCTAAACTTGTGTGTAGGCTCTGAGAGGTTGTAGACTCAGTGGGTTTGCTCACACAGGAAGCAAAGCACTGTGGGAGTTTTTATCCATCAATAGGTGCCTTTCCCTCAGGGCCTTTGGGATTTAAGCCAGCAGCCCTGCTTCTAAAGGCAAACAAGTCATAGCCTACAGATACACACACACACACACACTGGCACATATACAAACATATTCACATCTATTCCTATACATTCAAAAACACAATGGTATATACAGAAATGCTCCATTGATGAGTTATACAGTGCATTCATTCTGCCTCTTCTCCATCATCTTTCTGTCTGGCATCACCAGTTTCCATAGTGACACTTGAATGAATCATGATTTATTACATGGGGTAAAAGAGAAAATGAAGGGAACAGGCCTCGAATAAAGAACACATTTCTGGCCCACAAAGGAATACATTTACCCGAGGCAGGACGCCAAGTCAAGAAGTCATCTGAAAAACAGTTGGAGAATTCATTTCCCTCACAGAGGATGGTAGAACTGGGACACATTTTTTTGTTTTTTTGTATCCTTGATGTAAAAATGAAGTCTTTTTTTTCTTAATCAATCAGAAGTGAGACAGTAGAGACCCTGAGCAAAAACTGTAGTGACCAGGGAGCGGAAGAAAGAGATGAAGTTCTTTATTGTCTCAAATTAAACTTAATAATCAATGGAAAGTCAGCACATTTAAACTGGACCCTTTTCCAGCTATACTTTTAGTCTTGGACCCTATTTTGAACTGTGAATCATGTAATTATTTATCTCATACTTGGCTTTGCTGCAGCCCCTTATCTCTCTTTAAAGCCACACTCACTTTAAGCCAACTTTCTTTTAGATTGCCTGTCCCTCATAAACAGAAGGTTTGAACCAGAGATGATCTGGGGATTTATTTCATATCTTATTAATCCTCTTGTGCAGAAATTTGCTGAAAGTCAGTGAGGGACGCAGCTATGGTGCTTGCAAGTGAATGGAATTAAGGTAATCATTTAAACTGGCTTTTAAATTAATTTCTGGCGTTAACTCCAGTTGATGAACCATCAAAGACTTTGTCTGGTGTATCCTGTGATTTCTTTATCACATTCAAATATGAGGGCATGTAATACTGTGTGAAGAATGGGACGGGACTTTCTGGAATCAATAATCCTGGACAGAGACTTTAATTGTTGATGCTCATTGGTGCAGTGTCTAAACATTGTACCTATGCATTGTGAAGAGAGAACTGAGCATGAAGGCTGACAATATACCAGCTGATTTAAGTTCCTGTTCTCACCTCTGGCCAGAAGCTGTGGGTAGTGGTTGAAAGTATGAAGTCACAGAAGAGGAAAAAAGCTTCCTTTCAAGGGCATCTGGGCTCAGTCTAGGATGAGAGTCTCACTCACTCAGTAGGGGCTTGCAATAGAGCTGCTTGTCCTTCACATTGAAAGGAGACAGCTACGGTGGTTTGAGTATCATACCCAGGATTTGCTGTAGAGATTTTATCTCTCAGCTGGCTTCCTCAAACGAGACTGGTGACGGTCAGGGAGACCAGGGTATGTAGACGGATAAGTGGAGTGATGGATGGATGGCTGAGACACATACCAGTTGTTTGTGTTCTGTGTTTATGGTCTTTGTAATTATCTTTAGTTTCTGCTGTAATCCTTAGTTTTCTCATCCTTTGTGTTTTTGTGTGTTGTTTCTTTTTCTCTGTCTTCTGTGCTTCCCCTGTCTTATCTCAGTGTTTAGCATGCACAAGTTTAATCTTGGTCCTTCTTTCAGTTTACCTTCTCTTTTTATTTTGAAGGTCATTTCCACATGCTTTGTTTTGTATTTTTGTTATTGTTACCCTTTTTTATTTTCCTCCCCTAGTTTTTTCTTAATTGGGTTCCCCTGTACCTTATTATCCTTCGTCTTCTTCGTGTGTTCTTTCTTTGTTCCCCCTCACCTTTTATCCAGTTGTTGTCTGAACTCCCTTATTGCCCTCTGTTTTCTCTTGTTTTATCCATCTCTATTTGTCTGCACTGGGGTCCTCCTTATGGATTTTACTAACTATATTGCATTCACTTGGAAAAAGGTTAACAAAAACACACTAAAACATGGCTACATGCCCCTCAGCATAGTATGCAGAAGTCAGTAAATTTCTGCAGTCAGTCACTACAGTTCAATTCAATCCAATTTTGTTTTTATAGCACCAAATCACAACAAACAGTTGGCTCAGATAGCTTTATATTGTAAGGTAAAGACCATACAGTAATTACAGAGAAAACCCAACAATCAAAACGACCCCTATGAACAAGCACTCGGCAATAGGAAAAAAACCTCAGGCAGAACCAGACTCAGGAAAAAGCTTGTCATCTGCCACAACCGGTTGACGGTGAGGGGAGGGGGACAGGACAAAAGACACAATGTGGAAGAGAGCCAGAGATTAATATTAACAAATGATTAAATGCAGAGTGGGGTATAAATGTTGAGAGTGAAAAGAGGTGAGTGAGAAAGAACCACTCGGTGCATCATGGGAACCTCCCCGGCAGCCTAGGCCTATTGCTGCATAACTAAGGGATGGTTCAGGGTCACCTGATCCAGCCCTAATTATAAGGTTTATTGTAAAGTAAGGTTATAAGCCTAATCTCAAAAATAGGAAGGGGGTCTGTCTCACAAATCCAAACTAGGAGCTGGTTCAACAGACCAGTGGCCTGAAAACTGAAGGCTCTGCCTCCCATTCTACTGTTAAGTATCCTAGGAACCACAAGTAAGCCAGCAGTCTTTAAGATAACATCAGAGTCTGATCTCACAAGTGTGCTTCCAGAAAAATGGTCAAAAATTCCCATAAACAAACTCCTAAATCTTGTGGAAAATCTTCCAAGAATAGATGAAACTGTTATAAATTAAGAATGGGATGCCACTCATACGCATTGATCATGTCATTCATACATGTTTAAAGGTATATGAGCAAACACACACACTCACACACACACACACACACACACACACACACACATATATATATATATATATATATATATAGATATAGATAGATTTAGATATAGATATATATAGATATAGATATATAGATAGATAGATAGATAAATTGTAATGTTCGAAATCATTTCATCTAGCTGGAGTTAATTTACCAGACTTTATGCTGTTGATTTGATTATCACCTATCACATCTCTTGATAACAGCAGACCTGCATTGGCATAAAATATAAATGATAAAACCTTTTTCAGTGGGAATGAAATGGGATGAAGTTAAAGCAGTTGAAAAGAAATGTTATTGTGGATGAATGAAAGTTAAGTTTAAGTGCCAAACACAAAAGCTGATGGAATTAATTTCAGCACAGATTAAAAAAAAATAAAGAAATCACCTTGACACTCACAACTCACTCCAGACAGCAATAAAATGGATAGCTGAACCACAAGTGAGAAATAAAGCCAGCCTAAGTGCATTCACAAAATCAAATACAATACAGATATTAAATGTGGACTATTCAAGCCTAAGTCACCTGTGTATGAACCAGTATTATAGACTTGAAAATGAATAATTTCTGCCACATTTGCATGAGAGCAACAAAGCAAGGGAATTTGCTCTTCTGTGGAATTTTAACCCTTGTTGAATGGTCATCATACACATTTTCTGCTAGAAAGAAAAGGGACTTCTTAATGACAGTTCATGACTGCTTGAATGATGGAATAATGTAATGAACAAGCATATTCTTGGACTGTAAGAGAAAACATAAACCCAGTAAAGCTCTTAACTCCTTTGGAGTCAGTGTATTGGGGCTTCCTGTTGCTTCCTTTGGTTGCATAGAGCTGGCAAAATACTTTGAGTCTTTATTATACTGCATTTTTCTTATAATGTTACTCACTGGGAAAGTTTTTCCTTTTACCATCAACTTCTATAATAATCCATGTTACTGGCAACAACCAATGTTGTGCCTTGAGCCTAAAGCTAAAGCTAGCACACATCAATATTCCTAGAGCAGTCACTTGAGACTGTAAAACCAGACCGATGAACCTGTGCATGGCCTGCATTGACTACAAGAAAGCCTTTGATTCAATGCCTCACATATGGATCCTGGAATTCCTAAAACTGTACAGATGCAGTCATAAACTTAGAATATCATGAAAAAGTTGATTTATTTCAGTAATTCCATTCAAAAAGTGAAACTTAAACATTTGAAATATATCAGTCTGTGTGTACATGAATGATATATTTCAAATATATGTTTCTTTTAATTTTGGTCATTATAACTGACAACTAATGAAAACCCCAAATTCAGTATCTCAGAAAATTTGAATATTGTGAAAAGTTTCAATATTGAAGACACCTGGTGCCACACTCTCATCAGCTGATTAACTCAAAACACCTGCAAAGGTCTTTAAATGGTCTCTCAGTCTAGTTCTGTAGGCTACACAGTCGTGAAGAAGACTGCTGACTTGACAGTTGTCCAAAAGACGGCCACTGACACTTTGCACAAGGAGGGCAAGACACCAAAGGTCATTGCTAAAGAGGCTGGCTGTTCACAGAGCTCTGTGTCCAAGCACATTAATAGAGAGGCGAAGGGAAGGAAAAGATGTGGTAGAAAAACGTGTACAAGCAACAGGGATAACCACACCCTGGAGAGGATTGTGGAACAAAAGCCATTCAGCTGGGTTTCAGCTGTCACAGTCCTTGTGTCAAGCCACTCTTGAACAATGAGAGACAAGGTGGTCAGAAGTGAGGGGATTGTACTACTAGAAAGCAACAGAGCAGATGTTGAAGATAACTACAAATACCTTCTTATCGTGCATGCAAATTGGAACCATGAAGAGGCAAGCTGCAATCACCAAATACCTGCAGAAAGTAAGGCAAGTCCTGGGGAGTTGGCTGAATGGGAAGAACAAGATCCAGTCATCAGATAACCCGCTGGGATATAAGCTGACCGAAGGAGGAGATAGAAGCCACTGACATCAAAACAAGCAAGCTCCTTACCATGCTTGGAGGGGTTCACCCGAAATCCGGCATTCTGAGGCTGTACGCTAAACGGAAGGAAGGAGGCCAAGGAGCAGTGAGTGTCAGAACCACTATCCAGGATGAAACAACAAAGATCCATGAATACATCAGGAAAATGGCCACAAGTGATCACATACTTAGTGAGTACCTCAGACAGCAGAGAACAGAGGAAGAAGAGGTGAAAGAACAGGAACCATCATGGAAGGACAGGCCCCTACACTGCATGTACCACCGGCAGATAGAAGAAGTGGCTGATATAAAAAAAAATCCTACCAATGGCTGGACAAAGCTGGGCTGAAAAAGGCACAGAGGCACTAATCATGGCAGCACAGGAACACACTCTAAGCACAAGATCAATGGAGGTTTGGGTCTACCACACCAGGTGCAGGCTGTGCAGAGATGCCCCTGAGACATGGCATACATGGAAAGCCATAACCAAGTGGCGTATGCTGTTATGTGCCGGACTGTCGTTTCTGGTTGGGATTTTATGAACAGAAAATAATTACACTTGAAAACAATATGAGGAATGCACTCCAGATACTATTGGGATTTTTTTGAAAAATCATATAATCCACTTCTCTTTGTATTCCACTTTCCATCACTTCGCAAAGCACTCTGAAATACTTTGTGTCTGAATAGTACTATACAAATGAATTTCAATTGATTTGACTTGATTTTAAAAGGTTTATTCAACATAATAAAATCCAAGACCTCAAGACAACTTTAAACTGTCAACCTTGTAAACAGTTCAAATGCACCTCACCTTTACCACATTCATCAAGCTTCAGCATTCCACACATGAGGCGCCGTGCTAGTGGCTACCTGTCATAGTAGCTCCTGGATTTCCATAGTGTGTTTCTAACTATTTTGTGTTTTAAGTTTCTGGCTGTTCTTTTTTCCGTGGTAATACATTTGACGTCAGGATTCAGATTATGTGTATTGGACAAATTATTGCACTTGGACTTTTCTTGTCAACTGAAAGTGAAACACCACTTCATTGTTTACTATCTGTTTCCATTTGTCTTTACCACCTACACCCCATAGTTCAGTACTGCACTGAGTCATGTCATTTGCAAAAACGTTTGGACAATGTGGCCATAGTGGGATGTATTAAGGGTACAGGGGCCTGGTGGATCAGTTCATGAAGTGGTGTGGGGAGAACCACCTACAGCTAAAAATGGAGAAGACAAAATAAATAATGGTTCACTTCAGAAAGAAAAAGCTGCCACTGTCACCTGTCTGCATCTGGGGGACTACTGTGGAGACAGTGTCTAGTTATAAATATAGATATAATCTTAGGCTTAAAACTTTCCTTTTTGATCAAGCTTATAGTTAGGGCTGGATCAGATGACCCTGAACCACCCCTTAGTTATGCTGCTATAGGCCTAGGCTGCTGAGGGGGGGTCCCATAATGCACTGTTTCTTCTCATTCACCTTTATTTACTTGTTTATACTTCACTCTGTATTTAATCATTATTATTAATCTCTGGCTCTCTTCCACAGCATGGCTTTTGTCCTGTCTCTCTCCACTCAGCCCCAACCGGTTGCAGCAGATGACTGCCACTCCCTGAGCCTGGTTCTGCTGGAGGTTTCTTCCTGTTAAAAGGGAGTTTTTCCTTCCCACAGTCGCCAAGTGCTTGCTCATAGGGGGTCGTTTTGACTGTTGGGTTTTCTCTGTGTTATTGTAGGGTCTTTACCCACAATACAAAGCGCCTTGAGGCGACTGTTTGTTGTGATCTGGCGCTATATAAATAAATTTGAATTGAATTTAATTGAATAAATACTTAGGTGTACAGCTGGAAGATAAATTAGAATAATCTACCAACACATAGTTGGAGGCCTTTACTTCCTGAGAAGGTTCAAGTCACTCAAGGCTCAGGTCATTCTGCAATAAGATGCTGCAGATGTTCTATGAGTCTGCTGCTGCAGTCATCATCTTTCTTGTTGTGGTGTGCTGGGGTGCAGGCATCAGGGCAACAGATGCAAACAGACTAAATAAAGTCATCAGGAAGGCTGTGTCTGCTGTCAGCTCAAAGCTTGCCACTCTGGAGGTGGTGACTGAGGACAGAATGCTGACAAAACTGAAAGCCATCATGAGCAATGCTTCTCTCCCCAGTGCAATAATCTATCTATCTATCTATCTATCTTTCCGTCCGTCCGTCCGTCCGTCCGTCCGTCCGTCCATCCATCCATCCATCCGTCCATCCATCCATCCATCCATCCATCCATCCATCCATCCATCCATCCATCCAATCTTCTCTCTGATTTGGTGCAGCTGTGAAGCCTAATAAATATAGCTGACAATATCACCTCACATGGCAATGCTAAACTGTGGTCTAATGCCGTTTGCAATATTATGTGAAGTGTGCACTGGCTATTGTCTAAACTGGCAACTGCTGACAAAATGTAATAAACACATTCAGTCAACAAATCCATAGAGGTGATCCCCCACTAGCCCAGCAAAGCATGTATTAGAAGGTGGACAATACATAATTGAGATTACAAGCAAAACACAGCACAGAAATTGGCAGCCAGCTTCGTTTCCAATGCCAGGTGAAGTCACTGTGTGAGACAAGTTCATAAAACTGAACACCCCCCCCTCCCCAAAAAGAAAAAGGCCATACACTCATTCAGCCACGTACTGTTACGTGACTCTGACATGGCTGGGCAGTATTAGCCTGACCAAACTGAAATGTAAGCAAAGAAAGAGATTTACTATTTCCATCCATCCATTGCTAGTTGAAAACTTTAGTGTTTAATCATCTAAAATAACATCATTTAGATGAAGTTCAGTGGATTCTGAGCTGAAATTCAATTTCTTAATTGAAAGAGAGAAGTTACACAATTGTCAGGAGACTTGGTAGGAAAACACTTATGATACGACTCTTGGAAGAGTGAAGTCAGCAGCATCGTGCCAGTGGAGGGTACAACGTGATACATAAGAGATGATAAGGTTGGATAGATATGATATTACAAGCCCATTCAATGATTTATTTATAAGCAGAAGCACTCAAATCCAGTGTGGCATGCACTGTGTGTACATAAGTTGAGGTGAAATGGGGTGTAATTTTCTACTTTACATTAATAATCTAACAGTAGCATTTTGTAATGGCTGGAGTTTGGCAGACCAGAAAACAGGACAGCATAGTCAACTTTGACCTTCTAACACAGAAACCTGCTGGGGTTTCAGGTTTGAAAAAGAGTGCAGTTTTTCCATGCCTCCACTACCCTCTACACCGCATTGTGTGTGTGTGTGTGTGTGTGTGTGTGTGTGTGTGTGTGTGTGTGTGTGTGTTTCAGGGAGTGAATGAAGGAGCAGATTTGCAGGCTTCTTGCAACAGTGCGAGTGAAATTACTGTAATATCCACATGTTGGCTGTGCAGCGCAATTTCTCAGCTTTCATTTGACCATCCTGTTATTATGGTAATGCAAAGTGCCCTTGCGCAAGTGTGTTGTCATGATGCACTTGATGTCAAAGGGGGTTGAAGGGCATTTCAGCGACGATACACTAGGGCTAAACAAAGACAGAACCAGCTTTGGAAGCTTCTCTTCACAGGAGGCTTTCTTTTACAAGAAAGCTGGTTGTGTCGTGTAAAATTTTGCCCTTGATATAAACGAGGTTAGGTCCATTCTGTAACAACATTAAAACTATATTTAGTATGTGCATTTCTTGTGTAACTGTGTGTAGTTATCCCTTGTGTTACCAGAACAGCTCTGATGGATATGAAACATCTGCTTATGGCTCTGTGGTGTTCTTTGGCTTCAGTGCTTTGCAATGTTTGGCCCCTGTGGTTTATCCACGGACCCTCACTTAAATCAAGGATTGGTTATTCCTTTGACTTTTCAGCTAGCACTATTATCACTTCAAAATTTTAATTGCAAGTATTTTGGTTTATGACCAGATACCTGGCAATGCATCCCCTTTTGCATCAGTTCTACTTTGCTTACTGCAGTATAATCAAATATGAGCTTGGTAACTCTTTAATATACAGTATACCTGCTAACATTTATGTTAACATCTGTGTCAGTGTTTTAATTTGAGTGTGCTAAAAGAAGCATTTAGTTTAAAGTACTGCTCTGACCAAGTACACCCTTACAGAGCTACTAGCTTTACTAACATACTAGGCATGTTTTGTTTTTTTTTGGTTGTTACTGATTAACTAAAAACTGATGACTGCCTTGACTTGGGAGCCCCAGAGGATGTTCTTGCTTTCCTTAAAGGTCATTCTTAGGCCAAAAGTTTAGGTTGACTCTCTAGGGACTAGACTTTTAAGTTAAAAAAAATCTTCACAGTACTCTTAGTGAGCCTTACAAACACTGGTAAATCATGCTATTTAATCAATCCAAACTTTCATAAAAATCTGTCTCTGTTAGCTAATATCACAGATCTAACCACTTAAAATCCACCAGGGTCTGATAATATGAAGCAGGATTTTGCCTTATCCTGGTAACTTCAGGGTTAATCATGGGTTTTCTGTACTATGAAGATGGCTTACTTCTTACCAGGTTAGATTAATCCGGAACCTAATCTGCTCTGGTGCAGGTTAGGTTCCAGATTAGGTTCGTAGACACAACTTTATTCCTTTTTTTGGGGGGGCAGCAAACAATTTGACAATTTTATCGTTCTGAAATACAGTGTTGAAATATGATCTGTGCATTGCATAGTCGCAGGAATATGTGTGTATTTATTGGTGATTTAGAAAATTGCAGCTACTAGAACACAGAGCACACACCAGGAATCCCTGTTCAGTCAAAGGAAGTTAGAGGAAGCTATGTATTTGTGTATAGAAATGAATGCGTGTGCCTAATTATTACATTTTATCATGTGTGTTTTTCCTGTGCAGTTCATGTGTTGATATTTTGGCAGTTGTTAAATTAAACCCTCTGCACTGAAGCAGGGAGACAAAGAGAGAGAATAAGAGAAGGTAGGAAAAAAGTGAATGATTATGGCCCGCCACGCTGTCAGCGTGCTTGACAGAGAAATGCAGATTAACCAGCTTATGATCACAGGACATTCACACAGAAAACAATTTGAAATAATTAAACTATAGCACGGCATTTAGCCAGAGGACGTGAAAAAAATGATACAATTCCAAAAAACAACTGTTACCTTAGTTTATTAGCAGAATAATAGAGCTTAGTTTTTAAATGGCAGATAAAGGCTTGACGACAGATGTACCCACAGGATGTGTGTGTGTGGGGGGGGGTGTTGGGGTGAGTAAATAAGTGTGTTTGTGTGGAGCTAATTAGGATCTATCATTCTGAAAACTACTCACCTGACTTTAACTTTAATTATAGGTCTTTTCTGTGTGTGTGTGTGTGTGTGTGTGTGTGTGTGTGTGTGTGTGTGTGTGTGTGAGGGAGTGTGAGAGAGAGATACATATTGTTAGTGTCTAGCTGTGAGGTGCTTTTCTTGACATTGCTTGCCTCAGGAGTAAGATACTCAAGAACTGCTTTATGTAAAGTTCTGATTCGGTTCAGTCTGATTCAGCTACGGTCAGCCTGACATCTAAACACGCTGCTAAAAAGCTAAAAATACAGAAGTTACATGCATAGAGATAACCGCACCTATCCATATGACTGTAAATTCAGAAGATAAAAATCACCTTTTTTTTTTTTTAGTTTATGCATAATTATCCAAATTAACCCACAATTCTGAAGCCCAGTTTGAAAGTAATTAATGAACATATCCGACATATGTTTAAATACCAAGATTGGAACTGGACCTAACTGCATATATGCTTGGATGTAGTCCAGCATTGCTTGGATGAAGTCCAAAAATTGACTTATTGCATGCTTGAGCTCATGCAGCTCAGGCATGCAATCTACACAAATATATTCAGCTCACAACCACATTAGAGGAGAAATACATTTCGAAACTATTGTGTGTAAAAGATCATGACAGATTACCTTCTGAAGTATTAAAGTCATAGTTCAGAAAAGGTTAAGTAGTGAAACAGGGAACAGCAAGAACAGTTAGCTGGCAGCAAATCTCATGTGGAAGCTGCATGTAGAGTCCAAGTACAGTTGGTATTAAGTCGTGAAGTTTTTATTTTCTATTAATCATATGTATCAGAAAGATTGCAGTTTCTGTTATTTGCAAATGATGGGTAACTAGATTTTAATCAGAGCCACTGAAGTCAAGAGAGCCAAGGTTATTCCCCATCTACAGTAACTTAAATTTGGTGGCACAACTCTGTTCTGGAACAGCAAGCAACATGATGCTCGTACAGAACCAGGTAAGTAGTGTTGCAGGAGTTTTTGGTGAGGTCTCATTATTTTAGGACGCCTGAACAAAAGTTAGCCTTAGTGAAGCTTTAAGGAATATGATCCTATTGTACTGATGGTGCCATTTGTTTTGGATCTATGAACAGCCACAAGGGCAGTCCAGGTGCTTGTTGATAAAGTGTAGGCATAATGTCTTTCCTTAGCTGGAGAGATTGGGGCTGGGGATGGGTGGTGAGGGGTATCACCTCTGTCTCCTGAACCACTGTTACTGAATAAGGGAAAACTAGTCTCAACATAAATGTCATTACCGGTAACAACTGAGTGATCAGCTGATGTGGGCTGGTACTAACAGTAGACTAATCTAACAGTATCCATGATTCCATAAAGAGAGGGTATTCAGGGGCAAAAATTTGGGTGTCCATGGGTACACTTAGATAATTCACATCTTACATAATATCCGATTATTATGTAAGATGCGATGCCGAACCCTGGCCATATCATCAACCTCGGGGAGCAGCAGTGGACCCCTAAAAGCAGCCGGTGCCGTCCGCGGAGATAGCTGCGCGCCCTGCAGGGTCGTCTGAGGTTCTTCTTCAATCTCCAGCATGTGCAGCGCCTTCACCACGTCAATCTCCAGAGCATCACGCCAGTCGTTGTCAGAGTCCATCTGCTTCAGAGTCTTCAGCGGCGCCCACTTCACCAGACCCTGGAACCAGCGCCAGCTTCATCAGACATACCGCCAAAGTCAGCCACTGGGGTGTCCTCACCGGAGTCTTCCTCCTCGCCAGAGTCTTTGTTCATTTGTGGACACTGGACAGCCAAAACCCAGTATGCTTACTCCCCAAGTGGACCTCAGAGCATTTCCACCCTTCCAAAGAAAAAAAGATGATGGTTTTGCTTGCTGCACAAGTGTTCTCTCACTCAATGAAGACTTTTGTTGAGAAGGGCATGCTTCACCCCAAAGCGTATGTGAGTCAATTCAAGTGCAGTCAGTTGTCCTCCTGCCAAGCGTACAGTGATCAGAAACTTTGTAAAAGCAGTGGCACAGTTTTCATTCTTTTCTGAGCTTCATGGCATCATGGACATTTGCATTGAACTGCCAAAAGAGGATCTGCAGGAGCTCTTCCTTTGCAAAAGGTCTGGTGTTTGAGTCTGAGTGCTTTCTCTCACTGGCTGAGGAGATCCTGGTTCGCCAAAAGGTCATGTCCTTCCTGTGCCTTTCAAAGCTTAACCAAGATCACATCAAGAACGTGCATTGCCTCATTAGAGGATACAATTGTTTTAATGATTGTCCTACCCTGCTCGGCTACATGGTAACCCTGAGATGCCTGGAATTGGCATCATCAACATCAGAGCTGCTGGATTCCATTTTATCCAGAGCAAATTTTAAACGATGTCCTAATACTAATACTGCAGCATCATATGTCCCCGCCCCTGTTGCAACAACAGCCTTTTCACAAGAAAACCTGGAGGCATCTAGGGAGCCTGAGCGAAAGAACCCCACCTGGGAGGAGATCCTGTGCTCATCCATAAAGAGTGTGGAGAACAAAGCATGTACATGCATTGCTGGAGCTGTCCTTCAGAAGATTTTATCCAAGGTGTGAATCACATCCCTTACCAGTGGGGATTCCCACACAGGCCCTGTTTACGTCCCTGAAAGAGTTCCAGCCTGGAGCTCTTCTTTGTGTCTCTAATCCATTTGTCACCTTTGCCAGGAGCTCTGAAAGCTATTTGAAGTATCAGATTCAATCCGTCATGTATACCCCTCAACCTAGAACTGCCATTTTATCCACGTTCTTGAAATTGTGTATTGTGGAGCCCTGGCTGTGTGGCATTCATGAGAACAAACTGATTCATGTGATTTTGAAACACACTGTTTGTTGTGTTTTATGCAAACAGTAGAATTTTCCACCATGTAAAGGAATTTAACAGGACAATTAAAAAAAACAAAAACATCGAAACAAGCAGGGTGAAGAATTAAACATGTAATAATTCACAATATTGTGACTTTTTTTGTTTTTTTTTAAACTGATGAACCTTTGTAACGGCACACCCGTAATTATAATGCAATTACTGAATTTAGTAAAGCAACATGTTACATTACAATGTGACTGAAAATGTAACGCAATTACAGTAACGTGTTACTTGCCAGGCATTAACCCATTATAGTGTATTAGTCTGAGAGGTAAGGTTACATTTTATGAGCTGTAGCACAAATGCTTTTAGAAACATCTGCTGGAATTTCAGTTTCCATTTTGGCTGTAAACAGATTTTGAAATGCATGTGATGCCCTTACTTAACAGTCCTTTTTCAATATTTTATCAAGTGTCTGTAGGACTCTCATAAGGGAAATGTGATATGTTTGTATGCGTTCGCAAAAATTCTTAGCTGTAGATATTAAAAAATATATATTATATATTATTATATGCTTAGCAGTTGGATTACTGATCTGCAGTGTTTTACTTTCATTGTGTTGTTTGAGACAAAAAGATGCCATGTGTTCCCAGTAAAGAATATCATTTGTTGAAAACTAGAACAGAATGGACCTCAGCTGTGCAGCCCATTAAGACAGTATTACTTGCTCTGTTTTACTAAATAGAGCAAATAATGGAAGCTGCAGTGCAGTTATTTGCAACATAGAAAGAATATCTGGTAAGCATAAAGTCATGGGGATAATCCACCCCTTGGTCCTGTTGTTTCAAGCGCTGTGGGTTCAAATGCATGATTTTATGTTTAGTGTTCAATGCAAATTATTAGATAAATGATTTTAAAAGAGAAAGTAAAATTTTACAATTTTGCCATTGTGTGCTGAATTGCAAACATTTACAATCTAAAGTTTGAAACTCAAAGTTTGGTTAGTATACCGGGTTATGGCAGTCATAGAAGGAGTGGTGACACACACCAGCACACTCTATGCTTACCCTGTGGCCTATTCAGAAGGGAACAATGGAAGCTACATCTATTTCTTCACCTGTCATCTGCTTGCTCACATCACACCTTATTTTTCTCCATACTGGAAAAAATGACAAATAAGAAATTGGACCTATGGTCACAGAAGATAGATGACATCTTCAGCCTTTTTTTTTCTTGCCATTGTCCCATTGTTTTCACTGTTCCTCTTCTTCCCTATACCACTCTGGTGACAGCCAATAGACTGGGAGACAAAGGGAGATGAAATTCATGACTGACAGACAGATTAGAAGAGAAGCTAGAGGGAGGAAAAAAGACAAATTAGTATGAAACATGGGTGATTCAACCTCAGTTGCTTATTAGGCAGGTAAAAGCTTTTCACCAGTTTGTTTTCTGCTCACATTTCAGCAAAAATAAACAAACAAACAAAAAAAAAAAAACACAGACTGCTTTCCAAACGAAGATTTTGTTATTTGGATTGCAATGAATATCACGACTGCCAGATTTGGAGTAATATATTCTGTATTATTTCAATGAGAAAATTAACCTATTTACAGATCATATTTAAATTACAATTTATTTTAAACATATATAATATATAAATGGTAAAAGAAAGAGCACAAAGTATCAGAGGATATAATTTTCATTGATTTTCACTACAACACTGGAACTGTATTCAAGAGCTATTTGAAATTGTTGATCAGATTTGACAGCATTAAAATGTTAAATGTTGCTGAAATATATGACACTTGGTGCCACACAGAACTTAGTAATCTATTTTGTCACTGTGTGTATGTGCATAGATTGACTAATGTTAGCAGGACTAGCACCCAAAGCATTCTTTCATTGCAGGTTAGCCTCTTAACACCCACAAGATGAAGGGGAGACTAGTGAGGGCACCACTGTTTAATTACAATCTCCTATTTCATGCATAACTTACCAATATCTGCGTGCCCATGCCAAGCCAAACAGATTTTGTCCCAAAGCAGTCGATGTATAAGAGTTCCTAAAGAAAAGAAGTTCTGAAATACTCTACAGGTGCTGGTCATAAAATTAGAATATCATGAAAATGTTGATTTATTTCAGTAATTCTATTCAAAAAGCGAAACTTCATTCATTACACACAGACTGATATATTTCAAATGTTTGTTTCTTTTAATTTTGATGATTATAACTGACAATTGAGGTCCAGTGTAAAGTTTCCACAGTCAGTGATGGTTTGGGGTGCCATGTCATCTGCTGCTGTTGGTCCACTGTGTTTTCTGAGGTCCAAGGTCAACGCAGCCATCTACCAGGAAGTTTTAGAGCACTTCATGCTTCCTGCTGCTGACCAACTTTGTGGAGATGCAGATTTCATTTTCCAACAGGACCTGGCACCTGCACACAGTGCCAAAGCTACCAGTACCTGCTTTAAGGACCATGGTATCCCTGTTCTTAATTGGCCAGCAAACTCGCCTGACCTTAACCCCACAGAAAATCTATGGGCTATAGTGAAGAGGAAGATGCGATACGCCAGAGCCAACAATTCAGAAGAGCTGAACAAAGAGCAGCAGGCATAGATGCACAATTTTCATTTCTTTTATGAGCTGACTCAGGTACATTGTACTCAGTTTTGCAATTATTGGCCATTTTTGACACTGAATACAATGAGGAGTCTGTTCGTACGCACTGTGGTTGTGTCAGGTGGCCTGTTGTTGGCACACATGGACCGAGTCTGGTGTCAGCTTGGCTGTCACATCTGTTCCGCATCTCATCATCTGGTGCAGGATTTGAAGGCTGGATGGACAGCTGATCATCACCAAATTGTCTTCACCCTTGTGGGGGTAACTAGGTTTCTTTTGCTAAGACCTCATTTCACTCTTGTTGCTAACTTTTGTTATCTGTTTGCTTCCCATTCAGTGCTCTGATCCTGAACCCCCCAAGCAAATAACCACACAAGAGGTGAGATTGGAATCACCTTGGAATTGCTCACCTGCATGTCTGGCAGATGGCTTCTCCTGACAGAGTGCTCATTCTGCAATGAATGCAACTCATTTGTGGCGTCTCTTTTTGCTCCAGGGGAATTGACACAGCTGGTTGTCAACAGGCTGTTTTCTAGTTACTTTCTTATATAAAAGCAAAGTTAAATTCAGTTCAGTTCAAGTCAATTTAATTTATATAGTGCCAAATCACAACAGTCACCTCAAGGCACTTTATATTGTAACTTAAAGAGCCTACAGTAATTACATATAAAACATTAACAGCCAAAACGAATCCCAAAGAGCGAGCATTTGGCGATAGTGGAAAGGAAAAACTCCCTTTTAACAGGACAAAACCTCCGACAGAACCAGGCTCAGAGAGAGGCAGTCATCTGCTGCGACCGGCTATGGGTGAGGGGAGGGAGACGAGATAAAAGACATGCTGTGGAAGAGAGCCAGAGATTAATAATAACTAATAATTAAATGTAGAGTTGGCTACAGTGGGTACAGAAAGTATTCAGACCCCTTTAAATTTTTCACTCTTTGTTTCATTGCAGCCATTTGCTAAAATCAAAAAAGTTCATTTTATTTCTCATTAATGTACACTCAGCACCCCATCTTGACAGAAAAAAAAACAGAAATGTAGAAATTTTTGCAAATTTATTAAAAAAGAAAAACTGAAATATCACATGGTCATAAGTATTCAGACCCTTTGCTGTGACACTCATATTTAACTCCCATGCTGTCCATTTCTTCTGATCCTCCTTGAGATGGTTCTACTCCTTCATTGGAGTCCAGCTGTGTTTAATTAAACTGATTGGACTTGATTAGGAAAGGCACACACCTGTCTATATAAGAGCTCACAGCTCACAGTGCTGTCAGAGCAAATGAGAATCATGAGGTGGAAGGAACTGCCCAAGGAGCTCAGAGACAGAATTGTGGCAAGGCACAGATCTGGCCAAGGTTACAAAAGAATTTCTGCAGCACTCAAGGTTCCTAAGAGCACAGTGGCCTCCATAATCCTTAAATGGAAGAAGTTTGGGACGACCAGAACTCTTCCTAGACCTGGCCGTCCAGCCAAACTGAGCAATGGTGGGAGAAGAGCCTTGGTGAGAGAGGTAAAGAAGAACCCAAAGATCACTGTGGCTGAGCTCCAGAGATGCAGTAGGGAGATGGGAGAAAGTTCCACAAAGTCAACTATCACTGCAGCCCTCCACCAGTCGGGGCTTTATGGCAGAGTGGCCCGACGGAAGCCTCTCCTCAGTGCAAGACATATGAAAGCCCGCATAGAGTTTGCCAAAAAACACATGAAGGACTCCCAGACTATGAGAAATAAGATTCTCTGGTCTGATGAGATGAAGATTGAACTTTTTGGTGTTAATTCTAAGCAGTATGTGTGGAGAAAACCAGGCACTGCTCATCACCTGCCCAATACAATCCCAACAGTGAAACATGGTGGTGGCAGCATCATGCTATGGGGGTGTTTTTCAGCTGCAGGGACAGGACGACTGGTTGCAATTGAAGGAAAGATGAATGCGGCCAAGTACAGAGATATCCTGGAAGAAAACCTCTTCCAGAGTGCTCAGGACCTCAGACTGGGCTGAAGGTTCACCTTCCAACAAGACAATGACCCTCAGCACACAGCTAAAATAACAAAGGAGTGGCTTCAGAACAACTCTGTGACCATTCTTGACTGGCCCAGCCAGAGCCCTGACCTAAACCCAACTGAGCATCTCTGGAGAGACCTGAAAATGGCTGTCCACCAACGTTCACCATCCAACCTGACGGAACTGGAGAGGATCTGCAAGGAAGAATGGCAGAGGATCCCCAAATCCAGGTGTGGAAAACTTGTTGCATCATTCCCAAGAAGACTCATGGCTGTACTAGCTCAAAAGGGTGCTTCTACTCAATACTGAGCAAAGGGTCTGAATACTTATGACCATGTGATATTTCAGTTTTTCTTTTTTAATAAATTTGCAAAAATTTCTACATTTCTGTTTTTTTTTCTGTCAAGATGGGGTGCTGAGTGTACATTAATGAGAAATAAAATGAACTTTTTTGATTTTAGCAAATGGCTGCAATGAAACAAAGAGTGAAAATTTTAAAGGGGTCTGAATACTTTCTGTACCCACTGTAT
>JAMQGT020012120.1:0-22182 GCA_024447675.2 Pterophyllum scalare | reverse complement strand
CATGGAACAACACTGACAAAATGACACTTTGACACAATGAAATGTACTCTGTGTGCAGCTTATATAACAGTGTAAATTTATTCTTCCCTCAAAATAACTCAATATACAGCCATTAATGTCTAAACCAGCAGCAACAAAAGTGAGTACACCCCTTAGTGAAAGTCTCCTGAAGTGTCAATATTTTGTGTGGCCACCATTATTTTCCAGGACTGCCTTAACTCTCCTGGGCATGGAGTTTACCAGAGCTTCACAGGTTGCCACTGGAATGCTTTTTCACTCCTCCGTGATGACATCAAGGAGCTGGCGGATATTGGAGACTTTGCGCTCCTCCACCTTCCGCTTGAGGATGCCCCAAAGATGTTCTATTGGGTTTAGGTCTGGAGACATGCTTGGCCAGTCCATCACCTTTAATCTCAGCCTCTTCAATAAAGCAGTGGTTGTCTTAGAGGTGTGTTTGGGGTCATTATCATGCTGGAACACTGCCCTGTGACCCAGTTTCCAGAGGGAGGGGATCATGCTCTGCTTCATTATTTCACAGTACATATTGGAGTTCAGTAATGAAATGTAACTCCCCAACACCTGCTGCACTCATGCAGCCTCAGACCATGGCATTCCCACCACCATGCTTGACTGTAGGCATGACACACTTATCTTTGTACTCCTCACCTGATCGCCGCCACACATGCTTGAGACCATCTGAACCAAAATAATTAATCTTGGTCTCATCAGACCATAGGACATGGTTCCAGTAATCCATGTCCTTTGTTGACATGTCTTCAGCAAACTGTTTGCAGGCTTTCTTGTGTACAGACTTCAGAACAGGCTTCCTTCTGGGGTGACAGTCATGCAGACCAATTTGATGTAGTGTGCGGCGTATGGTCTGAGCACTGACAGGCTGACCCCCCCACCTCTTCAATCTCTGCAGCAATGCTGACAGCACTCCTGCGTCTATCTTTCAGAGACAGCATTTGGATGTGACGCTGAGCTCGTGCACTCAGCTTCTTTGGACGACCAACGCGAGGTCTGTTCTGAGTGGACCCTGCTCTTTTAAAACACTGGATGATCTTGGCCACTGTGCTGCAGCTCAGTTTCAGGGTGTTGGCAATCTTCTTGTAGCGCAACAATTCGTCTTTTAAGATCCTCAGAGAGTTCTTTGCCATGAGGTGCCAAGTTGGAACTTTCAGTGTCCAGTATGAGAGAGTGTGAGAGCTGTACTACAAAACTGAACACACCTGTTCCCTATGCACACCTGACCGGGGTGTACTCACTTTATTAGTTATTTTGAGGGAAGAATAAATTTACACTGTTATATAAGCTGCACACGGACTACTTTTCATTGTGTCAAAGTGTCATTTTGTCAGTGTTGTCCCATGAAAAGATATACTTAAATATCTGCAGAAATGTGAGGGGTGTACTCACATTTGTGATACACTGTCAGACTTTTCCTTTGCCACTTCTGCATTGCTGTATCGGGGTGGCTGTAGCTCAGGAGGTAGAGCAGGTTATCTACTAATGAGAAGGCTGGTGGTTTGATTCCTGGCTGCTCCAGTCTGCATACCAAAGTATCCTTAGGCAAGAGCCTGAACCCCAAGTTGCTCTTTGATGCACCCATTGCAGTGTGAATGTTAAATAGAAAGCACTTAGGTGTAGAAAGAAGTGCATGGGTGAATGAGGTATGTTGTTTAAAGTGATTTGAGTGCTCAGAGTAGAAAAGCACTGACCATGCCTACCCTCCCAGTACTCCTGTCTACTTTCTTCATTTTTCTGATTATCTTGTTTTTTCATGTTAATCCCTTCTTTTGAATACTTTCCTGCACTTCCTCTTTCCAGCACCAAGGCACCTTGTCCACTTTCATCTGTCCAGAGGAAACACCAAACACCTTTTTCACAGTTTCCCTCTGCACTTCAGCTTTACTTTCCCAGTCATCTTGTAACTCTTTCCTACCACACAGACCTGATATCATGTCTCTCTGACCTCTGCGCAACATTCTTCCCCTTTCAACTTCCTCCATTTAATCCTTCACTTGGTCTGTGTTGGTTTTCGGTCATCCAGGTCACAGTACTCTCTGGAGCTTGAAAAAGCAATTGGACTGCTTTGAGTTTCTTGAAGACATTTCACTTCTCATCAGAAAGGCTTCTTCACTTTGTCCAGAGACAATCTTCACTAGTTTCCACTTTTAATTTTCAAAGTCATCCTACATACTATCATCCACTGCTACCTAGCTACATTCTCCCCTGCCACTACCTTGCAGCCTGTTTTCTCTCTCAGATTGCACTTTTTGCACAAGCTATAGTCCACTTGTGTGCACCTTCCTCCACTCTTAGATGTCAGTCTATGTTGCTCCATCTTCTTGAAGTACATGCTTACCACAGGCATTGCCATCCTTTTCACAAAACCCACTACCATCTGTTCGTCTGCATTTCTCTCCTTAACACCATTATCCAGGATTGGGACTGTCACTAAGAGTACACTGGCTTTTGTTTTTCACCACCCCAACAAATCGGCATTTAAATTTGTGAAGGTTCCCCTCCGTACTTAGGTTTCTTAAATTGCCTAAACATGGGGAATGATCTTGATAATGATAATAATAATAATAATAATAATAATAATAATACAAAAATCGATACCAATGCAAAAAGTTATGCCTTTGATGCTAAGCAGCAGTAAAACAGACATCTAGTCTCTGGAAACAAACAAACAAAAAACAGCCTCTTCGGATTCATACTTTGTGGCATTTCTTCACTGACATTTTCTCTTTTTCTTCAGTTCATTTAAATTCTGCTGTAATTGAAAAAAAAGAAAAGAAGTTGTGATTGCTAGTGAGAACCCAACAGAATGAAACAGACTCTTTTATTTGCAGCTTAGACTCATGTTTGTTCTCTGAGTGATAATGCACTAGAGGCCACAGGTACATTTCTACACAAACTCATGCACATGTCTATGTTTGTGTTTTTATGTATGTGTATTGCCCAGCAAGGACATGCAAGAAAGATGCAGACTGAGCACTTGGAGCAACCAATTTAACTATTGCACACATAATGTGTTGTTTTTGATTCAGATGGGAATAATAGGCTTACAAGCTCTAAGCCCATGTCCAAATAGATTTAGGTCTGTGGCCCTGGGGGCATGAAGATCATTTAACAAACAACCCATCCCCCCACCCACCACCACTAATTCCAGACTACTTAAGCTCTTTATGACACAAATATCCAAATGAATTAAAAATAATTAAAACAAAATGCTTGAGCTAAACATTTATAAAAATGGTCTGATAACACCATAGTGAAAGCATAACAATAACACAAGGAAATGAATAACAGAAAGGGCCCAGCTCTGTGTGATGAGTCTGTTTGGCAGGAATCTGACTCTGCATCCCTCCCACAAGACTCTGTCTCTAGAGACTCTGTTGGTTCAAAAACCTGGAATATGTAATTAATATCCAGACAACTCTCTCCACACCATGCAACATCTCGCTGCTTGTTTACCTATTGTGAGAGCAGCTTGTTTTTTTAGCTCACTAAACAGACAAAAGAGGATTTCAGCCTCTCAAGGCTTTGACGCCAGTTCAGTCAAATCACAATATCATACTGGAACATTATTCAAACTGAACTGAACTTCTCATTAACACTTCTTTTCAGTTAAGATGATGTCAGTCAGAGGTGGCAGGAGCAACTTTAACAAAGATACTGGACTGAAATGATGCTAAATTTATTTGTTATGAATGATGTAATTTAAAGCAAGGCTTGAACCGATTCTTACATAGAAAAGCAAATATAGAGGGTTGATAACTCTGTTCAGCTTGTAAAAACAAAGACTGGTTTCTGGTTTCCTTTTTTTATTATATTGCAGTGGTCCGTGATTTTAAACTCTAACTCTTGATTTTTAAGGTTCTTTTTTGATAAAGCTTAAAGTTAGGCCTAGATCAGCTAACCCTGAACCATCCCTTAGTTATGCTGCTGCAGCCTGAGACGGCTAGAGATCTTCCAATCTACTCCCCCTGCTGTATAAAATAATAATTGAGTGTAATGCAAGTTTGTGTGGAATATCTTTAGTTCTTGATACCTGGCTAAGAAAAAGCCCAATCTGAATATATATATATATATATATATATATATATATATTTATATATATATATATATATATATATATATATATATATATATATATATATATATATATATATATATATATATATATATATATATATATATATATATATATATATATATATATATGATTCTTTTATTTATGTGAATAACTGATTGACTGAATCATCACTGACAGCCCTGAATATGGAATGGAATGGACTCGCACTTTTCTAGTATACAAGAAAGAACATCTAGTGTCTGCTTTGCTCAGTCAAAAAACCTCTGCATATACATATACTTTGTTACTGTACTTGAGTAGTTTTTTCAGTTATCTGTACTCTGAGTATTTATTTTTCTGACAACATTTTTCTTTCTACTCCTTACATTTTCAAAACAGATTTGTTACTTTAGGTTTATTTCTGGTCACTGCACCTTCAAACATCTAACCAGTCTGAGAGTAAATGAAGGAACCATAACACACAAAAACCAATCCTACTGGAGTAGCCTCCATCACTGGGGCTTATCGCATTCATGAAATGATGAATGAGGCAAAACCATATAATATTTATGCATCATTTAGAGCACTGTACTCAGGGGTTAAAGTGGGCTGGACCCTGTGCAGATGTCCATAAATTGTGGTCGCAGTACTTCAGCATTTAGCTAGCACTACAGAAGAGTAGCAAGCAAAACTGGTGTAATGTGTAGGTAATTTCAAATGCAATGTTCCTATCAGCTCCACAAATATCAGCAAACACACAAACTGTTTGTGTGCAGTTTGTCACACAATGTTTCTGCTAGCTTAAGGTCTAGGTGCTGTATTTCACAGAATGAGAGGGAAGTTTACTCAGAGATGGAGAGAAGTAAGAAAGAGGGAGCAGAGAGGTTGGATTTAATTGTAAGAATTGGTCAGTGACATTTGATAAACTTTAAATTTAAAGCATACATGTAATGTCCTCAAATCTTTTAAAGATGCCAGCAACAGGTATGTCTTTCTCTTAGCGTTTTACTACAATGACAGTCCTTTCCTAAAACACTACAATGACAAAACTAGTCTTCTGAAGAAACAAACCTAAAGACACTTTTTAAAGACACTTGTTTTGAAGCAGTATGTGACAAAAAAAGTGCTTTGGTCTTTGTCTTTTGGGGATTATGCTGGTAATGCAGAGAATCAAGCTTTCTAAGATGTGATTACAAAGTAAATGGGTTTGTTTTAACCTAAAACATTCCTAAACTTAACCAAGTAGTTTTGATGCTTTAAACATAACCAAAAGAGTGAGATGTTAGATGCTGGAAAATCAAACTGAATCGGTAGCAAATACAAAACATGTAACCAAAGAGTGAGTGAAAACAAAAGTATCCACATAGGGCAAAATCTGCAAACTGTAACTGACTGCACTCTTTTGAACGGGAGCATTTGCTCTTGCCATCCAATATTGCTGCAGGATGTATGTCACATCATTAGCAACAAAGAATCTTGTCTGCAATGGTTGAAGATGTCAGAATTGTCAAAATGATAGGGTTTTTGGTTTGGGAATGTGAACAAGTTGATTAAAAATACTATTGAAATTAACCTCAATATGTAAATGGTTGTACTTCTACACCAATGAATCAGGAAAGAATTATAGAGTTATGGTTCAATTCAATTTAATTTTACTTAAATAGCATCAATCACAACAAACAGTCACCTCAAGGCACTTATATTGTAAGGTAAAGACCCCACAATGATTACAGAAAAAACACAACAATCAAAATGACCCCCTATGAGCAAGCACTTTTGACAATGGGAAGAAAAAACTCCCTTTGGACAGGAAGAAACCACCGGCAGAACCAGACTCGTGGAGGGGCAGTCATCTGCACAACCGTTTAGAGGTGAGGGGAGGGATACAGGGTAAAAGACACACTGTGGAAGAGAGCCAAAGATTAATAATAACTACTGATTAAATGCAGAGTGGGGTATAAACAGATTAAAAAGATGTGAATGAAAAAGAAATACTCAGTGCATCATGGGAACCCCGGGCAGCCTAGGTCTATATCAGCATAACTAAATGCTGGTTCGGGGTCACCGGATGAAGCCCTAACTATAAGCTTGATCAAAAAGGAAAGTTTTAAGCCTAATCATAAAAATAAAGAGGGTGTCTGTCTCCCAATTCTAAACTGGGAGCTGGTTCCATGGATAAGGCGCCTTTTATTGTATTACCTGTATTGTAAAAATAACACTTATCCTATGTAAACTAATACCCATTTGGAACAATCCAGATATTTGTCAGAAAAAGATAATACTGAATCCATCATGGCAAGAGAAAGGGATAAAACATATCTAGAACATGTTATGCAAGATAGAAAATGTATTTCATTCCAAGAACTTATATCAAAATATGGAATCAGCAACAGCAAATTTCTTGAGTATCAGCAACTGAAGTCCCAGTCAACTGGAGTGATGTCACCATGGGTCCCGGGCCCACTTTTCCCCATCACATGTTAATTTTTCACTCTTTGTTTCATTGCAGCCGTTTTCTAAAATCAAAAAAGTTCATTTTATTTCTCATTAATGTACACTCAGCACCCCATCTTGACAGAAAAAAACTGAAATATAGAAATTTTTGCAAATTTATTAAAAAGAAAAACTGAAATATCACATGGTCATAAGTATTCAGACCCTTTGCTGTGACACTCATATTTAACTCCCATGCTGTCCATTTCTTCTGATCCTCCTTGAGATGGTTCTACTCCTTCATTGGAGTCCAGCTGTGTTTAATTAAACTGATTGGACTTGATTAGGAAAGGCACACACCTGTCTATATAAGAGCTCACAGCTCACAGTGCTGTCAGAGCAAACGAGAATCATGAGGTGGAAGGAACTGCCCAAGGAGCTCAGAGACAGAATTGTGGCAAAGCACAGATCTGACCAAGGTTACAAAAGAATTTCTGCAGCACTCAAGGTTCCTAAGAGCACAGTGGCCTCCATAATCCTTAAATGGAAGAAGTTTGGGACGACCAGAACTCTTCCTAGACCTGGCCGTCCAGCCAAACTGAGCAATTGTGGGAGAAGAGCCTTGGTGAGAGAGGTAAAGAAGAACCCAAAGATCACTGTGGCTGAGCTCCAGAGATGCAGTAGGGAGATGGGAGAAAGTTCCACAAAGTCAACTATCACTGCAGCCAAGAGTTTGCCAAAAAACACATGAAGCACTCCCAGACTATGAGAAAAAACATTCTCTGGTCTGATGAGATGAAGATCGAACTTTTTGGTGTTAATTCTAAGCGGTATGTGTGGAGAAAACCAGGCACTGCTCATCACCTGCCCAATACAATCCCAACAGTGAAACATGGTGGTGGCAGCATCATGCTATGGGGGTGTTTTTCAGCTGCAGGGACAGGACGGCTGGTTGCAATTAAAGGAAAGATGAATGTGGCCAAGTACAGAGATATCCTGGAAGAAAACCTCTTCCAGAGTGCTCAGGACCTCAGACTGGGCTATACAAGACAAAAACCCTAAGCACACAGCTAAAATAACAAAGGAGTGGCTTCAGAACAACTCTGTGACCATTCTTGACTGGCCCAGCCAGAGCCCTGACCTAAACCCAATTGAGCATCTCTGGATAGACCTGAAAATGGCTGTCCACCAACGTTCACCATCCAACCTGATGGAGCTGGAGAGGATCTGCAAGGAAGAATGGCAGAGGATCCCCAAATCCAGGTGTGAAAAACTTGTTGCATCATTCCCAAGAAGACTCATGGCTGTACTAGCTCAAAAGGGTGCTTCTACTCAATACTGAGCAACGGGTCTGAATACTTATGACCATGTAATATTTCAGATTTTCTTTTTGAATAAATTTGCAAAAATTTCTACATTTCTGTTTTTTTCTGTCAAGACGGGGTGCTGAGTGTACATTAATGAGAAATAAAATGAACGTTTTTCATTTTAGCAAATGGCCGCAATGAAACAAAGAGTGAAAAATTTAAAGGGGTCTGAATACTTTCCATTGTCACGGATGAGGTGCTGAAAACTCAAAGCAGAAGCAGAGGGATTGGTTTAGTGCACGGTTTTATTTACAGTGACTATGGTAGACGGGGAGACGGGTTTGGGGAATGGAGGGAAAGGGGGGAACTCCGGGAAAGAAAGGGATGACTAGGGCTCGGGAGGGAGACGTGAAGAGCGGGCCTTTTGGTGGGCATCGGGAGGTGACGGGGCTGCGGGTTCCAGGAGGGTTTCCACTCGACCAGGGAGGAATTGGTTCACAGTCAACGATCCAGTGATGGGTGGAAGCCAGCTGCCCACTTAAGAAGAGCCAGAAAATTAGTTGATAAGGAACAGGTGAGAACAGCTGATTGACAACTGGTCCAGGAGGGTGGAGACACAAACCAAAACAGCTCCAGAAAGAATGCGCCCACCAACATACACATACACACCAGGGAGAGGAACAGGAAAAAAAAGAAAGCAAACACAACATCACAGCCAGGGACAATGACATCCATACCCACTGTATATCGCACACCCCTAGTTACCAGGCCGATGATATATTTTGCAATCGTATCATCAGATGTGCGGCCATATGTTCTGGACACTCGGATGAAGAGAGGAGCTGAGCTGTCTACTGATCACCACCTGGTGGTGAGTTGGATCACGTGGTAGGGGAGGATGCTGGACAGACCTGTTGCACCTAAATGTATTGTGAGGGTGTGCTAGGAATGCCTGGCAGAACTTTGACAGCATTCCAAAGGAGGCTGAGGACACTGAGTCTGAATGGACCTCCATTGTTGAAGCTGCTGCTCAGAGCTGTGACTACAAGGTGATTGGTCCCTGTCGTGGTAGTAATCCCTGAACCAGATGGTGGTCACCGGAGGTGACGGGAACCATCAAGCTGAAGAAGGAGACCTTTGGGGCTTGGTTAGCCTGCGGGACTTCGGAGGTAGGTGACAGGTACTGGCAGGCCAAGCAGAAAGTGGTTCGGGTAGTAGCCAGAGCAAAACGGATGTGGGAGGAGTTCGGTGAGGCCATGATCGACCTCAAAGCAATTCTGGCAAACTGTCAGGTGACTCAGAAGGGGAAAGCGGTGCTCTACTTACATGGTCTATAGTGCTGTTGGGGCACTGCTGACTTCAGCTGAGGCTATAGTCAGGTGGTGGAAGGAATGCGTTGAGGACCTCTTTAATCTCACTGACACACCTTCTGTAGTGGAAGCAGAGTCTGGGGATGACTTGCCCATCATTGGGTGTGAGGTCTCTGAAGTGGTTAAACAACTCCTCGGTGGCAGTGCCCCTGGGGGGACAAGAGTCGCCCTCGGTTCCTGAAGGCTATGGATGTTGTAGGGCTGTCTTGGTTGAGATGCCTCTGCAACATCGTGATCTGGGGCAGTGCCACTGGATTAGCAGGTCCCTATCTTTAAGAAGGGAGACTGGAGGGTGTGCTCCAACTATTGGGGGATCACACTCCTCCCCTGGGAGACGGAGGACTGTTATGGATGTCAGGGTGCTGGAAAGGAGGGTCAGTGCCTTAGTCGAACCTCGTATTCAAGAAGAACAATGCGGTTTTCATCCTGGTCTTGGAACTCAGGAGGTGGCGGGGAGAGGGAGGTCTGGGCTTCTCTGCTTTGGCTGTGGCTCCCACGACCCAGAAATGGATCGAAGGATAGAAAGATCACCTCACGACACATCACTATACACACAGGGCCTTGGGAGGCAGGTATGCTACAAAGTGGTTGGTGGGTTGGGCTGCTGAAGTGGCTGCACTCACCTCTTCATTGCTGTCTGCCCTTCAATTTTATTAACACCTTAGGATTTGGGGGGGTAAGGTGTTGGTGAGTACATGTGACCAGCTGTGAAGTGTTCATATCACATCTATCCCCTCAATTCTAATAGCACTCTAGGTGGCACAGTTATACTCATCTTTCAAACTTCATACAATCACGGGGGTCAGGCAGGTCTTAATACACTCCTGATTCCTGGACCCTGCCCAGGGCAGGGGTTGGCTGGGTGGCACATGTCTCAACCTAAAGCCAGTGGTATGTATGACATCTCAGTTTGCTACCTGGTCCACCTGCAGAAGTGAGACACCTGTCAATACATTTCTGATGCCCCCCAAGAATTAAAAAGAAAAAAATAAAGAACATCAACAATGCATTGAAAATCTTTGTGGAGAAATAAGCTCCACTAGAAAAGCAGGTGTCCATTTCTAAAGGCTCCCGCCATGACAGCCAAAATGCAGGTTTCATTGCTCAATGCAAAAGTGACACAGACTTCCCAAAATTTCTACACTACCACTGCATCATTCACTGGAAGGCGATAGGTGCAAAAGTGACTGGCTTTGATCATGTGATGACTTCCATCATGAAGATCTTAAATAACATCCACTTCAAAGCCAGACAATGCAGAACATTTGAGGTGCTATTTTTTTCTTAACCTTTATTTATGCAGGTATTTCCATTGAGACTCAATGTCTCATTTGCAAGAGAGACCTGTTTCAAGAAACACAGTAAATATTCAACAATAAAATACAATAAATAGTGAATAAAATGCCAAATGTTTACACAGTCACTTAAAACAATAACACATTCCCAGCAAAAATTTCATGAAATTTTTTATACATCTTTTAAAGTCAATGAGCAAAATCATTTGGGGGGGCTGCAAATCTTTCTGTAGTCTATTCCATGATGACAGGACAGAAAAGGAAAATGCCTTTCTGTACGGACTGATGGAACAACAAACCTAATAACATCCTGAGAGTGCAGACTAGACTTATCTGTTTACATGACATGTAGTCTGATAAATAAGAATGGAGTAAACCAGAAACAGATTTATAGATAAAATGAAACTAATGAACCATCCTGCGTGAGGTCAGTGATGACCAGGACCAGTGAATATGAAGTACAGTGGTGTGTTAGGGGTTTACAGTCAGAGACGGAGAGAATGAGCAGGGGCATTCATGTAAGTTATGTGACTATAGTCCAGGTGGGGTAAAAAAAAAAAAAAAGTGGCAGCAACAGGTATTTTCCTTGCAGTAAAAGAAACATAATTGGTTTCTGAAAAAAAAAAACATTTTCAGCCTCAGTTTCTTTAACAGATGGCCAATATGTGACTTAAAGGAAAGACTGTGATCTATCACAATATCTAAGTATTTACATAAGGCCACGGTTTCAATAATAGTACCTTGAAATGATACATGAGAGGGAAGTACTGCTGGCACCCTCTTTCTATTTGAAAACAACATGACCTTGTTTTTTTTCTGCATTTAAAACCAACCTGAGCTGAAACGGGCGTGACCGAATACTGCCAAAAGCTAACTGCAAGTTTTCGAAAACCACTATTGGAAGAACTCTCAGGTGAATATAGTGACCTCTCACTGCACACAGAAAGCTAATGGCTCAGCATGAGATGGGTTTTGCAGCATTTTTGGTCACTTGTGGGTGAAATTAAAGAGTTCATGCAAACCAAAGCTAAGATGAACATTTTCTCTGTGCAGAGAAAAAAAGTTGAGCATTTTCCCTCTGTGCAGTCAGTGTTAATGACAATGCATGTGCATCTGGGGCTTTGACAAAGCTGCAGAAAAGTACTCTCAAGTCATAAACAGACTTTGAGAAGAGATTTAGTGACTTTGATCAATTTCAGCCATGTGTGTCATTCAAATCTTAACATTGCAAAAGCCAACCCCAAATCATACTGGTTTAACCTATCTTTGTGAATCAGGCTTTTCTGACATGAACTTTATCAAGATCAGACACAGAACATCAGAAGATACCTTACTGATGCACATCTACAAGACTCACTGACAGCTGCAGTGTCAAATTATACCCCAGATTACAGTACACTGGTGAACAGCAATGCCAGGTTTCCCAATAACAGACATTTACAGACAAAGATGTTTTCAGATGTTTTCAGTGAAACACATAAGTGGACATCACATGAGACATCTGTCTCATGTGATGTCCACTTATGCTGTATCCTTCTGGTTCCAGTGGCCCACTTATCGTCAGTATGCCCTGGTTCGTCAACACTGACGGAGATCTCCCACCTGGAGAACTGGCGCTGGGAGAACCATCTTCTGCTTAATCTCAGCGAAGCAAAGAAACTGATTGCGGACTTCAGCAGGAAGCAGCAGAGGACCAACCATCTACATCTCGTCAGTGGTTTTGAAGTAAAAAAGGTAGAAACATTCAAATACCTGGTATGACTATCTCATGGGACCTGTCTTGGATTCATCAATTTAACACGAAGAAGAAGAAGGCCAGACAGTTTTTCTACCTCCTCAGGTGGCTGAGAGAATTCAAGCTCCCACTCAAGGTGCTCAGGAACTTTTACACCTACGACATCGAGAGCATCTTGCATGGGAGCACCTGGATGGAAAACTGCACTAAACTTCGTGGAGATCATAGCCCTTAAAGGGGTAGTTCGTTCAGCTTAACAGACCATCAGAACCACCTTTCCCAACCTGTAGGACATTTACATCAAGCAGTGCAGGCTAAGGGCTGCAGCTGCCCAGCCACCCTGGACATTGCTGTCTGAGGACTAAGACTGAAAGGCTGAAGAAGAGTATTTTCCCACAAGCCATCCATCTGCTCAACTCTGAGCTGGACTATTACGCACTATGTAAAATATTCTGTTCTGTTTGACTTGCACCATACCATGCCTTGCACTTACTAACACAGCTGCAATAACATACTCTTGTATATAAATACCAACAACTAGAAATTTATATTTTTAATCTAGATATTTATATATTTTTATCTTGTGTGCCATGATGTGTGAATTACTTATTTTTATTTTTATTTAGTTTATAGAGTATTTAATGACTTATTATCAGCTGCAGGTACAAAATACATTTCACTGTCTATTGTACTGTGTATAAATGTGTATGTGACAAGCAAACCTTATCTTATCTTATCTTATCTTATCTTATCTTATCTTATCTTATCTTATCGAGATTGCAGTACTGTACAAGGCACCCTTGACCCTCCTATATTTTTTCTTGGAAATAATTCAGGCAGTTTATTGAAACATCTGTAAACATACAATGCAAATGCAATATAAAAGACAAAAACAGAATTTATACAACTCTAATGAGCCTGAAAGTCACTATTTGGAATAACCAAATCTTTCTTGTAATTTCTTTCTGAACTCTTCAGGATTGTCTTGATTGACATTTCAAACCTCTTTGTATACATTCTATACCTTTTGTTCCATGCCCTATCAAATCAATCTCACAGTGTTTCAGTAGTGTTGAGGCTTCTTTGGAGAGGCCAGTCTATGACTAATACTTTTCTATTGTGCGTGCTTTTTTCTAGGTATGCTTTTTAGTGTACTGGCAGTGTGTTTGGGATCATTGTCTGAATAATGAAGCTGCTGGAAATCAGACACTTTCTAAATGGTATTCCAAAATCTGATGGTACTGTTTTGCATTCATAATTCAACAGTTTTGACAAGGTCTCCAACCACTAGCTGAAATACAGCCTCAAACCATGATAGAGCCACCGCCGTGTTTTATAGATGGCTGTAGACACTATTGTACCTCTCTCCTGACCTCTTCCTTCACACTGACAATGATTTGAACCAAAATTTCAAATTTGGATTAATCACTCTGTAAAATGTGTTACCATTGATTTGCAGTCTGGTTCTTGTATAATTTGACATACTTCTGCCTTTTCTCCCTGTTTCCCTTCCTTAGGAATGGCTTCTTGATAGTCACTCTTTCACTGATACCATTACATATCACGCTTCGGCAAACAGTACTTGGATCAACTGAAGGGTCATTTGTATCTCTCAGGTCCTGTGTCAGAGCTTTCCTGGATATTTTTCCTATTTGTTAAGGACATGACCTTCAGAAACTGTTCATCTGCTCTGTATTTTTTTTTTCTATAAGTGCATGTCTTTGGACTTCAGGAGGAAACCAGAGCACCATGCAAGCAGAAAGGCCCCAGCAAAGGTGGATTTGAACCTAGGACCATCTTGCTGTGAGGCAACATTCACCCAATTATTATTATTATTATTATAGTGGTAGTATTAAAATATTCTCAGTGGCCTATCTCATTATACCACAACACGCACTAACAACAATGTAAAACATTTACAGAGTCAGGTGTTTCCTCCAACTATCCCGACTCTAATCTCCTGTGAAGAAAGAGAAAGTGATATCGCATCACAGAAGCTGCCTTTCACAACATCCATCAGCCTTTGTGGAAAAAAAAAAGTCACTGCTCTCCTGAAAAAATAAATAAATAAAACTGAGTTGCTTTTCAGCTCTTCAGATGGGGTAACAAGTCGTAACATCTCAGTCAATCTTCAGATGCTTTTGGACAACTCAGAGAGCTTGTGTTCTTCTGCTACTCCAATACAGCAAAACAGTACCGAGCCATAATCAATTCAAACTATTACAATCCCTTTCATCACTTTTCAGACAAAAAGATGCAATTTTAAATAGTTGATGTCTTTCTCTCTCCTTATGTCTTTTCTCATAGCCAGTTAGAATACATCATATTGCTCTGAAAGTGAGGTCAGATGATTAGAAAGTTAGAAGTCTTGCAACCAGCACTCTTTTCACTACTTTTTTTTAATATATAAAATTTTTTAGCAATGTTTTGTTATATTTTTTTTTTTATTTCATGTAACAGTCAAAACCACAGCACAATGACGGAACCAGTGATTTGAGAACGCACACTCATTTTTCATATGTCTTTTAATTCAGCTGTCATTTTGACCCAGATACAGACCTCTAACATTTCATGGTGTTGTGAGCAGTATTGTGTGTAACATGTTTTAAAGTAAGGTATAACCACAAAAATGTTTACATAACTTCATCAATTATCTGCACTATGTGCAAATAAAACAAAGAAAATCATCAATTAAATGTGCCTCCCCAATCAAATGCCCCTTTTACTGTGCACTTTAACAGGGTAGCTCAGGTGGTAGAGCTGGTCGTCTACTAACTGGAAGGTTGATGGTTTGATCCCTGGCTGCTCAAGGCTGCATGACAAAGTGTGCTTAGGCAAGATACTGAAACCCAAAGTTGCTCTCTGTTGTTGTCATCGAAGTATGAATGTGTGAATGGAAGATAGAAAAGCATGTACTGTAGAAAAGTGCTTGTATGAGTGCTCAAGTAGAGTAGAATAGTGCTATATAAGAACTAGTCCATTTGCCACTTGCACAGGAAATCAGCTGACTTCAGTTCTGGTGTGAGAAGGGAAAGAATAGTATTTAGCTTTAATTTTTTTATTGCACCAAAGGACAAAAAATGGTAAAGCATATACCTTGCCCTGGCCAGAAACAATTATGTGCTACAAAGACTACATTAATTCCAAGTATCTGCATGGATAGCATACTAACAAGAGGAATAAGCCAAAACCCCAAAATTATGGTAAAGCCAAGTGTATGCTGACCAAGCAACCAAAGTTTAATTTTCAATAGTTAACAAAAACAGAAATGAACTGTAAAGCTTGTAGATTTGTAAACTATGTTTCTACTTATACATTTTTTCTACAGTAGAGTTGCTTTGGCTACATTTCTGAAATGCATTTTGGTCTTATTTCTACCGTCTTTGATACTTTGTGTTAATACTCCATCCATCCATCCATCCATCTTCTTCTGCTTATCCACGTCCGGGTTGTGGGCGCAGCAGCCTAAGCAGAGAAGGCCAGACCTCCCTCTCCCCAGCCACCTCCACTAGCTCATCCGGGGGGACCCCAAAGCATTCCCAGACCAGCCAAGAGATATAATTTCTCCTGCGTGTCCTGGGTCTGCCCAGGAGGCATCCTAGTCAGATGCCCAAAACCACCTCAACTGGCTTCTTTCGATGTGGAAGAGCACCGGCTCTACTTTGAGCCCCTCCTGAAGTTAAAGTTAAAGTTAAAGTTAAAGAGTTTTTATTTGTCATTTCAACCATATACACAGTACACAGTGAAACGAAACAACGTTTCTCCGGGACCAAGGTGCTACATAGAACAATACACACAACAGTAAACAGTAAACATTAAAGTGCTCTTGTGCGAACATGTGCAAGGGCGCCAGACAGTACACATTAAATACGAACAATACAGACAAACATGAAACTGTAGACAATAAATACGGGTGTGTGTGGGGGGGGGACAAACACTGAAGAGTGTTTTTGTCATTGAAAGTGTGTGTGTGTGTGTGTGTCCAGTTCAGACTAGATTGTTGAGAAGTCTGATAGCTTGTGGGAAAAAGCTGTTGCAGGTTCTGGATGTTCTGGTCCGAATGCTTCGATACCTTTTCCCAGATGGCAGAAGTTGGAAGTGTGTGTGTAAGGAGTGTGTGTGATCACCCACAATGCTGAGTGCTTTGCGAGTGCAGCGTGTAGTGTGAATGTCCGTTATGGAAGGAAGAACCACACCAATGATCTTCTCAGCTGTTCTCACTATCCGCTGAAGGGACTTGCGATCAGCCACAGTGCAGTTCCCAAACCAGACAGTGATGCAGCTGCTCAGGATGCTCTCGATGGTTCCTCTGTAGAACATAGTGAGGATTGGAGATGGAAGATGTGCCTTCCTCAGTCTCCTTAGAAAGTAGAGACGCTGCTGGGCTTTCTTTGTGATGGAACTGGTGTTGTAGGACCAGGTGAGATCATCTGCCAGGTGAACACCGAGGAACTTGGTGCTCTTGACGATCTCCACGGTAGAGCCATCAATGGTCAGCAGTGAGTGATCACCTCTCATCCTTCTAAAGTCCACAACCATCTCTTTGGTTTTGTCAACGTTCAGAGACAGATTGTTGACTCTACACCAGTCCGTTAGTCGCTGCACCTCCTCTCTGTATGCTGACTCATCGTTCTTCCCGATGAGACCTACCACAGTCGTGTCATCAGCGAACTTTATGATGTGATTTGAGCTGTGCATTGCTGCACAGTCATGAGTCAGCAGAGTAAACAGCAGTGGACTGAGCACACAGCCCTGGGGAGCTCCAGTGCTCAGCGTGATGGTGCTGGAGGTAGTATTTCCGATCCGGACTGCCTGAGGTCTCCCAGTCAGAAAGTCCAGGATCCAGTTACAGATGGAGGTGTTCAGGCCCAGTGGTTTCAGCTTCCTGATCAGGTGCTGAGGAATGATGGTGTTGAATGCTGAACTGAAGTCTATGAACAGCATTCGAACATATGAGTCCTTATTGTCCAGGTGAGTGAGTGCCAGGTGAAGGGTGGTGGCTATGGATGGCTGCACTCCTCACCTTTCAGAGGGAGCTCATTTCTGTTGCTTGTATTCATGATCTCATTCTTTTGGTCACTACCCAAAGCTCATGACCATAGGTGAGGTTAGGGATGTAGATTGACCGATAAATTGACAGTTTCACTTTCACACTCAGCCCCCTCTTTACCAGTACAGACAGGTGCAGCATCCATATCATTGCAGATGCAGCCCCTTGCAGCCGAACTTTCTCTGCAACATAATGAAGCATCTTAATGTGTTAAACCTGCAGCTTCAGGGACAGGATGGCATGATTACACACATGTATGATGCAGTGAAAGCTTTTCAAGTCAAACTGGACCTGCAAGAGGCGCTGATGCAACAAGGAAATTTATGCCACTTGCCATGTTGCCAAAAATAATCAGACTAGGTCTCCACCACTGTGTTTGTAGCTGCGTTTTTTGCTGAGAAACTGGACACTGCACAGTTTGTGCAGCATTTTTCTGACTTTGAAGCGCAGAAATTCACATCACAGTTTTTACCTGAATTGCAAATTTTCATGAAATATTTTCATTTTCCCTGATGTTATTTTTGAAGAAAATATAATTTTTATATTTTATTTAATGTGTTGAGGAAAAAGTTAGTGTATTCTGACAATTAAAATTCATATTGCTGATTAAACTATTTTCAGTTTTAGATTGTTCAATAAAGGTTAATCCTATTTGGCCCATGACTTAGACTGTGTTTGCAATTTTGGCCTGTCCTGTGATTGAGCTCTAACCTCGCTCACTTCCACTTCCAGCTCTTCCTGTGGACAACCAAAGCTGACCGGGCCTTCCTAAATTTAAAGAAGAAATCTTGCTCGGCCTCAGTACTCGTCCACCCTGACCCTCACAAACAGTTTAATGTCAAGGTGGAGGTTTCGGATTCAGGAGTGGCAGTGGCACTCACAACGCTTGGACCCTAGAGGCCTGTAACTTCCAGCCCTGCTGGCCATTCCTCCGCCTCCCACCCATGCATCTACGACTCATGAACATCACCAGACTGTCAATAGTGGCCTGTGGGGTGTTGTCCCATTCCTCCTGGAGTGCATGGGCATATTAAGGGATAGGTCATTTTAACTTAACCTTTTGGGTTTGTACATTTAAATTTTTGTTGCGTGTATATCCTCCTTCACTACATCCATGAATCTTCTCTGTGGCCTTCCTCTTTGCCCCCTTCCTGGCAGCTCTATATTCAACATGCTTTATCCAACATATCCCTCCACTCTCACTCCCTTGCACATATCCAGACCACCTCAACAGTGCCTCTCTGTCTTTGTCATCAAATTGAACCAACATAAGCTGTCCCTCTGATAGACTCATTTTTAATCTTGTCCATTCTCGTCACTCATAGTGAAAATCTTAACAACTTCAGCTCTTCCAAATCCAGATCTACCTCTTGTCTATTTGATGAGCCTAATTTAGACTTCTGCACTGGGACTTTGCAGGCCCTACACTTAACCCCTTTGAACGCGTTACTTAGTAACTTACTTGGTAACGCGTTACTCTAATCTGACTACTTTTTTTGGTAACGAGTAATCTAACACGTTACTATTTGCAGTCCAGTAATCAGATTAAAGCTACTTACTGTGCGTTACTTTTTAAAAATTTTCTTAGTACAAAGATATATTTTTGCTTTCTTCTTACATCTCGGGGAGTGACGTCTGGCTGATGCGACAATTAAGTACCATTTTCAGGACAATAATAGCACAGCGACACAAATGTAGACAATGGAGGGAGGACAGAGATGCACGTTTTCTAGCTGACATAAAGGCACTATTATGAGTTTGTGTCAGCTAAAGATGACAATATCAAGGTTATTTGCACTCTGTGCTGGCAACAAAGTGCTATCTAGCTGTGTCAAAGCTGAAGACATATTTGGAATCATAGCGCAGTCAAACTTACAGAGTGAGTCCCACCAGTTGGTGCGAATCAGAGAGCTGCAGCTGATGCAGGAGACCCCCCAGCACCCAAACAACAAAAGTTGGACTTCGGTACAAAACCAGTAAGTGGGGGAAAGCTGAAGAAGTTGGTTGGACAGTATTTCTATATTTGTATATTAATCAGATGTCCCCCACACTTATTCTATAATTTTAAATGTGAAAATGGCATAAAATCTCAAATTTTTCCCATTTCGACCCTGAAATCCATCAATGCTTGAAAGCATTGTTATCATTTTTCATGAAACTTTTTGTTTAATGGAGGAGTTGAAGGGACAAATACAGCTTTGCATTAAAAGCTGTTTTAAGTTGGGGGGTTTTACTCTCAAATTCACTGTACAGGACTTTCTATTAACATTGTATTTTATTATGTAACTAAAGAAGGACAAGAGATTGTAGTTGGATTGAGTTTTATTAACTTAAAGTAAAAACAAGTACAACAATGTTATCTGTCAAACATTATGTTAATTCCTCAAAGATTTAACAAAGATTGTGTGTTTATGCCAAGTCTCAACTGGTCAAATCTACAAGGCCTAATGAGAGGTGCACTAAAATCCATCTTGTCCTCATTATAATAACATAAAACTAAACTGATAATCTGATAAACAGCTAATGATTTCAGCGTATTGGTTTGTGTCAGTATGTGTGTCCATCTGTGTAAGTGCTTGTGTGATTTATCTTGTAAGTTGGTTCCACACCTCTTTCAAGACCTACACATGGCGCTTTGTCACTGGTTGTGGGGGTGGAATGAGTACATGGACATCATCAAACAGAGGATATCATCCTGATGTGGCCAGAACAATCAGTTTGATCCAGCATGATGCATGCATTTGACTTGGACATGTGTTTCTTGTATCATCAGAATGATGCCTGGATAGAAATCATCATTATATTTGAGAATACACCATTTCCCAATCACTTATACTGAATTTCCTTGTCTGGATTTCCCCCACTGGCTGATTGTGGCAGAGCAGTTTCTATCTTTGGGCCAAAACTAAAACACTGGGTGTTGAAGCACTTGCAGTCAAACTACTTCCATGTTGTGCACATGCAGCTTACATCACTAAATATCAGTTTTTCCTTTTTTTTCCTTTCTTTTTCAAGTTTTTCCTGCAGTTCTGCTATTTGCCTCTTGAGCTTATTTCTTTCTCCTCTGTCCTTTTTCCTAGCCACCAGATGTTGCCTATACAAAAAAACAAAAGGTGATTTGGTTGAAGAAAGTTAAAGTTAGCCCTTTTTTCCCTCCCATCACTGTTTCTAAAATGAAATTGTAAATCATTTTCAATACAACACTTTTAAATACCCATTGCCCTAACCTCGAAGATCTTGGCTCTGAAGGCTGCTCTGGTTCTCCCTGATTTGATTCTCTTATCTCCTTGTTCCTTCGATAAGCTTCTCTCCACATTTTTCTTTTCATTCGCTGTTCTCTTTAACTCAGGTCTTTAATTCTTTTCTTTTTTCCTGCATCTACACTCGTTTTCCATCTCTTGCATTCACTCTGCAAGTATCTCTCCCATCTCTCAGGATCGGCTTTAAGGCGTGCCCGATACTTCCTCTGCCTTTCTGCCGCTGAAGTTGGGGCCATCTTACTCAAAACTTAACCATGGAACATAAATCACATTCAGCATACATGTACTATATGAATGTTGATTAAACATAATAACAAATAAAATAATTGAATGACGTGACACCCAAAGTATTAAAATCACAACCCCATCACAATCTCTCAACCCCCCCCCATAAAACACGTGTGTGACGGGGTTGTGATTTTGGCACAAAATGGCCACTGCTCCATGTAGTGAATACCAGAGAGAGAGCACATGGCATCCATGAGATTAAGAATTTTTACATATTCTTGAAATAAAAACAACTTTCCATAAGTAATAGCTTTCTATCTTTTATTCATGTTACGGTGTTGAGTCACCGAGTTTGACGACCACAATATAAAAACTTAAATGACCAAAATATAGAAAAACTAAGGAGTAACTTGCCTTTCTCTGCTGTCCTGTTGTCCAATAGACTTCAGTGATGTCACTTCCTGATGTACATTCTATCATGGATCATACCATTGTATTTATGGGGGAGAACCATTCATGTAACGGGGTTGCGGGGTTAGCCAGGGACAGAACTGAATAATGTGATTTTAATGAGTAATTACCAGTTAATCTGGAAAAATACATCAATAACAAAAGAACACAAATAGATATTTATGTTGATATCAAAATTTCTTCATTTATTTAATAATTTCATTTGGTATTTTCAATGTATACTTTTATCTATGCCTTGAGGGACATGACTAAATAGGAGTTGTCAAGTGAAAAAAATATTTTATTTCCCATAAAAGGATTAAATTGTGTCCAAGTTTTATACACTATATTAAATAAAACATTTTAATGTACATTTAAAGCTGTTTAAATATAATTTTTGGTAATCTATTTATTAAAATACCACTAAAGAGGTGAGAGGGACTCAAATTGTGATATTTTCATAGAATGCCTCATCACTTTATAGCAGACGATCACTTTTTGGCACAACACTGGCAGCTGCTGAAAGTAACTAATAAAGTAACTTGTAATCTAACTTAGTTACTTCTAAAATTAAGTAATTGTAGCGGTGTGTTAAAAAATTATGAATATTCACCAAAACACCTCTTTTCTGTCATGTTTACTTTGGGTTATAATCTCCTGCCTGCGCATTTTGGGTCTGTGTATGTGTGTGTGGTGTGAAAAAGTGTTTGCCCCCTTCCTCATTTCCTGTTTTTTTGCATGTTTGTCACACTTAAGTGTTTCGGAACATCAAACCAATTTAAACAATAGTCAAGGACAACACAAGTAAACACAAAATGCAATTTGTAAATGAAGGTGTTTATTATTAAAGGTGAAAAAAAATCCAAACCATCATGGCCCTGTGTGAAAAAGTGATTGCCCCCTAAACCTAATAACTGGTTGGGCCACCCTTAGCAGCAACAACTGCAACCAAGCGTTTGCGATAACT
>JAMQGT020012119.1:0-119164 GCA_024447675.2 Pterophyllum scalare | reverse complement strand
CCCACTTTTCAGTTTTTTTATTTGTTAAAAAAGTTTGACACATCCAATAAATTTCATTCCACTTCATGACTGTGTCCCACTTGTTGTTGATTCTTCACAAAAACATTAAAATTTTATATCTTTATGTTTGAAGCCTGAAATGTGGCAAAAGTTTGAAAAGTTCAAGGGGGCCGAATACTTTCGCAAGGCACTGTAGCTGTGTTTGTTTTTTTGTTTTTTCCATTATAAGGTTTCTTCACTTAAACAATGAGCTGAAATTCAATGTAAATCAGCACAGGGGAGCCACAGTGACTCACTGTTTTTATCTTTTTGGGTAACAGGTTTCACATTGTTTTATTTCTCACTTGTCAGGGGGGTAAACCAGATGTGGCCATCTGTTATGTGGGACTGTGCAGCATCTTTTATTCCCTGTGCCTTTTCCCATATCTTGAGACAATGTCTCACATTTTGACAGGTTCTGCAAGGACATGCACTTTCCTAAATTCTGGCCTTTCCCAGTGTGTGTTATGAAGGGAAGGCTTGAGGCCATACTCCCATTCTGTGAAAGTTACAAGACACCAGTAAGAGAGGCCCAGGCTTTTCAGATTCTTGTTGAATATGATGGAAACATACCACAAAGAAAACAGAAGGGCACTATAATCTGAGAAACTGAGTTTTTGTCTTTTTTTGATATTTTTAAATTTCACACCAGGAGAAAATACATTGTGAAATGAGTGTTCTGTGTGTCATGACTGGATAACATCTGTGAAAATGTGGCTTAAAAAGGTATGCCACTCTTTGCCTATATCCCGACTGAAACCCAAAAACTTAGCATACAAAGAGCATTTTAGTTAGTTGGGATCTGGTCATTCTACTTGTCAGACAAATTTCAAAACCGCAGATTATAGCTACTTTTAAACTTTTTTTTTTTTTTTAAAGCTTATGTGTGTCCGGGTCACAGGGACAGCAGTCTAAGCAGAAAAGCTAAACCTCCCTCTCCCCGACCCCTTCTATGTAATGACTCCAGTGTGTCCTGGGTCTGCACTGGGGCCTCCTCCCCAGTAGGACATGCCCGAAACACCTCAGCTGGCACCTTTCGATGTGGTGGAATAGAAGCTGAGCCCCTCCTGAGCAGCATAATAATTTAAATAAAAAGCAGCGGAAAAATTTTATCCTCAGTTCACGCCGTGACCTTTCAGGCCCTAACCCGTCTTAACCCGTTTGCGCAATCAGAAAAAAAAATCCAGTGGTTTCTGAAAGCAGCTGCTCTTTTCACTGATATTATGGTTATTACGGTAATCCCAGGCACAGCATCACAGCAGCCCCGGGAAAATGAAGGCTGGTCGACAGGTGTGGGAATGACTGAGTGGGAGGGAACTGCAGGAAACATTTTTCTCATGTTTTTTTTAATTTTCAAGTTGTAGGCCCGTACTTATATCTTGAGCGCAACTGCTTTTTCAGTTCCACCAGGGTCCAAAAATGCCTGTACTTATTTAGAAAAAAGAGACCCCGCCCCCAACACACACACACACAAAAACAAACAAACAAAAAAAGAAACTACAGGGCCACAGTTCACATACTTGTTGTTCATGTTTTATAGTTCAAATTGAAAATTCTATTCATGTACATTCTGAGTGCCTTAGTCAGTAAAAACCTGTAAAATTTCAATTTTAATCCCTTATTGCACCCTTATAGCATACAGCAAAGCAAAACTACTAGATGCTGAAAGAAGAAGCAGTCCTGAAAAAGAGACACAAGCACAGACTCAGCAAATTTTATGACATTTTTACAGCTAAAATAACAAAATTATTCCAGGCAGCCTGTTTATCATTATGGAGTTTAAAGGGTTAAGTTCCTTTATGAATGCAATTCATAAATCACTACTCCCCAATGCGCACACGCACACACAGTGAAGTACAGACCACAGTGAAAATGTGGAATGGAAAGGACACTAAGACTGTATGCAATGCTTCTGGATTTATTGCTAGGCAAGCTGAGGTGATGACATCTGTGTTTTTAGTGTTGCTCAGGTTAATTATCCAGCCAAACAGGATCTCATAGCGTCATGGGGATTTTAATTGTTTAAATGGGCGTTTATCAAATTTCTCCACCCTTTTAGATTCAAAGTCAGCAGCTGTCTATCAGCAGAGTGGCTTGACTTCTTGGTGTGAAAGTAATATTATCCAAAGTGTTATGCAAGAGCCTTAATCAGTGAGATTTAAAAAAAAAAATCATTTTGGATATTGTCTGTACAATAAGAAATTCTTACACAAATGATTACACAAAAACACTTCTGGTAAATTGTTCTGTTGGCCTAGTATCTAGACTTCCACAGGTGCAATCCGGCTGGCATGTTTGTTCGTTTGCTGTGCAAGTTAGTTTGTTTCAATAAATATGAAAGAAAACTGAGTAATGAAAAGAGCAGAAATAAATCCATCCAGGCAAAGACTGGGTGGGAAAAAAAATACTATTCGTCCTGCAGCCACGATCCAGCCACTGTATTTACAGATGTGCTATTTAGTCCATCCTCACTGCTCGTATCTTTCAGCTGGATCCTGGCAGCCTTATATCAGGACATTGTCATCATCAAAGGCTTTTCCTCCTCACGTTTGTTCAACAGGTTTGAGACCATATATGATGAAAAGAAGAAAAATTCCATGGCGTAGCTCAGCTCAAACAGCTCCAAATTTATACTCAGCATCCACTCAAAGACAGCAGACAGGTGAACATAGAAGTACTCAGTCTGAACAAACAAAACGGTATCTGAAGGTTATTGAGTTAAGGGTGTGTCACTGCTGATTGGTTAAAACTACAGAGGATACAGAGCTTAAACATTTCCTTGAAAAGCACACTGAGCTTTATTGAGCCAAAATAAGTCAAAATCCTGAGAACTGTCTGAAATCTTCATAGGAATATATGCCATTAATGTGGGAATCTGCTGCATGGGCCAGCTCTTCCTGGAGGTCTTCTTCATGTGCATGCACCCAGACTAATGTTGTACACATTAGTCTGGGTGCAGAGCCAACTGGAGGTCACAGGTGGCCATGGCTTAAATCTGCTATACCCTATACAACCAATAGTGTGGCCCATTAGCCCTTTACCCTAGCATTGGAGTTAAATCCAATAACAATTTTTCTAGCAGAACCATTTCTCTACGGCTGTTGTTCCCACACAAACACATTATAACAGCACAGCTACCAGTTTAAATTGTAAAACTTAAACTTTGTCAGTCTGATTACAGCAACTGATGACAGATTAATACACACACACACATTTATATACACACACTTATATATATATATATATATATATATATATATATATATATATATATATATATATATATATATATATATATATATATATATATATATATATATATATATATAAATTATATATATATATATATATATACATATTATGAAATGACTGACCCAGAATTGGCAGTTGGATCTCCAGCAAACTGTTATGCGGAAAGAGAAACTCTGCTACAGCGCGCCACACTATATAGATTTTGTATTCTTGGCAGCTGCCCCCCCTCCAAAAAAAAATTGTAATTTCCACCACCATAATTTTTACATTAGAGGACGTATGTTTCAGCACTGTGCAGCTGGCCTCATATACCTACAAGTGTAAGGAGAAACGTGAAGTTAAAACAAAAAGGAAAGCCATGATTAATGATTGACTAAAAAGGGCATTAAGTGCTGTGCCGGTCCCACTTGGTAAACAGATCAGCTGACCGGATCCAAATATGCCACAGTGCTGAGTTTTAACTCAGGCATTAATGCTAAAGCTTGTTGATGAAATGTTTTGTTTAACGTCACACCATATTAACCCTACCAAGTTTACTATTAACCTGCATGCTTAACTAGTCACAGGTCTGATGAACATACTTGCTTATCCAACAACAACAAAAAGGTTAGCTCCAAGATTCCTGAAAGGATACAGATGATAGTCACAAATGCTTGAAATACAGTGGAGGTGATTCGCAGCGGGTAGAGAAACTTTTCATACCCAGAAAGCACATACTTCCCTGTCAATGCAGTGAGCAATGCAGTGTAGAAGCAGATGCACATGAAACTGATGGCAGCCCCGAGGTAGTGAAGGAGTGACACGTGAAATGGCTGTGGAGGACAGTCAGCATCAAATCCAGTATCAAAAAGTCAAAGTTTAGCACATTTTAAACAACCTCAGTTGACCAGTGCTGTATGGATTATACAAAATATATGCTATACACAACAGTCACTAAATCAACAATAAATAATCACTAAAAATCAAATAAAACAAATTAAATAAAATTGTTTGCATCATTAAAAGCCAGGATACTCATCTCAATTAGACTTGAAAGCAATCAAAAAAGAAATACGTTTTTAGAAGTGTTTTAAAACGATTGAGAGATTGGGCCGCTCTTCTGTGAAAAGGTAAGTTGTTCCAAAGATTAGGCACTACCACCTCAAAGGCTCTATCACCTCTACTTTTAAGCCTGGATCTGGGAACACTCAAGAGCAGTTGGTTCATAGCCCTCAGTGCGTTGATAAGAGTGAAGGGTTTCAAAAGTTCTGTTAAGTAAGGTGGCCCCAGACCACTGAGACTCTTAAAAACAAGTAATAAATTTTAATCTGGATCCTGAAATGGACTGGAAGCCAATGTAAGGAGGCCAATATGGGTGTAATATGATCACGTGATTTCTTTCCTGTCAAAATGCGACCTGCTGTATTTTGAACAGCTTGCAGGCGATGAAGTAACAACTGATCAGAGTCAACATATAAAGAGTTACAACGGTCTAAATGAGAGGTAATAAAAGCATAAATTACTCTCCCAGAGACACGTGGCAGGAGATAGGTCTTCACCTTACTGAGTTGAGAGAAGATCCTCTTAACAACAGAACTAATCTGTTTATCAAATTTTAAAGCAACATCAAAAATGACACTGAGGTTCCTTGCAACCGGATTATAGTAAGAGGCTAAGAGACCAATGGGACTGTCATACCATTTAAAAGATTGGGTTGCCCAAATAAAATAATTTCTGTTTTGTTTTTGCTCAGTTTGAGGAAGTTTATTGCCAACCATGTTTGTACGTCTCTAAGACAGTTCACCTCTGCCTGAATAGAAGCATGACTGTTGGTTTGTAAAGGCAAATATATCTGTAGTTCATCTGCACAACACTGAAAGGAGATGTTATACTTTTAAAAACTGAACCCAATGAATATAAATATAAAGAGAAGAGAAGGTGACCCAATAGAGAACCCTGGGGTACCCCACAACTAAGTGGGAACACAGATGAGGAATCCTGAAACTGAACTGAACTTAACTGAAACTCCTGACAAATATGACTGGAACCATTTAAGGGCTGTACCTTTAATAGACACACATGATTCAAGCCATGACAGAATAATGATATCAAAAGCATCAGAAGATTAACAGGTTTTTGAAATCCGGGCAAAGATTGTTATAAAGATTCTGAAAGGTGGTGCTGTGTGGGTACAAATTATCAAGGAGTGATGAGTGAAAAATGGCATGTCACCTAACAGGATGTCACCTAACAGGTTTATGATTGGGAAGACTTTCCAAGTATTTGGGTGGTAAATGTCAGTAGTCCCATTGTTTAAAAGATAATCCTTTTTCATTCCCATTTCATGTGCTGTTTTTTTCTAGCATAGTTATGTAAGTACACGTAAGTGCATGATTACATATCATGTAACTGCTTATGATACTAGCTCTTTGATACAACTCTAGAATATCCCCAAACGTAAATGATTCTTGGTGTTACAATTGATGGAAGATGTGTAAAACTACCTTTGTTTGCTGTTTTAGCACAAGTGCAAACAGAAGCTGTTCAGCTTTGTGATATAATGGAGGGACAAAGTTCTCATTTAGATCTGCAACAATTTAATCCCGCAGAAGCATAGCCATAGAAGGAAGTAGAGCACTTACATTGCAGTTTCCAGCTGTGAATGCTCCCATGGCTGCGATTACACCGAAGACCAGTGCAAACTTGCTCATCATGGACTGACTTGAGTGTTTCTCCATAATATGGGCATGGTGGAATATACAGAACAGCAGAACTAAAAAAAGAGATCACATTTGGCATGACACATATCACTTACAGGTATTTACACTCCCCTTCAAATATTTTTGGAACAATGAGGCCAATCCCTTAATTTTGCTGTAGGCTGAAAACATTTGGGTTTGATATAAAAAAAAAATTAAAATGAGACAAAAGATCAACATTTCAGCTTTTATTTCCAGGTATTGACATCTGGATCTGATACTCAGTTCAGAAGATAGCACCTTTTGTCTTTTGTGAGCAAAAGTATTGGAACAAGTGACTGACAGGTGTGTTTTGTTGCCCAGGTGTGTCCTGTTACACTGATTATTCAAACAATAAATAGTGCTGAATCCCTACACTCAGTTTCAGATTTGGGTTTTGCCTGTGCAGACTGTGCATTTATAGTTTGAGAAGTAACCAACATGAAAACCAGAGAGCTGTCTAAAGGTGAAAAACAAGCAACTGTGAAGCTGAGACAAGATGGAAACTCAATCAGAGCCACTGCACAAACATTGGCCATACCCAGTAAAACCGTGTGGAAAGTCCTGAAGAAGAAAATCTTCACTGGTGTACTAAGTAACAGATGTTGAACAGGTAGACCAAGGAAAACAACAGCATTTCATGACAGAAACTTTGTACAGTAAATACTGTAAGAAAAGACCCTAAAACACCCGTTAGTGACAACAACCTCCAGAAGGCAGGAGTGAAGATATCACAATCCCTTGTTCACAGAAGACTTCATGAACAAAAGTACAAAGGCGTCACCAGAAGATGTAAATCACTAATTAGCAAGATGAATTGGAAGGCCTGGCTGGAATTTACCAGGAAGTGCATAGACAAGCCTAAGAAACTCTGAGACAAAGTTTTATCGACTGATGAGACAAAGATTAACCTTTACCAAAGTGATGGAAAGGCTAAGGTTTGGAGAAAGAAAGGATCTGCTCATGATCCCACACATACAGGCTCATCTATGAAACACAGTGGAGGTAATGTCATGGCTTGGGCTTGCATGGCTTCTCCTGGAAGGCGCTCATTAATCTTCATTGATGATGTCACGCATGATAGCAGCAGTACAATGAACTCAAAACTCTACAGAAACATTTTGTCTGTCAATTTAAAGAAAGATGCAACCAAACTGACTGGGAGATCTTTCCTCATGCGGCAAGACAATGACCCAAAACACACTGCCAAAACTACAAAGGATTGCATCAGGGGCAGGAGGTGGGAGGTTTCTCTGGACTTATGATGTAGGGTTAGGAAGGGATATCCGATTACGTACGTAGGCCCCACAAAGATCCAATGCAGAAACATAATTCAGGCCTTAAACCCTATGGAGCATGTATTTTACAGCTAAATATGAGACTGAAGGGAGTAACCCCCCAAAAAAACAACAACTGAAAGAGGCTGCGGTGAAAGCCTGGAAAAGCATCGCAAAAGAAGAATGCAAAAGTTTAGTAATGTCAGTGGGTCACAGGTTTGATGCTGTTATTGCAAGCAAAGGATTTGCAACAAAATATTAAGTCTTGTTAACTGCAATCCATTTTAAGTTTATCTGTTCCAATACTTTCGCTCATAAGAAAAATTGGTGGGTTCAGACAAAAGGTGCTGCTATCTTCTGAACTGTGTATGAGATCCAGATGTAAATACCTGGAAATAAAAGCTGAGCTGTTGATCTTTTGGCTCATGAGGGATCAGCCTCACTGTTTCAATACTTTTGGAGGGGATTGTATAATGCTTTGGGCATTTGGCAGGTAAACTCACACATAAAGGATCCAGCGTTGATTGTGGCTGTAAAAAGTGAATTTTCTGGTGGATAGGTTCCACTTGAGCTGAAATCACATATTTGTTCAGTTTATTTGGTCTCAGTATTTCATTCCCAGGAAGAGAAAATTTGAAGGGTTTATTTGGTGTCTTTGGTTTTGTTTTGTTTTGTTTTGTTTTGTTTTGTTTACCTTATAGTAGGAACCCAGCAGCATCCATCATCGGTTTGATTCACTCTACAGTAGTTGCTGTTTCCCCTGAGAACAAATTAATGGCATTTTAGAGGATCAATTATTAAATAAATAATGGGTCATAGCTAAAACAAATTAATGGTGATTTAAAAACTCACCAGTTAGTGAGGGAGCACACGTGATTGTTGGAGAAGGCTAGCCCATATCTGGAATATAAAAGAAAAGACAAACTACTGCGTCACGACTTTTAAATTAACATCAAACCAGATCCAAAGAATGAAGCTGGAATAAAAGAAAGCCCACTCAGGATTTTTGTTCAGTGTTCATAATGGAAAGTGTCATAAATATGTCACATGTAAGACATTCGGTGAGACATGAAATTACAATGGATAACAAAACAGAATGAGGGAAGTGTCATGGCAAATGAACATCAATGCCAAGCACATTTACAGGGTTAGCTTGGCTCAATCACTGAAGCAATTTGTTAAACAGTATTTTCTTTTCTGAACTTCAGGAGAAACAGGGTTCACACCCTGGAGCAGACAAAACTAGCCAAGTCACATATTTCAAGCTCAAGGCCGTTTCATGCTCTGACTGGGTTAGCAGGAGAGTTCTCTCGTGCCTTTACATTCAAAGGCTGCTCTGACGTCGACTACTGTTTCCACAGACCATGTACAGATAAAATAGTACAATAAAAGACTGTGAAACACAGTAAAAGTAGTATGATGTCATCTCTTTACTTCCCTTTCATGCCCCAATGTTATCAGTATTTCAGAAATCCTACTGACTCTAGACAGGAGCATACACTTCACATACTAAGTATGTTTATCAAGTAAGAGGAGTAACATGAACAGATATGAATCTCTATTCACGAGCTTAATATAGACTGAGCATTTTTATGACAGATTCAAAACTATATATGCAATAAAGTTCCCCTAGCTTTACAAGGGAGGGTGTAATGATAGAAAATAAACTTTGAATTTGTGATAAACTTACACACTCCACGTTCCAATGAAGGACACCAGTGAAAGACAGATGGGGAAAATAATCCAGAACCCCATGTCTCAATGGTGATGAAGACAAGCAATAAATAGAGGGATTCCTCAAGTCCAGCTGTCCTAAAAATACTCAATGTCAAGCCTCTTCAGGGGTTTATAGAAACCTCATGGAGTCAGCATCATATCTACAATCAGTGCTAGAACAAAAAGTAAAGTCCTAACTCTTTAGTTAACCGTACTTCAAGTCCTCTGAGCTGACAGTAACACTGTTAGTCTTCCTCCATCCAGAGGACTACTCTGCTTTTGAGGCAGCCCGTCTCTGCCACTCCTTCAGGGCGCCACCTTGTTATGTGAGAACAAATATTAAGAAATGTAGGGTTGGTCTTGTCACATTGTTGATTTTGTTTCAAGTGAACTCAGTTTTGTGTTCCATGTAAAGCCAGACATTGCCGTGTTTTATATTAAATATCAACTCGAACAGTAAATGTTTGGAGATGTTCACAGATTTGGATTTTACTTCAGAAAAATAAGATACTGAAGACCTACTGGGATTATTACATAAGACATGCTTTAAATACTTTAAGCCCTATTATCTTGTTTTTCCTGTCAGGTAGTGATGGAAAGTTTCAAGTATGTTGATTTTATTGAATATGTATTTCAGATACTTGTACATTACATGAGCATTTCTATTTTATACTACCTAATATTTATCCTCTACTACAAATATTCAATATTTTCTGCTTTCTCTACATTCTCTACATAGAGTACTATGCAAAAATTGTGAGCCACCCTCATTTCTTTATACTTTTCTTCCAAGAAGCAAAACCTTCTTGTAATTTTTAAAAGTGGACTTCCTTTTTAGGCTTTCTGAAGGTCTTTCAAAGTTTTTCTATAGAATTTGACTCCTTTTTTTTTAAAACTAATTTTCAGTCCAGACCATTTTCAGAGGAATGTTTTTTGTTTGTTTGTTTGTTTGTTGAATTGACACTGACCTATTGATTATTCAAGCTCAAAAAGACATCTAACTCAAGGTATGAACCAGTGCTGTGTCCACACAGAACGAACTTTAAACTTTGTTGCTAGCAGCCTGTCACAAAAACACACCATTTGTTCCCATTGCTATCTATAAAACAGCAGATAAACAGTATCAAAATCATGTCCTTAAAAATAGGAAAATGTCCAGCAGAGACCTGAAACAGGACCTGAGAGATGCAACTGGCCCCTCCATCAGCATTTCACTCAAGCCTCATCAGAAATGGTCTCAGTGGGAGGGTGGCTGTCAAGAAGCCATTCTTAAGGAAAGGAAACAGGGAGAAAAGCCTGAGGTATGCCAAATTACACAAGGACTGGACGGTAAGAGGTCTTATGGAGTTATTATTCCAAATTTTAAGTTTTTGGTTCAAATCATTGTCAATATATACGAGGAGGTCAGGAGAGAGGTACAACAGTGAGTGTCTACAGCTCTCTATAAAACACGGTGGAGGCTCAGTCATGGTTTGGGGCTGCATTTCAGCCAGTGGTGTTGGGGAGCTTGTCCAAACTGGTGGAATTATGAACACAGAAAAGTACCATCAGATTTTGATCTACCATGCACTACTTATCTGGAAAGCATCTGATTAGCAGTGGTTTAATTTTTCAGCATAACAATGATCCCAAACACACTGCCAATACAGTAAAAGAATACTTGGATGGAAAAACACAGAATGAAACACTATCAGTGATGGATTTTCCCCAGAGTCCAGAACTCAAAGTTATTGAAGCAGTGTGGAATCATCTTGACAGAGAGCAGAACAAAAGACAGTCACCATCCAAAGAAGAGCTTTGAATGTCCTTCAAGAAGCCTGGATAACTGTTCCTGAAGACTGATGAAAGGAATGACAAGAAAGCTGCCAAAGAGAGTTCAGACTATGATGAAGAATAAAGGTGGTCACACCAAATATTGACTTTCAAGCTTGTGTGTACTAACAAGTGTACAAAGTGTACAAACTCTCTTTCCGTCTTATTTACTGTATTTGCATGTATGTTTGCACGTTTCAATTAACTGTTGCATCTATTTCCCATTTTCCTAGCAAAAATAAAGATATGAGCGGACTTTTACACAGTACGGTATACATTTATTCAGTAACTGTAATTACAAGTTACTTTGTGGATAAAGCTCAGATATGTACGTAAAACATGATACAGTTAAATTTTAAATGCAAGACTTTATTTTTGATTAATAGTACAGTTTGGTGTGAACCACTTCAATGGACTCTCTTGTAATGATCTCAGTCTGTTTTTCACCTGTTGTTTTAAGAAAAGCAGCCAAACAATTATGATATTTCGCGTTTTTAGTCACTGTTGGTTAGATTGTGGCAAGTGAATAACAATGTGAGGTTTGGCGAAACACAATACTCGTTTAGGAAAAGATCGTGGTTTGGGTTCAAATAACCCTCTTAAAGGACATAACCACATTTTAGAGAGACTTACAGCAGGGAAGTTTTAAGACGCTGTAAGTACTGTGTCTGAACGTTTTCACCCACCCATGTTCCGAAGAGAAAGACATAGCAGGACTGTGTGTGCCGTCTGTCTGCCACATGGGGTCCTCATTTTCAAAACAAACAAAATGGCGGCGCGCATGAGATGGGGTCTTCAGCAGCTTTTACGGGCAAGAAATACGGCTCACTTTAGGTTTGAACTGTCCCAGCTTTAATGCATTGTACTACAATACCTGTATGACAAAGTTGTGTAAAGCATAAACCTTTATTTCGATGCATCCGTAGCTCATAGCCAAGTAGCTTTTAGCCTGCTACTTAGCTAGCTAGTAAAATGAAGTAGATACAAAGCTTTGCCTCTCCAGGCTAACTTCATCCACCTGGATATGGTTGGAGCTGGAAAGATTTTGGAAGTCATTTTCACTTTAAATCGTCTTTCATTTCATGAGTGAAATGGCGAGGTCGCTCGCACAAAGCGGCTAGCTAACTCGGATAGTAAACTTTCATTGTCAGTGAAGCGATTAGGCCCTTCACAGCCTTGACATTAAAAACTCTGAGCTAACAAATATCTTTCATACATTTTAAGTCGCATTAATCCATCCATGTTAAACTGTGCCTCACTAAATGAATGAGTTGAAATCATAGGATGGGAGATGTCCTTGTACATTCTGTATAAATGACAATAAAGGCATTCTGTTCTATATGGTCTATTGCTCTTTATGCTTTAAGGTTTCCAAACCAGACCAGAAGTTCATACCACTCACTGTCCACGACCCAGAGCTTCAGAGGAGTCCAGTCTCACCCCTGGATAGGAACCACACATTTCACAAGTGAGAAACTATTTGAAAAGTTTGGAAACCTTACATATGTTCACTGTCTTGTGGTATTTCCTGTTGGTTTTATGATGTCTTTCAGTAAGACACCTGGCCATCCAGACTCAAGACACACCAAACCCCAGAAGCTTGAAGTTTATTCCTGGTAAACCCGTCCTAGGAAGTGGAACACTTGACTTTCCTTCTCCAAGTTCAGCTGGATCTTCTTCTTTAGCCAGGTTGTGTATCAAATTTGATACTGTACTTCAAAGATATTTGAAGGGAGCTTTTTGAGTGTTTACAAGCCTTGGGAGACACGCTTAATTAGTTTTGGACAAGCACTAAGACAAGAAGAATGTACTGTATGCTCATTTCATTCAGTACACCTTACTTGTACTGGGTCGGACCCCCTTTTGCCTTAATTTTTCATGGCATACATTCAGCAAGGTGCTGGAAACATTCCTCTGAGATTTTGGTCCATATTGACATGATCGTATTACATTGTCGCTGCAGAGTTGTTGGCTGCGCATCCATGATGTGAATCTCCTGCTTCACCACTTCCTAAAGTTGTGCTATTGAACTGAGATCTGGTCTGTAGATGCCATTTGAGTACAGTGAACTCATCGTCATGTTCAAGAAGTCAATTTGAGATTATTTGACCTTTGACGTAGCATGTTAGCCTGCTGGAAGCAGCCATCAGAAGATGGATACACTGTGGTGATAAAGGGATAGGCATGTGAGCAGAAATCAAGATTCATCAGAGCAGGCAACATGTTTCCAATCTTCTATCGTTCAATATAGTATGGTGGCACCTTCTGCTGCAGCCCTTCTCCTTTGTTTATTTGAGCTAGTGTTGCCTTCCTATTAGCTTGAAGCAGTCCAGTTATTCTCCTCTGACTTCAGCAAGGCATATTCACTCAGATGTCCTCTTTTTCAAACCATTCTCTGTAAACCCTATACATGGTTGAGTGGGAAAATCCCAGTAGATCAGCAGTTTCTGAAATACTGGCACAAACAACCATGCCACATTCAAAGTAATTTCACATTTTTTCTCCATTCTGATGCTCGGTTTGAACTTCAGCACATCTTCTTGATCATGTTTCCATTCCTAAATGCACTGAGTTGCTGCCACGTGATTTGCTGATTAAATATGTGCATTAATGAGCAGTTGAACAGGTGTACCTAATAAAGTGCTGGTAAGTGTATTTTTTACTCTTATAAAGTGCTTGCTTGCTTGCAGGCAGATATGAAATATGGAAAATTGAGAGGCTGTAGTTTCATAATTTCAATGCATTCATGTCCTTTAATAAAAATAATTAAGAAAACATTCTGTATGGGTAGTTTTGAGTGTGAAGATATCTCTGGCTTTTATGACTATTGTGTCTTCAGCTCCTGATCATGATGGTGTTGCTTGGTTGAGGAATACATGCGGTTGATGTGCTTGATTTACCCTCTGAAAATGACATTCTGGTCCTTAATAGATTCATGAGGAGAGACACTGGCTTCCTTGGTGCTTTGTCAGGATCTGCCAATACATTTAATCTAATCATGAGTCAGCTGTGTAATCAAAAATAGACCAAAAGGGCTTCATTCTCTCATGATGCTTTTTATTTCTTACTGAAGATAATAATGTGTTTCTCTCAGGGACCTCTTTGAAATTGAAGGAGTACAGAGTGTGTTCTTTGGGCCTGACTTCATTACTGTCACTAAAGTAAGTATTTAATCTACTCTTACAGTTTGTCTTTGTGGTTATAGTCTGATTAACATAATACATAAAATGTTTGTTTTCCTAACAGACTGATGAGGATGTTGAGTGGACAGACATTAAGCGCCATGCTCTGGAGGTCATTGCTAAGTTCTTTGAGAGTGGTGAGCCGATAACAACAGGAGCAGTGCACCATGAAAGCAGTGAGTCTGCAGTATGTCAGCGTGCAACTATTTAACTTTAAAGTGTGTAAAAAATTTCATATTTTACATTTCCTTTATTGTAGGTCATTCTGAAGATGATGATGATATTGTGTCTATGATAAAAGAGCTACTGGACACCAGAATCAGGTACAAATACACTACACCTGAGAGCTGCTTAAGTAAACCTCAATTGCACTTTATAAATTATTTATATGCTCCTTCAAAGAGCATGTTATCAGTGTGGTAATAGATAGTTGTGCTGAGTTAGAGGTCTTAATCTCTCTGTTTCTCTGTCCTGTTCTGTACCACTTGATATGGTCCCTTTTAATCACAAGACCTACAGTGCAGGAGGATGGCGGTGATGTCATCTTCAAGGGTTTTGAGAACGGAGTAGTCAAGCTGAAGCTGGTTGGTTCCTGCACAGGCTGTCCCAGTTCTACAGTCACACTGAGAAATGGCATCCAGAACATGATGCAGTTTTATATCCCTGAAGTGGACAAAGTGGAACAGGTGATTATCAAGATAAGTATTCTGGGATGACTTGTTTTTGTGCAGAACAGATTTGAGTAGTTAATCTTTTTTTTTTTGTCTCTGATGTTAGGTTTGAGAAACTGCAATATGGATATTGTGTGTGTGTGTGTGTGTGTGTGTGTGTGTGTGTGTATATATATATATATATATATATATGGAAAACCTAATAGATCTACTTTAAGTATAAGAAATGAAACAGACATTGATTGTTTTTATTGTTGTTTTGATCTGAGTGCATTTTTCAGCTTTGGGAACTCCATCTGTCAGCCATAACATTTAAAATCACTCACACAGTGGGGCAAAAAAGTATTTAGTCAGCCACTGATTGTGGAAGTTCTCCTACACAGAAAGATGAGAGAGGTCTGTAATTTCTATCATGGGCACACTTCAACTATGAGAGGCAAAATGAGAAAAAAAATCCAGGAAATCACATTGTAGGATTTTTAAAGAATTTATTTGTAAATCATGGTGGAAAATAAGTATTTGGTCAATAACAAAAAAAGCAAGATTTCTGGCTCTCACAGACCTGTAACTTCTTCTTTAAGAAGCTCTTCTATCCTCCACTCATTACCTGTTTTAATGGCACCTGTTTGACCTCATCATCTGTATAAAAGACACCTGTCCACAGCCTCAAACAATCAGACCCCAAACTCAAACATGGCCAAGACCAAAGAGCTGTCCAGTGACACCAGGAAGAAAATTGTGGACCTGCACCAGGCTGGGAAGAGTGAATCTACAATAGGCAAGCAGGTTGGTGTGAATAAATCAACTGTGGGAGCAATTGTAAGGAAATGAAAGACATACAGGACCACTGATAATCTCCCTCGATCTGGGGCCCCACCCAAGATCTCATCCCGTGGGGACAAAATGATCATGAGAACTGGTAAGCAGAAATCCCAGAACTACACGGAGGGACCTGATGAATGACCTGCAGAGAGCTGGGACCAAAGTAGCAAAGGCTACCATCAGTAACACACTACGCCGAGAGGGACTCAAATCCTGCAGTGCCAGGTGTGTGCCCCTGCTTAAGCCAGTACATGTCCAGGCCTGTCTGAAGTTTGCCAGAGAGCATATGGATAATCCAGAAGAGGACTGGGAGAATGTCATGTGGTCAGATGAAACCAAAATAGAACTTTTTGGTAAAAATTCAACTCGTGTTTGGAGGAAGAAGAATGCTGAGTTTGAGCATCCCAAGAACACCATACCTACTGTGAAGCATGGGGGCGGAAACATCATGCTTTGGGGATGTTTTTCTGCAAAGGGGACAGGACGACTGATCTGTGTTAAGGGAAGAATGAATGGGGCTATGTATCGTGAGATTTTAAGCCAAAACCTCCTTCCACCAGTGAGAGCATTGAAGATGGGATGTAGCTGGGTCTTCCAGCGTGATCCCAAACACACCGCTCAGGCAACAAAGTAAGAAGCATTTCGAAGTCCTGGAGTGGCCTAGCTAGTCTCCAGACCTCAACCCCATAGAAAATTTGTGGAGGGAGTTGAAAGTCCATGTTGCCCAGCAACAGCCCCAAAACATCACTACAGAGGAGATCTGCCTGGAGGAATGGGTCTTATAGGAATGAAGTCTTACAGGAAACGTTTGACCTCTGCCATTGCCAACAAAGGTTATGTTAAAAGTATTGAGTTGAACTTTTGTTATTGACCAATTACTTATTTTCCACCATATAAATAAATTCTTTAAAAATCCTACAATGTGATTTCTAGTTTCTAGTTTTCTTTTTTAGATCTAGTTTTTTTTTTTCTCATTTTGTCTCTCATAGTTGAAGTGTACTCATGATGGGAATTACAGACCTCTCTAATCTTTCTATGTAGGAGAACTTCCACAATCAGTGGCTGACTAAATACTTTTTTGCCTCACTGTGTATATGTTATAACATCACCTGTCAAGGTGTCACCTGTCATTAAGCTGCAAGTTAATAGTCAGTGACTGAAACTGATGTTTTTGGAAGCAGTAAAAAATTGGCAATTATTAGGATCTGAGTGACCTTTACTAGAGCCAGATTGCTTTGGTGAGGTGACTGGATCGGAGCATCTCCAAAACTGCTGGTGGTGTGGGAATTTCCCGGTATGCGGTGGTAACAACCAAGAGTAGTTCAAGAAAGGACAGCTGGTGAACTGGTGAAAAGTAACGCGCACCTGAGGTTCACTGATGGCCAGGCAAAATGAAGGCTTGTGTTTCTTTCCTACAGAACAACTACTGTAGCATAAATGCTGAAATGTTAATACTTGCTATTATAGAAAGGTATTTATATACACAGTACAGTAGAGCTCATTACATGTGGGGTGCGTACAGTATTCAAAGATCTATTAGAGTGCTCGTGATAACCTTTGTGCACCACTGAAAGCACCTACAGATGACACGTGAACATCAAAACTAGACCTTTAAGTCAGGTGAACGGCTCGATGCCACCAGGATACGCTGTATGGATACGCACCGTTACAGCAGTGGTATTCCCTAATGGCACTTGTATCTGTCAGCAGGATGATGTGCCCTGCTACACTCTAAAACCTTTTAAGGACAGCTGTCATTTTTCAGTTGAGCTTCTTAGGCATATGCTTTAAAACAAAGTTGGATGTACTGAGCTTAAATGATGTCCTGTGCTGATACCGCAGGACACCTTCAGACATTTTGTGGTGTTACAATGGTGGTATTGACTTTTATATAAAAATAATAATTTGTCAGTTCTCCTTTTTTTAGGTGGAAGATGAAGTGGATAAAATCAGTGCAAGGGTTTTCTCAGAAGTGGAGCGCAAATTACAAGAAGAGAAAGTTCCTCAGCCAACACACACGTAAAATTAGCAATGCATTATTTCCACACATTACCATTCTAATTCATAATACTGAAGGCAGAAGATTACACAATATACATTTAAGAGTTCAATACATGCTGTATTCCCCTGTTGCCATGTAGAGGTCATTAACTGTATGCCTGTTTACAGAAGATTCAGTTTGTTTCTGTCGAAGCAAAAGTATTCTGCTCTGATCGCTGTAAATGGTGTCTCCTATTTATTATAAATACTGTATATTTTGAAAGACTGTTTAATTAAGATGGAGATTTTGTGAAAGTGTGTGGCATCGGTTAATTTTGTGTAGAGTGACTTTTTTTATATAAAATATTGTACTGGTTGCTGCCGCATACTCAATGAAAAATAATCCACCAGTTTTTGCTTCGTAATGCATCATATATAAATGAAATAAATTTATATTGATGCTGCAGTTATTCATTGAATCGAGGTAGGATAACTGTGTATGTATCCTGAAATTATGTGCTCTAATCTTGAGATTTAATGCATTACATTAAAGTTCATTATTTGAAATCAGTTGTTTGTTGCTGACCTTAGTTAGCTGCTGTCAAAAGAAGAATTGGCTACTCAATTAGGAAAGGAAGTTTATTTATATAACATCATCCAGACATGCACAAAAGCAAAGTGTTTTAATGCAACACGGGAAAGGAGAACAGCATGTCTTTCCATCTCAATTTATCAAATTAAAAACAAATCTTCCCACAGGACCATATTAGATTTGCTAAAAGGAAAAACCCTTCAGAGGCCATATTAAAGTTACATTATCTAGAAAACTGCTTGAGCTATGTCCATCACATTTCCAGGGTAAATATCTTTATTATGGCTTTACAAATATCGACTCTAAGGAGCGTTGCTTGAGTTAACGTAGAATATCGTAACTCTACAGTACTTAGATACTTGGTACCTAAAATTTTTAAGGAGCCTGACACTCATCTTCACCCAGTCTTTATTATCTTCTACACCTCTCTTGTCCACTGAATATATATATATATATATATATATTGCAAAAGAGCAGTGTTTAATTAAATCTACAATATGGCACAAATGTGATGATATATAGCATCTTTTTCAAACAGACATACCAACAGAGAAAGGCAGAAAGTATGATCATTTTAATAACTAAAAAAACATTAAAAAAGGACAAGTTTAAAATGCCCTGCTCCCACTGTGGTTTGTATATTTGATTATATCTCCTCCAATAATCCTTCTTGCTCCTCTGTCCTTGAGATGCATTCTGGGATTGTAACATTTTAAAACATGGTCACGCTGTGGTGTTCATAATCAATGTTGGTTTACATCAAGGTTACTGGACAGTGATTTATATTTAAGGTGATCACGCACTGAATTTGACCTTTTATACTACGTTTGTTGTTGGCCTACCTACTAGGTAGACCAATGTATAAACCACCCCACGCACAGGTCAGCTAATCACAGCCTGTACACAAAGAAAAATATCCTGGAGCTCACAAAATAAATTATGTGACTTATTTCTAAGTAATTCCTCTCCCCACAGTACAGTGCTACACTTATTTTTTTAAATTATTTAATTATTTTATATTTTATTGTTGTTTACTATACCCTAATATTTTCTTAAAATTTATGATATGGTAAAATTTATGGTACCCACTGTAAAAAAAAGAAAGAAAGTTTTTCTCAAATGTGGGATAAATAGAGTATGTATTATCTTAGGTACCACTTTAAAGAGTTACCTTATATTAATTAACCCAGTTGTTCCATTTTAATCATGGCCTCAACATGTCCTAACCTGTGCAGATCTGTAGTAAAAGGTTATTTTTCTTCTTCCTACATCAAGTAATAGTGTGCTCCACTGACTCTTTTTCATGACAGGGATTACAACAGCCATATGCACACGATGACAAGTAAATATTTGAACTACTGTGTTGCCCGTCTGTAGGATCCGGAGCATGGATCGAGGTTTTCATTCTGCGCATGCGCAGTTATTTTTAATCCGTGATCGGCCGGTGCAGGGAGACAACGGTAAGCACTGTTGACAGCGTTTTAATGTAAACCTCTTCTACGTTGGTAATTATAAATATTTAACGTAAATGTAACGTGCAGTCTTAAATTGCATCAAAGAGAGATGCTGCCATTAGTGGCTGTATATTTTTTACTTTTAAAACACTGGTTATGCACTGCAAGAGCCAGTGGTCTTAATTCAGGCCTCGCTTTCGACAACAAATGTAGCACGAGGCTAATCTGGCAACAAAGCTAACGGTGTGAAATGCTAACTATTAGCTCTGTATGTGATGCTACCGTATATGTCCTGCAGTAGCCGTGCTGCATTTTGATATAGTTGTGGCTAAAACGGGAGACGTTTGGAAGGTGCTGACGGAGCCACATTAACGTAGCTTCAAAATGCAACAGTCAGCTTGTTGTTAGCCACAAATTTGACAACAATAGCTCGCTAGACAAATGTAAACGTTACCTAGCCTAGCTGCTCACGCTAGCATACGCTGAGTGAGTGGCTAGCGTTAGCTGGGCAGCATTTGAGCCCATTATGGTTGCTGTGTCAGCATATGCTAATCTGCATAGTCCTGGAGATAACTGGCAGAGCACTGAATTTTTTTCTCTCACGAAATCATCAGTGCAGTTTATTTACTGGCGTTACTGTCAGATTTTTTTAAAGCATACTCTAAATGTAAAGGTGATTTTGGCCAGTGGACTCATATGGTCAACAGCATCAACATATGAGCTGTGAACGAGCTTCTGATAAATGCCATACCTGTGGACACAAGTCAGTTTGTTATTTGAGGGAATAATTTAGCTTGTCATAAAGTTTAAATGCTACACTGGACGTGGTTTCAGTTTATATTTGTTGTTCTTTGCACCCTCATTTTGGCCGTGTTAAATGTAACCTGCATTGCAAAGTAAGTTGTGGGCAGTCCATTTTTTCTTCTTAAGATTCATGCAGGTTTGGATTGTAACTCATGTATGTTCCATATCCACTCATGCATATACAGTGTTTCACACACAAACACACACTCCTACCCTGATGAACACTTAGGGAGTAGTTTCTGGGGTTCAAGAAGATGAGGTCTACTTCCAGAGCTGCAGTTATTACCATGTGATCAAATTGCTACTGAACATTCATCTTCTTCCCCTTATCGTTTTCAGGGTCTCACTAGGTGGGTGAGAGAGGGCGAGAGGCAGGGTACACTCTATAAACAGGTCGCTAGCCAGTCGCAGGACTAACACAGAGAGACGGGCAACCATTCACACTCACATTCACACCTATGGGCAATTTAGAATCACCAGTTAATCTAACCCCAGTAACTGCATGTCTTTGGACTGTGGGAGGAAATCGCCAGATCTGGCTGGTTCTAAAATCTAGTGGCTCCAGAAAGAACCTGGAGAAACTCATGCAAACACAAGGAGAACACTGGGTGAACATGCAAACTCCAGGGAGAACATGCAAACTCACAGAAAGGCCCCAGGCAAGGTGGATTCAAACCCTGACCTTCTTGCTATGAGTTGCTATATGCCCAAATTGCTACTAATGCTCCAGATTTTTTTGTTTGTTTGTTTGTTTTGTTTATGTTTTCAGTGACAGCATTGGCCTAGATAGAAAAGACTGCATTTAACCTGAATGAGTCATGGCCCAATTCGGGGGACAGAAGAATCCGCCCTGGGCGACTCAATTTGCTGCCACAGCAGTGTCCCAGCCAGGCCACACAGGACAGTCTCTGGACCTCAACAGCCTGCATTGTGAGTATAGCAAATCAGGTAAAATTTCATGCCCACTTTACCCAGCACTTTACACTAAAAATGAATAAATAAATAAATAAAATTCATATTGTACTCCCCCTCCCCCCTATAGCTCTTGGAGTGCAGCAGCCATCTCTTCTGGGAGCATCTCCCGCTGTCTACTCTCAGCAGTCAGCCTTGGCAGCAGCCTCTCTCAGCAACCAATCTGCTGCAAACTATCAACTTTCTCAGCAAACTGCTGCTTTGCAGCAGCAAGCTGCAGCAGCTGCTGCAGCAGCACTACAGCAGGTTAGTCACAATAAAGTAATGCTAAGCACAGTAAGCCATCTGTCCGTCTTTTCCCTGGTCACATTTGACACTATTTGATCGGCTACTGCCTCTCTTTTTATTCTTTCAATATCCATAGTCTCAAATCAATACAGCGCTTCAGCAGTATCAGCAGCAGCAACAACAACAGCAGCAACAACAGCAGCAACAGCAGCAGCCTCCCCAACAACCCCCTCAGCAGCAGTTGTATAATGTACCTCATCAGGTATATTGCTGCTCTTTATTTTTTTTGGTGTCACACTTTATTTTCTTATGTTGGAAAATATGTTTTTGGTTTTCTCTTATTGGCATTGTGCTTTAAATTTTGGTTTTTCTGATGGTTTTAAATAACAAAACATCACCTTATGACATATTACAGAAGACAGAAGGGTTGTTTGGAAAATGAGCAATAGGTCAGTTCAGTTTTTGTAAGATCAATTTGAATGCTTCTAATTTAAAATAAAATTCACTACTGGTATTTTTTTAAGCATTTTTATCTTCAAGCTTTATTTCTCAATATTTCTTAGCCACTTTGCCACCTTCTCCCAAGAGAGAGGTGTGAATATGCGCTAAAGGTAGTTTGATAGGTCTGCACAGTGTGTTTACATGTTAGACTAGGTGGATCATATTATTTATGTTGGCAGAATCTGTTAGTGAGCAAACAGCTGTTGGGTGCATTATGACAGCACTTAATACTACTTTGCATTGGGTGTAAAATTTGTTTCATTTCAACAAAAAGTTAAATTTTGGAATTTTTTGTTTTTCTTACTCCAGCTTCCACAGCCTCAGCAGGCCCTCATTTCTCAGGTAATGTGTCTGCAAAAACATACTCCCACAAACTGAAGACGTAACACACTCCCATCTGAGATTTTACTTGGTTGTGGACACAGACAAGGGCAGCTGCTGTTATACTTTTTCAAGTGCTGCAGGGTTTTTTGCAGATATTTGCACAGAGCATTTCTGTATTAAATTAAAATTCAGGTTGAATACTTTTGTAGTTGACCATATCAAAGCATATTGCCTTATGTGCTTTTTTAGGTTCTTTTTCTATCTCTGTGTTTCACACATTTAGAGGAGAAATACTGATGTTAGCTATCAAAACATCTCCCTTTGCTTTCTTGGAGTGATTGTGGTACTTATTGATTTTAGACATGCCACCAACTTGTGATTATAGTGTTTTCATCCCTCTTTCTTTTCCCAACCCTCAGCCCCCTGTCGCCTTGCCCACAAGCCTGAGCCTGTCTAACCCCCAGCAGACAGCCCAAATTACCGTGTCATACCCAACACCACGTTCAAGCCACCAACAGCAGACGCAACCTCAGAAGCAGCGAGTATTCACCGGTGTCGTCAATAAGCTACATGACACATTTGGCTTTGTAGATGAAGATGTCTTCTTTCAGCTAAGGTGAAAAACTGTGGTCCTTGACACCACTCAAATTCTGTAACTTGTTGGTGTGATAAAATAAACACTTTGACTAGAATACCTTATTTGTCACCCATAACTGAGAGAGCTCCAAGTGTTCTTCTATAATTCTGAAACTGATTTGGCATTACATGCAGATTTGCTTACGTGTCTGTTTTTGTATTTCATAGTGCTGTGAAGGGAAAGACTCCCCAGGTGGGTGACAGAGTCCTAGTGGAAGCTGTGTACAACCCGAATATGCCGTTCAAGTGGAACGCCCAGCGCATCCAGACTTTACCTCAGCTAGCAAATCAGTCGGTGAGAATATTCAGAGGTTGCACTCAGTATCGTAAGAAAAACTTTTTTGAGCACAGAATTACAGTTTATAGATTACTGCTTGATCTACAGTCTGGTCATTAAGTATTTGGACAGTGACGTGTATATGTGATTGGTATGCAGACTTTCAAATTTAAATCAAGGAGTTTAGCAAAAGCCTAGAATTGCAACTGCTGAGGTATCTATACAGTCCCCCATTTTCAGGATTAATGACTTTGTTGAGATCATTATAATCACAGTTACATCAGCATCAGGGTTTTCATAGTTTTCATTGCAAAGTTAAATGCACAAACCTTTCCTGGCTTTAGTGTTTAAGTCCTTACTTACTGTGCACTAACAACCATATTGAGGCTTATTACATGTTTGAATAAACTGCCACTGTTGCAGTGTTTAAGTGGAATCTAGGGCTTAAAACACAGCAAACATTTTCTCACCATTTGAAATTAGTCTTGTTACTTTTTCACTTTATACATGTCTGTCTACCTTAGTTCATTTGAGCTGAGTAAACATTGGAATTGACTATTTACTCAGAGCAACAATCATTTGAATTTTAAATATCCTAAAGTGATATTAACAGGTTCATTTCCAATTATGGAAAGTTCACCCAAAATTTGTAGTCTTTCTACAATTATGTATTTTATACATTTTCTTTGTTCTTTAAAAAAAAATAAAAAATCTTACCCCTGCTTTATCTTTTATTAACTGTTGTGTTTTCAATCCCTCCTAGCATCAGCAGCAGCCTCAGCCTTTACCTCAAGCTTCCCCACAGCTTGGCAGCCTTTACAATGAGCCAGGGATGCAGCTGCGGTACTCAGACATGCACTCCACCGCGGACAACAGACAAAATGTAACCCTCTAGATGTGAATCTCACACTGTTTGTGGTCCTTCTTCCTGTTTGGTTTTTCATTATTCTTAATTTACTTATTTTCTTTGTACAATAATGCTCTATTAACACAACAATGTGACCGAACCACAGTTTTTAGTGGTTTGACTACACATCCAATGAATCCTTTACAGTTTTTATAATGGTCAAAATTGTGGTGCTAAATTGTTGAGTCAGTATTTCTGAATGTTGTGGAGTTGTTTACATCTACTCCACTTCTGTCAGAGGACCAGATTTCCTCTCAGCTTCATCTTTTCCTTTGAAAGTGATGAGCAAAATGCCAAACCTGTCTACTCAAGTATGTTAAATATACAACTGGTGAGGCTTTTAAAGTGAAATACTGTTAAAGTAATCTAATAGTGATGTACTTTGTCTATACACAGAAGCTTGTGGCAGCAGGGTGTGTATGGCTTCTTAATATTTTTCTCATCCAAAAGTGTTTTTTTTTTTGCTTTTAAGAGGTCAAAACCTCAAGCGTATTCAGACCATTTTTTCAGCTTCTTTCTTCCAAGCAGCTACTGACCAAGCGTTTATTTATTGCACAGTAAATGGCATTTTAATAATTGTTTATGGTCTGCCTTTAAACATTTACTAATCTATTCTCACACTATTTTACCGTTTGTATTTTTAATCTAGAACCAGCCTCAAGCTTCGAGCATGATGAAGGCAGCCCCCACCATGCTGCAGTCACTACCTCCCCCAACCACGTTCAGTGTTCCAGCCCAGGCTCCCCCTCCATCTCTTCTGCAGGCACAGCTGTCTGCTGCCTCTCTTGCCCCACTTCTCCAAAACCCTCCTCAGCCTCTGCTGCCACAGCCTCCACCCAAAGGTTTAGTATTTGTCAGTGGCATTTATCTAGCATCTGCCTGTAAAGCAGTCAAACAAGTGGTGACGATCACCACTGTTTGTGCCGATGTTTTGTCACAACATCCATCCATCCATTCTCTTCCGCTTATCCTGTTCTTTTTCCATTTTGAACACAAAATAGTTTGTGGTGTGTATAGTGGTGAAGTAAGCAAGTGTTTTGCATTTTTCCCTAATCTCTAGAAGTGTTCCCCGGGGTCTCCTCCAGCCCCCAGTGAGAATGATGGCACAGCCGCAGCCTGTCCGAAGAATTGAGCCGCCGCCTCGTTTCCCCACTCGCAGTGATCGAGGCCCTGAGCTCATCCTCAGGACTAAAGAAGAACGCAGGTGAAATGGCAGTCACCATATAAGCGCTACATCATATATCTGTTTCACATGCATTTCATCCGTCTGTTGGTTAGAAGTTATGAGTCATTACATTAACAAAAAAATTTTAAACTTAATTTTTTTTTAGCAGAGACAGAGACCGTGAGCGTAGGCGATCGAGAGAACGGTCGCCCACACGCAAACGCTCGAGAGACCGCTCACCACGACGTGACCGCTCCCCAAGACGACCTCGCAGAGTTGTACCTCGCTACACTGTCCAGTTTTCCAAGTTCAGCTTGGATGGGTTTGTATATTGTTTTCCTTGTTAAAAATATGTCATAGTAAATATGCCACAAACTCTAGCATAATACTCTACAGCAGCCATTCCCGAGCTTGAGAATGTGGTGGCCCAATTTGAAATCTGAAAATCTTCTGCAGTCCATGCAAAAACTTCAGGTGTGATCAGATGATGATGCAGTTGAGAATTGTTTTCAGACACTTCAGGCATCACAGCTCTTAGTATATCAAGAATGTGTTTCTGAGGTGCAAACTGTCTTTGTGTTCTCCAGCTCCAGCTGTGACATGATGGAGCTGAGGCGGCGCTATCAGAGTCTCTACATTCCCAGCGACTTCTTTGATGCCGTCTTCACCTGGGTGGATGCTTTCCCTCTTACCCGACCTTTCCAGTTTAGTAATGCTTGTAACTTTCACATTTTGCACAAAGAAGTGGATTCTCTAGTCAAGAACACGGCTGTGCTGGACCCTCCTGATGCCAACCACACCTACAGTGCTAAGGTATGCCTGCTGTAATATTCAGTGAACAGTCTTTATTTCTTACATTTCTTTCAAACTAGAACAGTAATCAACTTTTACTGCAGTGCAAACATTACAGGAAAATTAAAGTGAATAAAAAGATGATGCAAAGGAGTGCCAATAGTTGCTGTGTTTGAGTTGTGCATATCACATCTTTAGGTGCTTAGAGATCTATATGCAACACATCTAAAAAGGCTTCATGTACTGCACAGTATGTTAAAACTAGTAACATTATATGATAATTACATGTGTGCAAGCTATCATGTACAGCTCTCCATTAACAGCTCACTGTGACTGTTAAGAAGCCTCTGTATTAGGAAATGTTGTTTGTATTTTTAGTAACTTTATACACCTGACACAGTGTGAATAGTAATAGCTACCATCACAACAGCCTCCCAATGAGTACACATCTTTATTTTCTTGTGAATTATCTAGTAGGAATTGTGTGTCCATTACACACAGAAATGCAAAAGAATTATACAGAGACAAAATTAACTGAATTAACTAATGTTTTGTATGGGGGAATGGAGACCATAAATAGCGTCAAACATGGGTCTTGATATGAATAATATTTTAATGATTTTAACTCCTTTCGTCAGGTGATGCTGCTGGCTAACCCCAGTATAGAGGAGCTGTATCATAAGTCCTGTGCCCTGGCAGAGGACCCCCAGGAAGTCAGAGACTCCTTCCAGCATCCTGCTAGACTCATTAAGGTAAGTCAGAGACTTTCTGTGGCTGTGGGACGTACAGGAGCCGACAGTGATGTAATGATCCTATTCCATTGCTGAATATTCAGTGTGGAAAGCTCTTAACTGATATCGGCTTTTTTCTTTGTTTGCTTTTGGTTATTGGTCCTTAAAGGCTGGGTGCAATTTGTTGGGATGGGTGAGGAGGAGGATTTTCTTGTACTAGGTTATTCCTCCCACTAAGTAATTTTTTTTAATGCTGTAAAAAAGTCTGTAGTGCAAATAACAATAAGATCAGAGATAGACTTTCACTGTCAGAGCTCTACGGTGACAATAGAGATAACACTGTTTCTGATCTCACTCCAGAAATACTTGAGTGGATTTTCAGTGTGCCACCAAGTACCAACAGGCTGTTTCAGTGAAAAACTGTACTGCTAGCTAAATGGGGGGAAATGAAAAGGACAGCAGATGCATTTTTTTACAGGTGCTCACAAAAAAATCCTAGAAACATTATCACTAAAAATCCCTACAAAGCTTGTAGAATTACAGTCATGTACACTTATCAGGTTAAAAAGTCTAGACACGTAGGCCATGTCTGAAGAAAGTTTACTCTGGCAGCTTGTTGGGTTTGTGTCTAATGGTGCAGCTGCTATGAGGGGCTGATTAATAAAAGATAAATGGATCAATCCTAACCTGAATATCATTTCCTGCATGAATGACAAGTTAGAACTTTAGGTCCATGATGCTGTTAAAAGATGGTCTGCATCCTTTCCTGGGTGGAGATTTGCAGAAATGTGTGTAAAATAGGGGCAACCTGTAGAGAATTAATTCTGGCATTTTAAAATGGTATTTAAGTTTTTGTTATGCTTGATAGCATCCTCTGTGTCTGCAAGAGGAAAGGACAGAACATGAGAATGAGAATATTTTCACAGATTAGATGTCTGATTATTTGGACATGCTGCTGATCCTTCTTTGCCTTTTCTTTGTCTCTGTTCTCTCTTTTTTTTTTCTTTTTTTTTTTGCTCTTTCCACCCCCCACACCTTTGTTTCCCATATTCCCATTCCCTGTTTCTGTGTAACCTGTACTCTGTGGCTCTCCTTTGCACCTGTCTCTTTCTCATTCAGTTTTTGGTGGGCATGAGAGGTAAAGATGAGGCCATGGCCATTGGTGGCCACTGGTCTCCCTCTCTGGATGGAGCTGACCCAGAGAAGGATCCCTCAGTCCTTATTAAGACAGCAATACGCTGTTGCAAGGCGCTCACAGGCATAGACCTTAGTCTGTGCACTCAGTGGTAAGCTCCACTACTCTCATGAGTGTTTATTGTTCACCCTGGTTGTGTTTAAACTCCTAACTCTGTTACTAAAATCCTAAATTATCTGTAAAATACTGCATCTTTATACTACCTCGATACTAAATCTCTCCTGGACATGTAGAGAGGGGTGTTTGTTTATTTATTTTTAAGTTTATATTAATGACAATTGTGTTTTGATTTGCAATCTATTATTTACTATTATTATTTGTTGTGTTGTGCAATGTTGTTTTTTGGCCTTTTGTGTGTTGTAGTCTTGGCTCTCTCTTTCTGTCACACACTCTATTTATATACACACATTTCATTGTGATGAAAACCCAAACGCATGGACTTGGTGGCTGGAAGCAGTAGCCTGGACCAGAAGACACTGCCATTACTTTGTGTTTTGTTTTGGGTTTTTTCTTTTTCTATTCTCTCTGTTAAATATCTTACATATTTAACTGGCTTTCACTGTCCTGTTGATTCTGTCTCTCTTTGCACAACCCTAATGTAGTACATCAAGTGCATTCTAGGTTAAATGCAGAGTACTCATCCATAATTGGCTGAAGCTATAATGGGGATGAATTTGGGATGTGATTATTAATTTTTTTATTTTATTTTTTTGTGATTGTCTGTCAACTTTTTCAAAATGGCTGCCGTAACCTGTGACAACAGTCGGAGAGCTGCAGACTGGGTCCATTTGTCTATGCTGTGTGTTGTGTGGGAGAAGGGTCACTGTAATGACATGTACGATCATTGAGTGACTTGATGGGAGGGAGTAGCTGTAGAAGGCTCGCCCTAGCAAGGCTTGCCTTTTATACTGTGCCCTGACCAGAATGTTTCTTTCCAATGCACCTTCTTCCTTTGCGACAGGTATCGTTTTGCAGAGATTCGCTATCATCGACCAGAGGAGACACACAAGGGGCGGACTGTCCCTGCTCATGTGGAGACAGTGGTTTTGTTTCTTCCGGATGTTTGGCATTGTCTTCCTACCCGCTCAGAGTGGGAAGTGCTGTCACGGCGACTTCGGGAGCAGCTGGCTGAGAAGCTGTCGGCCGAGCGAAAGGAGGCGGATGGAGAACAGGCACTGAACCGCTAATCCCTCTCTTCTCATTTTCGCTTCTCACAGGAAGGCACAGGACTTACAAAAAACAAACAAAAAAACAAAAACAAATCCCAGATACACACAAGGCACACCTCACCTTTCACGCACACAGATACAAACTCAGGCATATTACTTTTCCACCAAACCTCACCTAGGCTTCTTCTGTTTACTCCACCTGTCCCCTTCTCCTCTGCTCAACTCCTCCATTCCTCCATCAGCACTCCCACCTTCCCTCACATCCAGCAGACACATACAATGGAAGCAGTGAGACTAGGTTGTGTTGTGTAGGCCCCAGTCGCAAATGGTAAAACAGCTTCCAGTTCCTTAAATGCCACATAATTGGGTGCTAATCTGGTTCAGTATTTTGTTATTAATGGCAGGTTTTGCGTTAGTATAAAAAGCATGAGCATGGTTTAGTAATGATCTCAAATTTGAACCAGTGATAAGTTTTTAACACTGGGACCCATAATTTTTATGCATACTGGAATCTGTGGAGTCAGTTGCGCTTACATAATGTGTTTGTTGTAGAAATGTGTATTTTTATATGATTTTTTTTTTCACATCAATTTGATATCGTCTGACTTCGAAAAGAGAACCTCCCCCAAGTCCTGCTTCTTGTCTGTTATTGTTGTTGGATTCTACACTTTCATTTTGGAATATATGTAGAATTTGGTTTTTCCAGGGCAGTTGGTTGGACAGATGGCTCCTATCTGACGTAGGTGTATAAAACCCATAAATGACAATACCCCAGTCATAGAGCATGGTAGGGCCACCCTCTATCCTCACTCCGTTTGGAGACCCGCTTCATTCACCTGATGTACCTACACACCTTTTGGACACACCTCTCATTGATTTTTACCTTTTTTGTGTTCCACAGATTGATTGATTGGCAGCTGGGGGGGAGCATTTCTGTTGTTTTTTATTTATTTATTTTGTTTGGCTTTGTTTGGCTTTTTAATAAGAGCTAGAGAGCTTCCCTGTGTACGCTTCAGTAGCAGTGGACTTAAACACAGTCGAGAGCTCACTAGGACAAGACAATGAAAGACAAATGAGACCTTGCTTCTTGCACGGATCAACTTAAAAGCTCACTAAGGCCATGAGTGGTATGCTGACTCTTTGTTATCCCACCTCTTTTTTTCCCTCTGCCTGTCTCTGTCTTAATGATTTCCTGTCCAGGAGGAAGAGGAGAAGGATGACGATGAATCGAAGGATGTTAGTACTCCAACTCACTGGGCTAAACTTGACCCAAAATCAATGAAGGTACATAAAGCTGGCAGAGTTATGAGTGGAGACCAGGACAAACCAAATGTTAAATTTGCTTTTTCGTGTCTGTTTTCTCCACTTGTAGGTAAATGACCTGCGCAAGGAGCTTGATTGTCGCTCTTTAAGCTCTAAGGGGTTAAAGTCACAGCTGATTGCTCGCCTCACCAAGCAGCTGAAGGTGGAAGAGCAGGTGGAGGAATCCAAGGAGCCTGAGAAAGCAGAGACAAAGGATGTGGAGGAAGAGGAGCCATCACGCACTGAGGATGACAGAGAGGTACAGACAAATTTCTTATGTCATATGATAAAATCTTTTCTGGAATTGAGGTTTTTCTTAAATTTCATCTGATGGCTACTTCTCTGTCAGGAGGAGGAAAGGAAGAGGCAAGAGGAACTTGAGCGCCAGCGGAGAGAAAGGCGCTACATCCTTCCTGATGAGCCCACCATCCTTGTAAACCCCAACTGGGCAGCCAAGAATGGTAAATTTGACTGCAGTGTCATGTCCCTGAGTGTGCTGCTGGACTACAGACTGGAAGACAACAAGGAACACTCATTTGAGGTGAGAATTACTGCCCACAGGGTTTGTTACAAAGACCTACAGCAAACATGTAACAAAATGAAATGTGACATTGCTGTCTTTGCATGTTGATAATATTCTGTCCTCTTTTTGTACAGGTTTCTCTGTTTGCTGAGCTTTTTAATGAGATGCTGCAGAGAGATTTTGGTTACCGCATATATAAAGCCCTCGCTGCACTTCCTACCAAGGATGAGAAGAAGGAGAAGAAAGCCAAAAAAGAGGCAGAAAAGAAAGAAGCTGAGAAGCGTGAAATAAAGAAGGAAAAAGAAGAGGAGAATGAAGAACCAGCAGCAAAGAAGACCAAAGATGATGAGGAGGAGAAGAGAAAGGCAAGCTATAGAAACCTTTTTTTACTCGGTCTGATAAATGTTAGTTTTCATGTGGTTGTGTAACTTTTTTTTTTTAATCTTTTTTATCAGTTTGAAGAAAAGACTGTGAAAAAGGAGGAGTCTCGAGATGATGAGGAGAATGAAGATGAAGGCAGCACGGCTAATGCTGAAGAATATGACCCCATGGAGGCTGAAGATGCAGATGAGGATGAGGATGATGGTACTCCACACTCTTCTTGTATTTAAATGCCGTGATGAGAGAGCATGTGTGAGAACTTAAGTGGGCAAAATATGTACTAAGGATATTTTCTTTTCACCCTGCTTAAAGCCACAAAGTGGTTTTCAAAATTAATATTTCTGGTTGTTTATTAGACAAAGATGACGACGACTCCACTGATAGAGACAGGAAAGACCGCAAGGATGACCGCAAGTCATCAAAAGAGAGGTCCTCCAAAGATAAGGTTGGCTGTATGTTGTTAGGGGCACATTGTTGAGGTATTGGTGTGTTCCAGAGAGGTTTTTTTGTTTGTTTTTTGTTTTGTTTTTAAATAAATGTGGTTCCCATTATGCCAGGAGAAGAAGCAGATGGTCACACACAACAGGGAGTTGCTGATGGCGTTTGTCTACTTCGATCAGAGCCACTGTGGCTACTTGCTTGAGAGAGACCTGGAGGAGATCTTGTACACACTGGGACTGCATCTTTCTCGTGCTCAGGTGAAAATACGCAAATTTAATCATGTTGATGGCCTGTGTCTGTGCATCCCTGATTCTTAACCTGTCAGAACGTCTTGTCCGCTTTGCTTACTCTCCATGAGTTGGTCTTTTAAAATATGTACACCAGCACATGTAGTAAATTTGTCACGTTGATTTCTATTTTCAGATAAAGAAGCTTTTGAACAAACCAGTCGTCAGAGAATCCTGTCATTACCGAAAACTGACAGACAGGGGAAAAGATGAACCCATTCCTTCCTTCAATGATTCCCAGATTGAAAACCTCATAGGTGAGCCAGCATCAATAATGATGGCTAAAGATATTTCTATTCATGTTTATTTTAATTAAATTTAATTGGAATATTTAAATCTTAGAAGTGCCTAAGAAGTCTTAGGAGCTAAAGCTAAAGACATGGTGTTCCATGACTTTATTTTTATCAATTGCTTTCTTTAAGGTAACCGAGGACTACTTCCTGCTTCTAAAACTCGTGCTCAGGCAGAGGCCAGCGAGTCTGGTAACCTGATCGTGTATAACGGAGCCATGGTCGACATCGGCAGCATGATGCAGAAGCTAGAGAAGAGTGAGAAAGCAAGAGAGGAGATAGAGCAGAAGCTTATGTTGCAGGATGCTAAAATGGGTAAGTTTTGGATTGCATTATGCTGTCATAAACTGCAAGCTACACTCTGTGTCAGTAGTCTCTCGGGACAATGATCTGACTCAATTTGAGCTTTGCTACAGAAAGGTTCAGTCTCACTTCATTCACTGGTCCCTCCCTCTGTGACGTCTGGTGAAACGTGAACTGGCACATTGTAATCCAGCATACAGAGTATCAAAGAGGAGTCAGCCAAACTGAGCTTATTTTAAAAATTCAATAACTAGTTAAAAGGTTGAAGGTAACAAATCACAGTGCCTTCATTTAAATTGAAGGCAATTATAGGACTAAATTTTTATTGTCCCAGCAGAGCACAGCCAGATTAGCATTGCTTCACAACAGCATATGTACAGGAGTGTAAACAAGTTCAAACATCCCAGCATGTGTGTCCTTTAACCTCCTCTGAGACCCGAGCTCCCATTTGCGATGGATTTTTAATGTCTCCTAGATATTTGTGATTAGATGGACCTGATATGTATAAAAATTAAGCTTCCTCTTTTGAACAGGAAGTTGTGTTTTGTTGCATGGTTGTTACATACTTTTATGGGAAAAAGTCCTCAGATGTGGACATTGGGATTATTTTATAGCATAACACAACAAAAACAACACGACTTAACAAAGTATGAAACACTATTGAGCAGAATAAAGTATAAGGTGCAGCAAAGCCAAGATGTAATGTCTCCATATGTGGACACAGGGTCTCAGGACGTTAAAACAAAGAATATTTGAGATATTATTTGTGAACAGGAGCTTGGTATTTATAGACACTGATGTTTACTGCCAGTCCACAATGTCCACGGCTGTTTCAAAAACCCTGAGCCGCTGCTTTGCTGTTGCCAGGATATTGTCCCAGATTATGATAAACACATGGATGCTCATGATTACGTGGACAAAGAAGGTTCACATTTTGGTTTGTTTTTTCTCAGCGAATTATCCCAGGCTTGTGACGTAATAAGTATTAATATTTAAGAAACCTTCTTAAATATATAGGATATAATAACTAGTCCCACACATAAAACAGAAAACAGAACTGAGCACAATTGAATGGAAGCTGTTAAAGACTGACTGTACACATATTGTGTAACAGCCATTTGTTAATCACAGAACTCACTGAGGCTACGTAGCAAAACAAGGACTATTCTCACCAAGATGGTGGACTCACTGGAGAGGCAGTTGAATGCTGCTGCAGATTTGTCGGCTGCTCGACTCTAATCTCCCGTTCCACCTCATCCCAAATGTGCTCTATTGGACTGAGATCTGGTGAATGTGGAGGCTATTTGAGTGCAGTGAACTCACTGTCAAGAAACCAGTTTGCGATGATTTGAGGTTTGTGACATGGTGCATTATTCTGCTAGAAGCAGCCCTCAGAAGATGAGTACGCTGATCATAAAGTTATGGACATGATCAACAGGCACCTGGTGTGGCCTTCGGTCCAGCTGCTGCAGAAGGTCAAAGTGTTGTGCATTCAGAGATGCTCTTCTGCATACTGTGGTTGTAACCAGTGGTTATTTGAGCTACTGTTGCCTTCTTATAAACTCAGAGCAGTCTGGCCGTTCTCCTCTGACCTCTGATATCAGCAAGGCATTTTCTCCCAGAGAACTGCCAGATATTTTCTCTTTTTCAGACCATCATCTCTAAACTCTAGCGATGGTTGTGTGGGAAAATTCCAGTAGATGAGCGGTTTCTGAAATACACCAACACCCATGCTATGTTCAGAGGCACTTAAATTGCCGTTCTTCTGATGCTTGGTTTTAACTTGAGCAAGACATCTGGACCATGTCTACATTCCTCAATGCACTGAGTTGCTGCCATGTGACTGGCTGATTAAACGTGTTAATGAGCAGCGGAACAGGTGCACCTCACAAAGTGACATTATATACAGAGTTCAGTGGGAGACACTGTTGTTTCCTATTCGGATTGGATTTATTTGATCCACATTTGCTTTTCGATGCCCTCTGACCTTTCACTGTGATCCACCATCTGACTTGGTATTGTTTCTCACTGCAGACGAAGATGCGAAGGTTAAAGCTCAGTTGGAGCAAGCCAACAAAGCTTTGTCCAGAGAGCTGGAGGAGGTGAAAAGCACTCTGAGCCAAACCGAGCAGAGTCTGAGGACTGTGGAGGAGAAGAATAACATCTACCATGAGCTCCTGAGCAAGTCGGCAAACTCACTCATGTCCACCGTCAAAGGGCTGCTGGAAGTGCTGAAGAAGGTGCACCTTGTTTAAAATGTTTACCGTGATGGAGGAAATGAGCTCATATTTACGGACTGTTTTTCTTTCTCAGGATGAGGACGGGGACGAGTCTTGCAGCGAAGTCACTGGTGATCACAGTCGGACGTCTCAGACGAACGGCGCTGATGAATGAGTGACAGATTTCAAATGAATGAAGCTAATCAGTACTGATTATCTTATACTGTAAATATTCACTACACGAGAATAATTTGACTGTGTTATATTTGAACCTGTTGTCTCCCAAATATGTTTAATTTAATTAATTAGTTCCCGTGTGTTAATTTGACCTCTTCCTCTATTTCTGAGGAGTTACTTTTCTTAGAGTAATTTTAACGATGACAAAGCTTTGAAGTGCTTATTTTCAAAATGAGTTCAGTTGCTAACATCTTTTTGCCATTGCATTTGCTTTGTTACGGCCGCTGAAGTGCCACTTTGTAGATTTAAATGCAGTTATGTGTGAGTTGTACTTGAGTTTTGTTTTTTTCTAACGAGCAATAATAATGCTATTTATGTGCGAGAGTATTCATAAAATATTTAAAAGAAGCTAATTTCGGATGGATGGAAGTGTGGAGTGTTTCCATGTGCTTCAGGCAGAACCTCTCCCTTAACCAGCCCTCTATTTACCACATCTCTGTTCGGTAATCATTCAGTTTGTAGTTCTAATGTTTGGTGGGTTTAACAGGTTTCTGCAGGGTTTTTTTTTCTTTTTCATACACATGGCTATGCATGGTTCCTGCCTCACCTGGACCTTTTTTTTTCCTTTTTTTTCTTTTCCATTCGTTTCCTGCCTGACTCTATCCACCAACTGCTGCGCTGCCAGTTTCATGTTCAACTGTGACCAGCGTTTGTCTTGTTTTCCTAAAAAAGGAAACCACATGAACCAAAAGTTAAGCTTAATGAATGTGTGTTCTTGTTCTGCTGAAGGAATGAACACTGAGATCCATCTCTAAATTGTGTGCTGCTTTGGGTTCTTAACAAAAGGCACAGTTGCATTGAAATGTGCTCCAAAGCAGGTGATTTTATTTTTCTATTGAAAATACGCTCTATGGATGTCTTGTGCAAGAGTAAAGTGGTCCATTTTAACACTATAGTGTGCCTGCATTTTTTTCCCCTCTATTTGTGTTTCATTTTATTTACAAATCTGAAAGATGAAAACGATGACCTGAAAGAGCAGCTGCTGTGTGGGCTGTAATGTTATAAAGCTCACCAGCAGGTGGCAGCAGAGTGTAGCTGAAGGACACCACCCCTCTTAGTTTGGTTTGTAGATTAGTTAAATGCAAATTAGACAATTTCAAAGACAGTTTTAAGTCAGAATATTGGGAATATTGGATACACCCAGACCAGTGGTGCTATTGTAACAATCAATGATAATGATTATTGGGGGTTTTTTTGGGATGCGGGGGGTAAACACAGCTGAGCAGCTGGATGCTGTCACTTATTCAGGTCTAATGTGCTTTTGAGTGCCATGGATGATTTGAGACATCTCTGAAAACCATTTGTTTAGTCTGTATTAACTGCTACTCTGTAGTGATTAATCTAGGTGATTAAACTGCTTCTGATTTTTTTTTTTTTTTAAATCATGAAACTCCTTTATCATATATCTGAGAGAAAACGCTAATATAGCTGTTGGAAACCATCCATTTTCTTTTGCCTATCTGGGCTTGGTCACTGGGGCAGCATCCTAAGCAGGCAAACCCAGACTTTTATCCGGGGGAACACTGAGGTTTTCCCAGGCCAGCCGAGAGATATAATCTCCCCAGCGTGTCCTGGGTCTGGCCTGGGTCCTCAGAGTAGGACATGCCTGGAACTTCTCACCCAGGAGGCATTCTAGTCAGATGTCCGAACCACTTCAAACTGTTCCTTTCGATGTGGAGGAGTAGCGGCTCTACTCTGAGCCCCTTTCATAAAACTGCACTTGTCACTCTTAAGGGAGAGGCCAGCCACGCTTCGGAAGAAGGTAATTTCTGTCACTTGTATCAGCGATCTTGTTCTTTTGGTCACTACCCAAAGCTGGTTACCCTAGGTGAGGGTAGGGATATAGATTGACCAGTAACTTGACAGATTTGCTTTCATGCTCAGCTCCCTCTTCACCATGATAGGCTGGTGTAGCGTCCGCATCACTGCAGCCACATCCCCAATCCATCTGTCCGTCTCCTGCTCCCCTCACTCACGTACAAGACCCCGAGATACTCCACTTGGGTTAGCAGCTCGTCCCTGACTCGGAGTGGACCCTTCACCCTTTTCAGGCTGAGGACCATGGCCTGTCTCTGCTCTCTTCTCTTTTTTCTTACCTCCTAACTGGTTGCAGTGGATGGCTGCCTCTTTACCTTGCAATATAAAGCACCTTGAGACAACAGTCATTGTGAATTGGCACTATATAAATAATAATGAATTAATCTGAATTGTCTCCTTGAATCAGGGGTCTTTCATCTGTAGGTGATTGTGTTAACTCCTACACTTCTCCTTTACAGTATGATAGGCCTACAGTTTTCAGTTTCACAGCTGCTTCCAGTGAAAACCTCAGAAACCAACTGCTTTTCAGCCTCTATTAGTCTGTTTACTGTATTTTGGTCCAAAGCTGTGCATTTATTTGCTTTCATGTGACTCAGATCAGTTTTAATGACAATGTAAACAACACAAATCACATGAAATCTTTTTAAACCTTTTTAATTATGATGTTGTCCACTTTCACACGTGATCCTAAATCAGATACAGATATGATTTTTTTTTTCTTTTTTGTACTATGTGACCTCAGTCTGAACTGTCAAATCAGAATTTGTGTGACTTTTTCTGTCACTCTCCTGACCTCGGCATCTTGCAGCCTGACTGATGAAGAGGTGCTGGCAGATGTAGTTAAGAGTGCTCCTGTGCATCCTGAAATTTTAGATGAAAATCTCTGAGTGAAGCCATTCATGTCACAGTCCCATCACTCCTGTCTCCTACACACACTACTTTTGCACAGTACAGTCACGCCTGTCGCAGGTCACCAGCCTGTCGCAGGGCTAACACAGAGAGACAGACAACCAGTTACACTCACATCCTGGGAAAATGTTCAGGTACAAGGCAGTCCTTGTACCTGAACATTTTCAAAACTGAAAATGAGTGAAAAAGCAGCCAAAGTCTAAAGAAAAGTTTTGAAAGACTTTCAGAAAACCTGAAGAACTGATGCTCAAGTCTGGCTCATTGGAAACCAAATATAAAGAAATGAGAGGTGGCTCAAGATGTGTATACAGGGTGGGCCATTTATATGGATACACTTTAATAAAATGGGAATGGTTGGTGATATTAACTTCCTGTTTGCGGCACATTAGTATATGGGAGGGGGGGAAACTTTTCAAGATGGGTGGTGACCATGGTGGCCATTTTGGATCCAACTTTTGTTTTTTTAATGGGAAGAGGGTCATGTGACACATCAAACTTATTAGGAATTTCACAAGAAAAACAATGGTAACAAATGTAACTTTATTCTTTCTCAAGTTATTTACAAGTTTCTGACCACTTATTAAATGTTTAAAGTGCTGTCCATTGTGTTGGATTGTCAATGCAACCCTCTTCTCCCACTCGTCACTTGTTGATAGCAGCACTGCAGGAGAAATGCTAGTACAGGCTTCCAGTATCCATAGTTTCAGGTGCTGCACATCTCGTATCATCACAGCATAGACAACTGCCTTCAGATGACCCCAAAGATAAAAGTCTAAGGGGGTCAGATCGGGAGACCTTGGGGGCCATTCAACTGGCCCACGACGACTAATCCACTTTCCAGGAAACTGTTCATCTAGGAATGCTCGGACCTGACACCCATAATGTGGTGGTGCACCATCTTGCTGGAAAAACTCAGGGAACGTGCCAGCTTCAGTGCATAAAGAGGGAAACACATCACCATGTAGCAATTTCGCATATCCAGTGGCCTTGAGGTTTCCATTGATGAAGAATGGCCCCACTATCTTTGTATCCCATATACCACACCATACCATCAGTTTTTTTGTTCCAACAGTCTTGGAGGGATCTATCCAATGTGGGTCAGTGTCAGAACTATAGCGGTGGTTTTATTTGTTAACTTCACCATTCACATAAAAGTTTGCTTAATCAAACTTCTTGAACAAAATCTTCTGTGTAAACTGAGGGTCCTGTTCCAATTTTTGTTTTGCCCATTCTGCAAATTCAGTGCGCCGATCTGGTTCATCCTCATTGAGATGCTGCAGCAGCTGGAGTTTGTAAGGGTGCCATTTGTGAGTAGCTAATATCCGCCGAAGGGATGTTCGACTGATGCCACTCTCCAGTGACATGCGGCGAGTGCTACACTGTGGGCTCTTGCTGAATGAAGCTAGGACAGCCACTGATGTTTCATTAGTGACAGTTTTCATGCGTCCATATTTTGGCAAATCCAACACTGAACCAGTTTCACAAAACTTGGCAAGCAGTTTGCTAACTGTAGCATGGGAGATGGGTGGTCTCGTAGGGTGTCTTGCATTGAAATCTGCTGCAATGACCCAGTTACTGCGTTCACCAGACATCAACAATTTCTATCTGCTCCTCACGTGTTAACCTCTCTGACATGTCAATGGCTGTAAACAAAGAAAAACTTGTAAATAACTCATGAAAGAATAAAGTTACATTAAAACCAAGCAACATATTGGCTACATATATAAGAAATAGGGCAGCGTGGTGGTGGTGTGGTTAGCACTGTTCCCTCACAGCTAGAAGGTCTGTGCTTGAATCCACCTTGGCCCAGGCCTCTCTGTGTGGAGTTTGCATGAAGGCTCCACCCAAAGCCCCATGACCCTGAACAGGATAAGCGAAAGAGAATGGATGGATGGATATAAGGAATAATCTAAACAGCTAAACACAAAAATCATCTGAACAACAAGCCAGAAAAGCACTCTGAGCATTGCTTGGTGAATGCAGTCATAGTGAGGGTGAGTGAGAGAAGATCGAGCCTCACTAAATTTAAATCTGACTTCTTTAAGCCCAGTTGATAAAGGAGTCAATAATCCCACAGCTAAAATGATAGTGTAGACAAGACCATTATCTGATCGCTTAATCAGCTTTTTTTTTCCAGCTTCTTAAATACGGTGCCTTGAGACATCACGGTTTCCTCCCAACTCATGAGATCTTAGTGGAGAAAAGTGCTCTAAAACTCCACACAGATGAGGTTAGACGTCAGTGACGCGTACGTGGAGCACACCCAGGTTTTCTGCAGGCAGAGATCCAAACACCGACAGGCGAGATAACAATGAACCCAAGCTGAGAGCACAAGAGTAGCTTCACACCATTTATCAAAAGTGGTATCACTAAAAATATTAATGGTGTGAGCAGATGGTTTGGACGGGAAATATTTATCATGTAGAGTTTGTCTGAGGAACAGAGGTTCCTGCTTCTCAGCCTCTTACAGAGCATTTCTCTTGTCCCTCAAATGTCTATGTGTCCTCCTGTCAGTGTAATGCTGGGTTCGTTTCCTATCCCATTATACCTTTCATATGGAAGCACACATTCTTAACAGTCAGGGTTTTGCTTACAGTTACATGTTTCCTTATATATATATATATATACATATATATATATATATATATATATATATATATATATAAATCTCAGGCTTCAGGCTGCTCTGTATACTCCGTTTGAGACAATTCTTTCTACTTCGGAGAGTGGATATCTGAAATATGGTCACCTCAGGCTCATGGCCCTGACTACAAACATAGAGGTCACACCCACTTGAAATTAAGCCCTTCTATTTGCAAGGAGCAGCTAATTAGAATAAAGCTGGCTAAAAGGGAGAGGAGATAAAATGGTTTGTTTCAGACAGTGGATGATTTAAAGGCCTGCACAAAGGTCCACTGCAAAATAAATAAGGATCATTTTGGATGGTCAGTCATGCAAAGCTGCTCTGGTAGATGTCAAGACTAACTGGAAAAAATATAACGTGATTATAAATATGATTAATTATTTAATAATTGTTTTATCGCTCATAGTTTTCTGCCTGTTTTGTTGCCTTAAAGCACCCACTGACACTGTCCGGATGTGAAGTCTAATCTATTATTTTATACACCATTGACCCCATTAGTTTCCAGTGGGATTAATCGAGATTTAACCCCAATTTTTAATATAGACTCACTGCTCTACTGTCCCACAAAGCATCAGAGATGCTGCAGCTGTGGAACTGAATTTGCTAAATTTGTTCCCACCAAGAAAGAGACCTAATTCAAACTGAAAAACAAAAAACAAAATTTACTTAGCAGGAAACATGTCAGAGTGTTTCCAGCAGCATGTCTGTGCCATTTCCATGAGAACAATAACTATGTGTTATCCGGTACTTTGGTTCTGTGGCTGCTTTTGTCCTGTTGTCATGCTCTGAATGCTTGACAAACAAAAATCATTTGTCCCCTGAGGAAACACATACACACTTTCTTGCCTCTCAAACTCCTGCTGCAGCTGTGTCTGTGTGTGTGTTTGCACTTGGATGTGGATGCTTATGCGTATGCATGCACATGTGATGTGTGAAATTAGACCCCGTCAGCAGAGAGCAGGGCAGGTAACCCCACTCCCAGGCTGCAACAGAAGGCTTTTGTGGCCACTTCCCCAGCCTGACTCTTTAACCCCCTCTGCTATCAAAGAGCTGCTGAACTCACAGGCTGCTCTGCAGACAGGCTGTTTCTGTGCATGCTCTGAGTTTCCAAGCCTGGGCCTACACATAGTTGGTACAAAAAAAGGGTGTTTGGCTTAGTAACCGATCACGGTTCCCAGTTTCACCCCCTCCTCTGATCCTCACTTTTCACATTAATAAGGCCTGTGAAGTCCGAGGGTGCGGCTGTGCAGCATGTGCAGATGTAGCATGACATTACACATCTCTAGTTTAATTCTTACTTGTCCTCACCCTTGTAGATTTATTTAAATTCTCCTCCCTTCCTCATCACTTTGTGAAGTCACCCGTTTCCATCAACACCCTCCGGTCTGCATGTCGAAAGTTCAGAGCTGTAGTTATCATGACAAAGGCAGCTGCCTCACACAGCATAATCCCAAAGGGCCGGCTTTTCAAAACCTGACCGGAGTCACTGTTTGTTAGCTCTCTGCGTTGTTCCTGGACAGTCCCATTTATTACGTTGGCTGAGCACACAAAAAAAAGAAGGTTGAAGCCAAAATGTGGTAAAACAAACATATGTTATGAAGCTATGTTTGGCCTTTTGTGCCCCAAAAAAAGAGGCTCCTTTAACCTCAAATAAACACAAAGCAAGTGAACCTAACTCTCTGAACTCCCTTTCACCTCAAAAACTGGAGATGTTTTCTTTGCTCATTATTGTTAAGCAGCATTGTGAAGCAAAGAATTGGACTTCCTGGGTGATGAATTGTGACTGAGATAAATCTTTCAGGTGACAAATGATCCAGCTTCTCTCACAAATCCTCTGGGATAAATAAACTTTTTATTACTCTTTTCACATCTCTAATTTTTTTTTCTTCCTTGAAATCTTTCTGACCACCAAAGTCAAACAAACAAGTCAACCGCCCTCTTATGTGCTGTTTGATATTTCAGGTATTTGATACTCAGAGGCTCCATTGAGCAGCTTTGCTTGTCTCCCCAGCAGCCTGCACACTGCCCTGCTGGAGAAGAGAGAAAGAGAGGCCCCTGTACAACTGGAGCTGCAGGAAGCTGGCTTCCTCTGGAGTGGCACAGCAAAGTGGTGTAGTTGTTGAGGAAACGATCCCCCTCTCAAAGGCCTTTCCCTGGGAATACTGGGTTACAGTGTGAGAAAGTCACACAGTTGTTTTTGACATTGTGTCCCTGGGGCATCTCCTGGTGGGAACACTCATTATGCAATGTGGACGACCATCACGACACCATCAGGAGCAGCAAAGCATCCACAGTCCACTGCTACAATGCAAAGTGGTGGTATGAGTAACAGGGCTGCAAAATCAGGTGGCCCTTTAATGCAACTAGACACCTTTTCACAAAAATTTGAAGTAGGTTTCACATATCACTGTAACAATAGTCACACAAAGCCCGGCATTCATCGGGGCTTAGTATCTACACTTTGGGGGGAAAGCAGAAATTCTCTAATTGCCACTGCATGCTGCCCTGAAGGAAAGTATGTCACTCAGTAAGATAATCATACAGTGGGAACCCTAGATTGCCAGCACCAGCTTGCAATCTGGAAAACAAATATTTCCATTGTGAAATTGCAGAGTTGGCTTGGACGTGGCGCATGCAAACATCTCCAGCGTGCATGTTTGTATGTGTAATGAATACAGGAAGCATTTCCATTCAGCCCAGCTGGTACAGTAACTACCAGTCAATCAGTCAAAAGCTGCAGGTGTGCAGGGTCAGTGGGTCAAAAGCTCAAACTGATGAGAATATGTGTAACAAATAACTAACACATGAATCCATGCATGATGTGTGTTTCTGTTTTTCTTCCTCTGTCTCAGATAAATGGGATTTTATCGCATGACATTTTCTAATGTGATTAAAAGCCTGAGTTTGGTGCATTTATGCAGTGAGCTCCTGGCATGAGACGATCACTAGTACCTACTACATTACTGTCACAATGATAAATCCCAAACTCTGCTGTTTTATTCTGTCACTGAAAATAGTCCCATATGCTACTATGCGAGTTTTAATTAAAAAATGATCTTTTTTTTGAAAGTCTTCAGAGGAACAGCTTTGCTTCAAAGGGACTCACTGGAATTTGTAAGCTACTGAGAGATGGACTAACATTATTATTTTTAGTCTTTTAATTGGATTTGTTAACAGGAAGAAAAATACAGTCTAATGCCAAGAGGCTTTGCTGAAAGATTGATTTTACCTCCACATCATCATAATAATAAAAACTTTATTTATATAACACTTTTCAAAACACAGAGTTACAAAGTGCTTCACAGTCTGATTAAGAGCCATGCATAAGTATACGTGTAATGAACCAACACATAACAAAACACGCAGTCAATTATATGATCAAACATTCATTCCACATACACAATTCCATGCAAACAATGACCTGGAATTTAAAAAAAAATATTAAGGGAACGCTAACCTATAAAAATGTGTTTTCAGCCGATGTTTGACTCAGCTGACCTGATAGGCTGAGGAAGGCTGTTCTAAAGTCTGGGCACCATAACCTCAAAAGCATGATCGCCTCTGGTTTTAAAATTAGCGTGGAACAGTTAGGAGACCCTGGTTAGAGGATTGTAGAGAGGCCAGCTGCAGTGATAAGGTCTCATATATGAGGAGGGGGCTGTCCATGTAGAGCTTTATACATTAATAACAGGGTTTTAAAGCGGATTTTGAATTTCACTGGGAGCCAGTGAAGGGATGCAAGAATAGGTGTGATATGTGAACGCCGGCTAGTTTTTGTTAGCAGCCTTGCCGCTGCATTCTGCACCACTTGGAGACGGGCTACGGAGGACTGAGGTAAGCGCATAAAAAGTGAGTTCCATTAATCAAGGTGGGAGAAAATCAAATTGTGTACTAAAAGTTCCAGATGACTCAGTGACAATAAAGGTTTGATTTTTGCAATATTTCCAAGGTGAAGGGAACAAGACTGGATGAGCTTTGAGACGTGAAATACTAAATTCACATGCTGGTCAAAGGTGACAGCAAGGTTCTTAGCAGATGATGTCCTGTTATTGTCAAGAGGGTTGATGTACTGCTTGACCTTAGAGAAATGGTCAGGGCTAAACACAAGAACCTGTGTTTTACTAGAATTGAGATGGAGAAAATCTGACATCAGGAAGCTGAGTTCCCCTGGTCACTAAAGATGGTGCTCTCTGTTTAGCTCCTCTCATTTAAATGCCACCTTGTAAGCCAGCTTTCTTCTGATTGACTGCCTCTCACAAACACAAGGTTTGAATGGCTGGTGGGTGGAGCTTATGTGCTCACAGTGAGAGCTCTGTGCCTGAGATGACTGCTTTCAGTGCCATCATACAGAGCTAAGAGTAGGAAAAAAAATGTCTAATAAGAAAAAGCCTAATAGCTCCACTTTAGGGTACTATCTTTTTCAGACTGAACCAGAACACTGGAGCTGCTGGACAAACCAAAGTAAAACAATGAGCTGAAAGACTCTAAACCAGGGATCCTCAAATCCAGGCCTCGAGGGCCGGTGTCCTGCAAGCTTTTAGATGTGTCTCTGCTTCAACACACCTGAGTCAATACAGAAGTCATTAGCAGGCTCTGAGAACTTGACTGCATACTGAGGAGGTAATTTCAGCCATTTGATTCAGGTGGTGGAAGGGCTCATCTAAAAGCTTCAGGACACTGGCCCTCGAGGCCTGGATTTGAGGATCCCTGCCCTAAACTGAGGGGAACAGCAAAGCTGAAAGTACAGGCTACATGTAGAATTAATCAAATTAATCAATGAAAATCATGACTATGGCTAATTTTTTACTTGAGTCAGTGTCTGATAATATTAATTATTTTCTTTCTGGGGTTGTTTAATCCTGCCTGCATAACAACCAGCCAAAGCTTGCATCCCTAAAGATGAGCAAGGACTGCTTACTTCTAAAAATGGCTGAAAGGAGTAATTATGAGACCACATTTTGTTGTGAACTGAAACAATAAAAGGCTGCTTAATAAGTAAATGTAATCCAAATTTGTTTCTCAGCTAAATGTGACAGCCATGACACTGATTATAGGTGACCAAACATGTCCTAAATACTGCAAAGAGGTGACAGCAACTGTCTTTGAAGGACCACCGCTCGGCCTCATGCATCTTCCAGCTCTCCTTCCTTTCTCAAACTGGACAGGAAATCCCCATGAGGCATTTCCTGCATATTTCTCATCACCTTGAAGCGGAGGTCACTGGGAACAGTGCAAGCCTGCTCTTCCTAACAGCAGAGTTTTCCGTGTGTTCCTGCATGTACCGTGTTATAACAGGAGCATATGTTACTTCACGTATCCTTTATGGGCTCAATAAGAGTGGGTATTTTCTTCCTCTAATGAAGTTCATGTGCTGCACAGGTCTTTGATGTCATGTGATTGCCATGGAGCCTTTCAGGCTCTGCGTCTTCATTTCAAAGCTTCGGTCAATTAGATCACCGGTTTTATATAGTTTGTGGCTGCCTGGATGTTAATTTGGTGACAGGTGACACATCACAGACCAGAATTAGCCTTGATGTTGGTGGAGTCTGATTTAAGGTGCAATCAGAAAAATGCAAAGGGACGTCAATGAAAACAGTGACCTGGAAACAGTAACAAAATCTCACCACTTTTTGGGGCGCGAACAGCAAAACGTTTCTACTCAGAAAAGTCTAAAAACATAAACAAGCAGTTCTGATTCTCACCAAATGATTACATTTGCTGTGGGGTTGGTTTTTTTTATATATATATAATTTCTAAATTAATTAGTGTAGCCTTTCAGATTTCCTACAGCTCAGTGTGTCTTCGGTTTCCTGTTTCAGAAAATTCAATAACACGACCAAAAATCTTTGCCAAAAATCTTTGCACATTTATTTCATAAGACAGGTGCAAATGCAGCATTGCAAACCGATTCCCACACAGTGTTTAACTTGCAAAAACGTACTCACCACCAACTTTATTGATTACTAGTACCAGGCTGGACCCCTTCAGAAATCCCTAATTCTTTGTGGCACAGATTCAACAAGGTGCTGGAAACATTCCTCAGAGACTTTGGTCCATATTGACGTGATACCATCACACAGCTGCTGCACATCCATGATGTGACTGCCCTGTTCCATCACATCCAAAAAGTGCTCTACTGGTGACTGTGGAGGCCATTTGAGTACAGAGAATTCACTGTCATGTTCAAGAAACCAGTTTGAGATGATTTGAGCTTTCTGTTATCTGTGTGGTCTTCTGCTGTCTTAGCCCATCTACTTCAAGGTTTGACGTGCCGTGTGTTTGGAGATGCTCTTCTGCATACCTTGGTTGTAATGAGTGGTTATTGGTTGCCCTCCTACCTGTTCGAAGCAGTCTGGCCAATTTCCTTTAATCTCTGGCATCAACAAAGCATTTTTACCCTGAGAACTGCTGCTCACTGGATATTTCCTTTTTTGGATCATCCTCTGTAAACCCAAGAGATGTTGTGCAGGAAAGCTCAGAAGTAGAACTTCAGTAGATCAGAAGTTTCTGAAATACTTAGACCAGCCTGTCTGACACCACCAGCCATGCCACATTCAAAGTCACTTAAATCCCCTTTTATCCTCATTTTGATGCTCAGCTTGATTTCAGCAGCTTGTCTTGACCATGTCTACATTTAATTACTGTCATGTAATTGGCTGGTTTTTGCATTAATAAGCAGTTAAGCAGGTGTACCTAATGAAGTGACTGGTGTGTTTATTTATTTGCTACATTTTGGTACTAGACCATCAGGCTTAATGACAAAGTGAGGCCATTAGTAGCCCTAATTTTGCAGACAATCGAATTTCCACCAAGTGTTATAAAAGGTATGAATACTTAACATTTAACATATTTAACATATAAAGTTTATACAGAAACAATCATTAATTTATCCCCATTTTCATAACCTCCCAAAAAAGCAGGTAACATTTATAGATAAACCTTGCAATAAATATTATTATTGCATAAAAGAGAGAACAGTTTCAAATCCTCTCATCCCTGAAACTAAAACCAGTTCATGTTTTGGAATGTTGGTTTGTTGGTTCATGACTCTGGTCTACAATGAGATGTCTCATCTCACTATTGCATGGATTTGTGTTTACACCATAATTATATCAGGACAAAGAATCTTAAAACTTGTGGAAGCATTGTTTACCGCGTTGCTTTATCGTTATATTCTCTGCTTACTGTCACGTTAATCTGTTAGAAATCTTTCTCACGGGAACTCAAAGAGACTGTTGGGGCTTTACGAAGGTCACTGTTTGATGAGAGTCTGTTGCACCTGTGTGTACATGGATGCACTGCAGAAATCATGCAAGAAACACGAGACTAAACCAACCCGACACACACTTACTCTCGTACAACCTCAAAGTGCAGCTATAGATGTCTCTCACATGGTTGTGATCTTCAGCATGTCCGCAGGGTCTTTGTGTGTGTGTGTGTGTGTGTGTGTGTGTGTGTGTGTGTGTGTGTGTGTGTGTGTGTGTGTGTGTGTGAGTGTAAGTCATCACTCACCACCTTCTAACACTTTACACAGCGCTCAGAGTAACTTTAAATGTGTCTTTTAAAGTCAAAATATCTTCTAAGAGGAGTATAAAAGCAGTCCTCCCCTGCAGACTAAGTGCTTTGCTGGATTCTCTCGCTGTCCTAGACTTATTAAAACAACATGACTCAATTATAGTCCCGACTTAAGTAATCATGTTTTATGACAAAACCACTATTATTATGTATGTCTGGCTGACTACTAACTCTATGAAGGAAGTCTGTCTTGCAGGTTTCACTTGAGATGTACATTGATTTGTGCTCAGAAGCTCTCAAGCGTGCACAGGCCACCATTACTGTCTGAAATGTCTATGCACACACGATGGAGACCGAACACAAAGCAGCCCCCCTCCCTTTGATCTCTGTTGCGATGGCAGAGTGCTGAAATAATGAAATCGTAATAACAGAGTACCACAACTGATGCTGAGACATGTTCATTCAGGCATAAAGATTAAAAGAGATGTGTTTGAAAAAAAATGGTCTTAACAAGCAGGACCGATGAAGGAAGTTCATTTTTGATCTAAGAAAATATTAACAAACATCCTCGGCTGAGTTTCACCTGGATGCTCTTTGAAAGGTAGCTTGACAATATGGAAAATTATCTTTGCTTTCATGCAGAAAGTTTTACAAGTACATTTTTTTTTTAAATGAGAAGCAAGTACACTCTCATGTCTGAACATGAGCACTGAGGGGGTTAGCTTAGATTTACCTGCACCTTTAAATGTAACAGTCTATCTTACTTGTTTCATCTGGAAAGTGCCACACAGGCCACTAAACAAATGGTCTCCACCTGACCCTTAAATGAACTTTGACCTCCACCATGTGATACGGAATGGACCCTTTCTGCTTTGCCCATAATGACCAAATCCCTCACTGTCATCCTACCCTAACAAAGAGGTGACGCACCCTCTAAAACACATGTATGCCTTATAAAAACGAAGGCTTACCTGATGCAGATGGTACATACATATTGGCACATGTGCAGGAGCTCTGCTGATGCTTTGGGTCATATTTATTCTTGGCACGGGGGTTCAGGGAAAATGTTCTGGGGCCGTTTTAGTCAGAAAATGGTTCGAGAGCCAAGCTCCTTTAGCAGGACCAGATGTTTTAGTTTGTATATACAGACACAAGCTTTGAGTTCAGGATTGTGGTTCATTGAAATTATCATATTCAGAAATATACACTGTGATCACGCAAAGGTCGCTGGCCCCTCAGAGACACCTGATACTACTTTGAAATTGCTTCAGTGCACAGCAGGAGAGAGACATGTGTATGCTAATTAAAAATCAGAGGTCGGAGTGCAGAATTTTACGTCGATATGGCAACTTGGTGAACTTTGCTTCACAATAATCAGTCCCACCAGAAGACTAAACATTTAGAAGAAAGAGCCCAGCAGATTTTGAATGTGGATCCAGACAGCAGTCCACCTCCTATTGTCAGTGCTCAGATTAAACAGAGTGCGTGACAAAGTTTTTGTCCGGAGGATGTTAACATTATCAAACAATGATAGCATTTCTGCAGACTTCCATATCATGACAAAAGCTTTGTGTTGGAGGAGGGTGTCAAAGTATTTTTAGTAAAAAGAAATGGCTGAATAATAAAAAGAGTGCAAAAGCAAAAGCCATGCAAAAACTGATCAATAAAAAACAGGAAACAGCATTTCCTGAGTTATGGTCATTCACTAATTCAGTTCAGACTTCTTAACAGATGAGAAGTTTGATAATTCCTATTTTCAGCCAGCAACTGATTGCACAGCACAAAGACTCAAAGAGCAGCTGAATACCAAGTTCACTTCCTCCCATGTTAAACTTTTTTTTTAATATATTAGTTTTTCTGTAAAAAACTGGCATCTTGGGGTTTATAACAAATTAACACAGAATACTAGGTGTCATTGATCACACCTTCAATCAACTTATTAATTAAACAGCAAAATGACTTTTTACCTCTTCCCGCAGCATAATATGTGCTCTAATGTAACCAGATTGAATATAAGGAGGTGTCTGTGTAGGTTCTCAGTCATCCAGGTCATAGTAGTCTCTGGAGCTTGAAAAAAGGCAATTGGGCTTCTTTTTGTTTATGTGGTGGTATTCTGCTTTCTTTATGAAGCCTTAAAATAGCTTTAAAGGTGGGAGTCACTCGATCCCCACAGATTTTCAATGTTAAGATGAAGTTTAAAGCTGAAATAAAGGTGTTTAGAGGTTGGTAAGAACTGTAGTGGGGATGGGGGGAGGGTGGGGTAATTTACTCAACCTTCCAATTTGCATTAAGGCCTAAAGTTATGCAGTTGCTCTGAGAACCAGGCCTGTAACTGACCTCTAAGTATTACCGCAGGTAATTTGAGTCACTGAACTTTCAACTGTCTTTGTGTGGTTGTGCAGTTAGGCTAGCAATATGACTTAGTTAGTCCTACAGACTGTCCACAAAAACTGTGTTCCATTTTTTCCATGTAGTTGATTATTTAGTTGATTATTTAGCACTCAATTTTTTGTCTAAACACAGTCACATGTGCCTCCAAAAAATCCCAGATGGTGAAGACTAAGATGACAAATTTAAGGTTTGAAAATGGGTTAAGTGACGGTGGCTATGACTATTTTTAACATACAGTCTATTGTTTTTATTTAATGGACTATCTAAACCATACGTCCATCCATTTTCTTCCCCTTATCCAGGGCCGGGTTGCAGGGGGCAGCAGCCTAAGCAGAGAAGCCCAGACCTTGCTCTCCCCAGCTCATTCCGGGGGACACCGAGGTGTTCCCAGGTCAGCCAAAAGATATAATCTTGCCAGAATATCCATCCATCCATCCATCCATCCATCCATCCATCCATCCATCCATCCATCCATCCATCCATCCATTCTCTTCCACTTATCCGGGGCCGGGTCGCAGGGGCAGCAGCCTAAGCAAAGAAGCCCAGGCTTCCCTCTTCCCAGCCACCTCCACCAGCTCATCCGGTGGGTCCCAAGACGTTCTCAGGCCAGCCAAGAGATATAATCTCTCCAGTGTGTCCTGGGTCTACCACGGGGCCTCCTCCCGGTGGGACATGCCTGGAACACCTCACCCAGGAGGCAGCTAGGAGGCAGCTAATCAGATGCCCGAGCCACCTTAACTGGCTCCTCTCGATGTGGAGGAGCAGCGGCTCTACTCTGAGCCCCTCCTAGTTGGCCGCACTCCTCACCCTATCTCTAAGGGAGAGGCCAGCCACCCTTTGAAGGAAGCTCATTTCTGCCGCTTGTATTCGTGATCTTATTCTTTCAGTCACTACCCAAAGTTTGTGACCATAGGTGAGGGTAGTAACATAGATCGACCAGTAAATTGACAGCTTCACTTTTACACTTAGCTCCCTCTTCACCATAACAGACCGGTGCAGCGTCCGCATCCCTGCAGAAGCAGCCCCGATCCATCTGTCGATCTCCCGCTCCCTTCTCCCGTCACTCGTGAACAAGACCCCGAGATACTTGAACTCTTGGGGCAGGAACTCGTCCCTGAGCCGGAGAGGGCACTCCACCCTGATCCGGCTGAGGACCATGGCCTCGGACTTAGAGGTGCTGATTCTCATGCCAGCCGCTTCACACTCGACTGCGAACCTTTCCACTGCGAGCTGGAGGCCACCACCTGATGAAGCCAACAGGACCACGCTCATCCGCAAAGAGCAGAGACGAGACTCTGAGGTCACCAAGGAAGAAGCCTTCTGCCACCTGGCTACGCCTAGAAATTCTGTCCATAAAAAATTATGAACAGAATCTGTAACAAAGGGCAGCCCTGACGGGAGTCCAACCCCCACAGGAAACAAGTACGACTTATTACCGGCTATACGGACCAAGCTCTCACTGCGGTTGTACAGAGACTGAATGGCCCATCAACAACGAGCCAGACACCCCGTCCTTCGCAGGACCTCCCACAGGACCTCCCACAGGACACCTTGAGGGACACGGTCGAATGCCTTCTCCAAGTCCACAAAACACATGTAGACTGGTTGGGCAAACTGCCATGTACACTTGAATATCCTTGATAGGATAAAGAGCTGCTCCAGCGTTCCACGGCCAGGATGAAAACCGCAGGTTCGACTATCGGGCAGATCCTCCTTTCCAGCACCCTGGCAAAGACCTTACCGGGGAGGCCGAGGAATGTGATCTCCCGAAAGTTGGAGCACACCCTCCAGTCTCCCTTCTTGAAGATGGGGACCACCACCCAGGTCTGCACAATCCAGTGGCACTGCCCCAGATCTCCATGCAATGTTGCAGAGGCGTGTCAACCAAGACAGCCCTACAGCATCTAGAGCCTTCAGGAACTCAGGGCAAATCTCATCCACCCCAGGGGACCTGCCTTCAAGGAGTTGTTTAACCACCTCAGTGACCTCACCCCCAGTGATGGGCGAGTCATCCACCTCTTCCCCAGAGTCTGCTTCCACTACAGAAGGCGTGTCAGTGGGGTTCAGGAAGTCCTCGAAGTATTCCTTCCACCGTCCGACTATAGCCTCAGTTGAAGTCAGCAGCACACCACCCGCACTATAAACCGTTTGAGTGGAGCACCGCTTTCCCCTCCTGAGTCGCCTGATGGTTTGCCAGAATCGGTTCGAAGCCATCCGAAAGCCTTTTTCCATAACCTCACCGAACTCCTCCCACACCCAAATTTTTGCTTTGGCCACTGCCCGAGCTGCATTCCGCTTGGCCTGCCGATGCCTGTCAGCTGCCTCCGGAGTCCCACAAGCTAACCAAGCCTAATAAGACTCCTTCTTCAGCTTGATGGCTCCCTTCACCTCTGGTGACCACCATCTGGTTTGGGGGTTACCACCATGACAGGCACCAATCACCTTGCAGCCACAGCTCTGAGCAGCAGCCTCAACAATGGAGGTGCGAAACTTCGAGCCTCGCCATTGGAATGCTGTCAAAGTTCTGCCGGAGGTCGGAGTTGAAGATCTCGTGGACTGGAGCTTCTGTCAGGCATTCCCAACGCACCCTCGCAACACGTTTAGGTGAGCCAGGTCTGTCCAGCATCTTACCCCGCCACCTGATCCAACTCACCACCAGGTGGTGATAGTTACAGCTCAGCTCCTCTCTTCACCCGAGTGTCAGAACATACGGCCGCAGATCTGGTGATATGATTACAAAATCGATCATCGACCTGCGACCTAGGGTGTCCTGGTGCCATGTGAACTTATGGACATTGTTATGTTCGAACATGGTGTCTGTTATGGACAAACTGTGGTTTGCACAGAAGTTCAATAACAAGACACCATTCAGGTTCAGATCGGGCAGGCCGTTCCTCCCAATCATGCCCCTCCAGGTCTCACTGTCATTGCCCACGTGAGCGTTGAAGTCTCCCAGCAAGATGATGGAGTCACCGAAAGGAGCACCTTTGAGCACCCAGCCCAGCGACTCCAAAAAGGGTGGGTACTCTAGACTGTCATTCGGCACATAAGCGCAAACAACAGTCAGGACCCGTTCCCTGGCCCGAAGGCGCAGTGAAACAACCCTCTCGTCCACCAGTGAAAACTCCGATGTACAGGCAGCAAGCCAGGGGATACAAGAATACCCACCCCAGCTCGCCGCCTCTCACCAAGGGCAACTTCAGACTGGAAGAGAGTCCAGTCCCTCTCCAGGAGACTGGTTCCAGAGCCCAGGCCATGTGTTGAGGTGAGCCCAACTATATCTAGCTGTTATCTCTCAACCTCATGCACTAGCTCAGGCTCCTTCCTCACCAGAGAGGTGACATTCCATGTCCCAATAGCCAGTCTCGATAGCCGCGGATCAGTCCACCAGGGCCTCCGCCCTTGGCCACTGCCCGACACACACTGCACCCGATCCCTACGACGCCTCCTGTGGGTGGTGGGCCTACAGGAGGGTGGGCCCATGTAACCTCTACAGGCTGCGGACAGCCAGGCACCACAGGCTACTGCCCGGCCACCAGATGCTCTCCCTCGAGCACCCTCCCCAGGCCTGGCTCCAGGGTGGGGCCCCAGTAACCCTATCCCGGGCAGTGTAAACTGTTCCCTTGTTGTTGTCGACATAGGGGTCTTCTGAACTGCTCTTGGTCTGGACCCTCACCTAGGATCAATTTGCCATGGGAGACCCTACCAGGGGACAAGCCCCCGGACAACATAGCTCACTGGGACACTGGGATCACTGGGACACATAAACCCCTCCATCGCAATAAGGTGGAGATTCACGGAGGAGCTCGCCAGAACCAAATACATCTGAACCAAAGATTTAATTTTTTTTTCAAAACTGATTTCCACAAAAAACATATTCTATCTCAAGGATTTCCTCTAGAATTTAAATAAAGTCGGAAATGGACCGGGTTACAAGGGGCTTTTCTAGTCTTATTAACCTCTCAAAGTGTTTTTGACTAGAAGACACTCACCCATACATTCACACCTAACATGCATGTGTTTAGACTGTGGGAGGAAGCTGGAAGAAGCCAGTGCAGGCACAGGGAGCACATGCAAACTCCACACAGAGAGGCCCCAGCCAACAAGGGGATTTGAACCAAGAACCTTCCAGCTGTGAGGCACAAGTGTTTTTGAATACAGTCTTGCTGACTGTAATGACAGCAAAATCTGATCTAACTGCTAATATTTAAATGATTATGAAGTGACGTAAATCTTTAATCCCACAAATTATCTTTGCTAGTTTTCTCTCTTAGCCTCTGACTTCACTCGACTCGGTTTCCTTGAGACAGACTGCACACAATTTACCCTGTGCTGGCTGAGGTGATGTATTCTTTTCATGTACAGAGGAAGTGTAATATCCTGTTCCTGCATGAGTTCTAATACCACACTGAGGCAGAGTGGCCCCCGGCCTTTCGGGGGCCTGAATGCTCCTGAAACTAAACTACAGGCCTTTTGAAACTGTGATATATGAGGTGGCTCTCTGTCTGTGCTTCAGACTCTGCCTCTTAGAGCTTCAGTAAAAGCCAGGCCTAATGGGATCCTTCTTTTTAGAGCACAGGACGGTATGGTTCTCATTTCAGTGGCAAATGTACCCTGTGGCGGAGGCTCATGCACTTTAATCGAAGTCATTGTTGTGAAACTCAGCTTTCAATGAGATCCACACATTGTTTGCCACATAAAAAAGTTTGCTCTGGCATCAGTGTCTGAGTTATGTGTGGCAGTAATTTGCTGTGAGGATGGAATTCAAGTAATCTAATACGAATGAATAACAAATCACTCCAAAAAAAAAAAAAAAAAAACAGGTTCAAATTGTTGTCTTGTTTGAAGGCAGTTTTGTGAGCAGGAGAGGCCTTTGTGTTGCCAGGTAGGGCTTGTACTTGTGTTGAAACTTACAGGTTCTTTTTTGGACAGTTTGCTGTAGTAAAATATATGAAAAGCATAGGAGAAACTTCTCTTTTGGAGATCTTTTGATTGATTAAATGTCACCAACCTTAACCGTTTTATGAAAAACTAGAATATCAAATGCAAAGGAGAGGGTGACGTAAGTGCATATGTAAAATAGTCCATGTAGTATTTTTGCTTAAGTGGCTTCTTTCTCTTTGTAGTACTGCAGGTAAATCTTCTTCCAACAGCAATAGCGACAGGCCGGTGAGTCCTCCTCCTTTCTGCCACCGTCACTCGTTTCCCTGGAAGCCGAGAGAAACCAGTCGGACGTCCTCTGCGCCTCGGGTTCACACATTGCAGGATTCAGACGCACACCGGAGGAATGCGTGGCAAAACTCGGTGTTTATTTGGACTTTTGGATGGGAGAAATTTATTTTAACGAGTGCGGTTTTTATTTCGAGAATCTCCAGAGCCGATAAAAAGCCTTTGAAATGTCTCACCAGCAGCGGCTTGTCCAACTCTCCCGCGGCTTCGTTGGCTGTAGTTTTCTGCCCCGGACGAGGAGAGCGTGCGCGCCGGCGGAGGGAAGCTCAACGCCAATAGCGCGAGTGGTCAGGAGATTTTCGAGGACTTCAAAGCGCAAAACTCGCGCAGTTTCTGGAATAAGAGACTGGTCAGGGCTATAGCTGAAGTGCACTTTCAGGGATGGATGGAAAACTTGGTGCTTTTCATTCAAGGCAACGCAAACAACTTGGAGGTGCTGAGGGAAGCGTGGATGCGCAGGGCTCTGAGGTCACCGAAGGGATTTATCATTAAAGCTGTCGGTATGTGAATGAAATGTCCACTGATTTTATTTTAAAGCATTAAGGAACTTTTCAAACGCCGGTCCATGCAACAGAAGCAACATAACGCCTGTGTAAGCCAGTGTCCCATTTGCAATGCAAATAAGGTGATAGGACTCAGTCAGCACACTGAACAGCTACTATACATGCAATAGCACAAGGTGCTGTTTTCTTTACAGTGACTCTTACTGTAATCATACCATCAACAACACGTTTACCACTCTGGGAGAGATGTGTGAAAGCTATAAACTGTGACTGACACAGAGCTGGCAGAGTGGAACTCTCACTCTTGCTTCTCCTTAGTTTTTTCTTCTCACTCGACCACAAACTGTAGCAGTAAAAGTGGAATTGATATTATTTTAGGATTTGCAAAACAAGTGACGACAAGAAAGACTGAAATGTGACACACTATCACCTGTTCTAGAACTTGGTAACACTTGTAAAGAGACCAGAGTCAAATGTTGCGTGCTTCATTACTTCCATCACCACCGCTGAATCCACATCTGTTCAGTGTGCTTGAAGGATTAGGTTTCTAACGAACCCCTCGGTCTGAGGGGACTGCACGCCAAATCATGCCTTCCTCTGTTATTGACACAGTGATATGTTTACCCCTGCTTGTTAACAAACCTCCCTGTAATTGCTCCTAATTGCCCGTCTTCTCCGGCTGTGCTTTAGAGCGGCATATAGCGACACAGAAACAATGGAAATGGGACGGAAACCTTTATGCAGACCCCTATAGCATGATCTCATGGGCTGTAAATGTCTGACAGCACCGACCCCTGGAGAAAATGACAACCTCCTGTGGATTTTAGAGCTAATGGCAATATTCTTAAGAGAGAGCTCACATTGTTTTGTTTTGTTTTCTGTGGCTTGTTGCAAATAAAATGTGTGGGAACCAATACTTTCCCCGGCTTCACTCAAAAATTACGCAATTACTACATAAAGTGTGAAATCTGCAAAGGGTGTAGAAGTTTTTTTTCTCCAGATCTCAGAACAGAAGGCTGTTCTTGGTTGCCCAGTGTCCCAGCAACATGCACATTAGCTCTGAGCAACCTCCTGGCTGCTCGCAGTTTCACAGTCTGTCTTCAGAGCAGTGTCTTTTGTCTGGATGTGCGCCTTGCTGCTGTCTACCTGCTGACTTTGTATCAGTTTGTCAGCTCTGCGAGACTGAGCAGTGCACAGACAAGCAAATGAAGGAATGTGAAGGGGAGGAAGAGACCACACAGAGGGAGACCCCAGGAGTGCGTGGAGTGACTGAGGGGGAGAGGGTGGAGGCTGACATACCATCTTACTCTGCGACCCTTTCTGGCCCTGAGCTTCGACTCAGTAGACAAATAAGCACCACATGGGCCAAAGGTGATGGTGCACCTATTGTTATGCACAGAGTCAGCTCTAAGGTGTACACATTCATGCATGATCTCACATTTGAGTGTGTGCTTCACAACAGAAACTTGTAAGCAAACACATCTATGTGTGTGGAAACGCCACCTCCCTCTCCTTAACAAATCTTCTCCTCGCACCGCAGCAATTTGTATGGAAATCAGTGCTGGCGGGCTGTCAGAGCCTGCTTTACGGTCTTCTCGCTGAGAACTGGTCAGCAGTGAATCACTGAGCGGCTGCCTGCCGACCACAGCCGCTTTTCTGTTACCCAGAATTAATGTCCTTCCGTTTCATGGCCAGTGAGGGACTGTGGAAGTCAGACTCCTAGATTGATATCAGGCATGGACTTAAGGCCTTGACATTGTCCTGATATAAATATGTCAGCTAGAAAACAGAAATGTTTTGAGTTATGGGCTACAGTGAGTTTCAAATAGCCCTATTTCCTTTCTCAGGTCAGAGTAAGGTTGAGACGTGACTTTATTGCAGTGAGGAAGTTTTTTTTTTTTTTTTTAAGAAATGCCTAATTTAAGAGATGCTCAGAAGAAGCTAACCGATGTTGGTAAAGTTAGTCAACAGTGTCTAAAAAGAGACATGGATTAGATAAACCACTTTAACTAATTTGTGCAAACTCCTCGCTGATCCTGTCAGGTTATCTGTGCTGGTTGTCTGATAGACAGATTGGTTTGTGGTCATCACCCTTCCTTCTGAAGGAAGATACACAGGAAAGGGGGCGTGCCAGAGGCAGGGAGGCTTGGCGGAGGAAAGGGATTGTGGTGCGGTTAGGCCGAGGTAAACAATCAGTGTGAGAAGTTGGTATGAACTGGCCTTGTTGTTATTATTATGAGAAACGGGGTGCCAGTGGAACTGGGGTTCTCTGCTTCAACTAATTCATTTCTGCAGGGTGTTTTCTTATTCTTCATCCAGTGTCCTCCTGTAGAATGATACCACTGTAAAACCATCTCACTTATGATCAGTGTGATTAGAGACTACATCCTTTCTACAGACAGGATTTATCTTACTCCAAATGTAGTGCAGTTACAGTACCAGTAGTATACTACATGAAGTTATATCCAGGTGTTACATACATAACACCTGGATAAAGCACCATAGACTGGTAACAGGTGAACTGGAAATACATCAGCTTGTTTTTCTATGAGATTGTTTACTTGCAATCAATAAATTGTCTTAAAGGAAAATGTCTACTCTGCATTAGATGTGCTCGTTCTCTTTATTGCAGAGTGTCAGATGACTAGCTCTATAGCACCTTCATGTTGCTTTAACTATGGAGCTGGAGGTGGGAGTCATTTAGCTTGATTTACATGAAGACTTGAAGCAGCCTGAGACTGTCCAGATTAATTAAACAAGTATATTCATTTGTGAAATTTGTGGGTGCTCGTAGGAATATTTAGACACGTTAGCAAGGGCAGGCTTCCTCCTCCCCACTCTTGCTCCATAATTAAAAGTAAGAAAGTTTTATCTAACGCTCAACAAAAGAGTTAAAAGGCATTCTTTCCAAAAAATTCCATCTGTTACTTTAAGCCAAATGTAGCTTCTTATTCCACATAAAAAATATTCCGAACATCTTGTCAGCAGCCTTTAAAATATAAAAAAGCTGCATATTTCCCCAAAGGCTTAAATTCTCAGTGGTGAACCACTTCAGCTCTCCCTTTGAAACCAGAGGCTTGGTAATGACTGTTAGCTGGCTCTGCATTATTTAGAGTGTCACTTTTGTCCCTGCAGCAGGATGAGCATGTATCGACGAGCTGAAACATTTATATAGAGTAAGCCGCTGGTGTAATGAGGTGTTCTGTATCCTTTCTGCAGTCAGTCTCTGTAAACTGCTCTTTGAATGTGGACATGAACAGGTCTTCTCACCTTTATCGCTGAAATCACAACTTTTGTAGGACATACCGTGTGCTTCCCTCAGTGTAACTCTTGGAGCACTGTGGGGCACGACTGTGCTGCTCCTTTTAAGCCAAGCTTTTTTTTGCTTTTTTTTTTTAAAATGGTATGTTTCATTTAACTTGCCATACCATGAGGTGGTGAAGCATTCCTGAAATGCTTCATTTACTCTTGAGATCATTTCCTGAGCTTGCAGCTCAGCAAGCTTCATTTCTGCTCTTTACTTTTCACTTGAAAGTGTTGTATTTTCACACCAGGGGTTTCTCCTTTCATGGGGGGATTTTGTCAGCGTCTCAAAGCACTCCACTAAGAGTCATAACTCTTCCAGATGTTAGCTTATTAGCCATGACACCCCTTTGCCCGTCCCTAAATGGCCCACCCTGTCCTAACTAAGCAGCACAGGTTAAAGGTTACAGCCTTCTTGCTAACAAGCTACCTTGGGGTTATTTAGCTTCAGAGGGTTTTACAGAAAGAAACACACATCAAAACAGTATCCAGGTGTTCTTCGCTTCACTGCGGTTCTGCTTACATCTCAACATTTTACGCACCATGTTACAAATGTGCACTTGTGAATGGAAATGTCGAGATTATATTATATTGTATCCATATTACTATTAATATTATTATTCAGTGTATGTGTATATATATGTATATATATATATATATATATATATATATATATATATATATATATATATATATATATATATATATATAAAATTACATTAAACTCACTATTTCAGTGTCAGGTGATCATTATTACTTCTATCCAGCTATTCAGTCTCTTTAAAATAATATATTCCATCAAGTTGAAACTTCTGTTTTTAGCTGACTTAATTGAGCTTACTGGATCAACCCTTGGTACCTGTTGGCGCCTCCTGAAGCACATCTAAATGCATGTGTCTTTACTGAAGAAACTTCTTATAATTCTTATGATTTATGAAGTGTGCTTAATTATAATCTGAGATGCCCTCCAAAAATATTGGTTAAAGATGATGCTTCTGCTCCCTTATTATATGTACCGTCGTCTTTCAGACTCAGTTGTATGACAGTGGTTGTGCTCTCACAAAAACAGAGGTGGTGTGTATTTAAAGGAAACCATATACTAATCAGTTACCACCCAGCGGTGTGAATGTTGTAAGGCCTGACTTAAATGTTGGTTTGGCAGTTCAGAGAAAATCTCATTCCTCATGCCAAGATGAGATCTGAGGCATGTTGTAGGTGCTGTTTGGTGGCGAACTAGAGTATGGACAAAGGAAAAACCCATTAAAATTCTGGGGCAATGGTGGTAGATGCATCCTTGAAGTCCCCTTCATTCATATTGATGAATAACTAGTTTAAGGGGAGATTAATCAAATTGCAACTTGAAAGTTGCCTCTGTGATTTATTTGCTTGTTGTTGAAGTTTTCAATTGCTTTTCAAAGTGTATTGTTAGTGTAAGATCATTGGGCTGCAGCCTTATTTAAGTTTCACTTTTATTGTATTTTACTTTGCTTTTGCCAAGGTTTTGTCTCTGCATTTATCTAGAATGTCTTTTTCTTTTCTGTTTCCTGTGGTTACAAAAACAACTTAGCAAATAATTCAGAAACCTTGACCTCTATTCTCAGAAGTGACCCTCCATGTGTGTGAGGGACTGCATGTGCATGCAACCCTGGCACATCATTTGTTTGCTACATCCTTTCCCATTAAGCAGGAAGCTAACCCCAGCGCGAATCAGGCATATCGGCCTCTGCATCGACCCAAACACTGGGCTCACCCGCAGCGGCTGAGTGGACCAATGCCAATAATAACAGTTAAGGAGTTTCCCTCTATCCCTGAGCTTATGCACCCTGTCAGTGACAGCTTAGGTTTCCCTCTGCGGCGTTATCTTTATTCACTCTCTGGTCAGACAAATGGGCCAGACTACATTGCATTAAAGCTGGTATTACTATTAATGTCTAGTTTCCTGACAGGATATTTTCTTTGCTTCATGTAGCAGCGATAAACGCAAAGGTATGCTAACATTGGTTCAGTAATAGCAAGGTGCTGTATTATTGTAATTTAAAAAATGAAGGCTACTTCCAAGAAATCACGACAGAGCTGATCATTTTTAGGGCATTAAGGAGTGATGGATCACACGGCAGATAGTGGACAGGAGCTTTGCTTCAAATACTGAGATAATAAACACAGGAATCTGCAGCACCTTCAGCTCAGTTTAAACGAGGGGAAATGGGTTTCATCTGCAACCAATGACTCGTGATTAATGTGTGTGGATCTGCTGAAAACGGTCCTCAATGTTGTGTATGTATGTTTTGGTGGTGGGGTGTCAGTGGAGAAATGCCACATGTATGTAGTAGGAATGAAAATATGCAGATCTTTCAGGAAGATAAACTGGAGATTTAGGGCCTCCTTTTTTCTTTTTTTTTTTTAGCCCCAAGCTTGGCGTAATGTCATAAAAATGCATAGCAATATACTGTACAGGTCTTTAAAATTAGTTTTAAAGAGTGTAAATGCTGAATAAGAAGAGGCTTAAGACTGAACCTTGGGGAACACCTTTTATTAAACACAAAACAGACTGCATGTGGAACACCTTTCATAGTTCAACACAAACTAGTTGCCAAATCAGCCTCACACAGCTGGATCAGAGCCCAAAAGTCTGAAAAACATCTGTGAATCAGTAACTCAATCAGTTGCTAGTTAAGGATCAGCAAACACCACACCAGTGTCTTTGATTTTCTCCAGCAGAGGTTCAGCAGAGGTAGTGGCTAAGGTGGTGCTATGTTTGCTTTGATGCAAAGCTAGACTGATACATGGAGAAGATACGATTTCCTTTTTTTTTTTTCCCTACTGGGAAAACACAGGAAGCCATCCATGCCCTTCAATACAGAAAAAAAAAGTATAATATTAGGAGCTAAACTGCCTTTTCGCCTCTTAGTTGCATTACTACCTTAGGGTTAAATATTATTTAATTTTTTCTTATGCAGTCCTCAGTGAGTACATTTACTTTGAGGACAAGCTAATGAGTTGGTCAGGTGAACATGTGGCTTAAGGCCTGACTTTTTGTCTTATCTTGAGGAAATCAGCTCTTTAATTAAATATATATATGCATATATTCATCTTTTTATTAGTCTCAGAATTAAATTACAAAGTGATCCAGTGTATGGTTTTTCCTTTTGTTCAGCTGTGCATTCTATAACATTTTACACAAAAGCTAATTCAGTAAAGGCTTTTTGGACTCACTGTGATATCTCTTTTCTTTTCTTTTTTGGAGTGTAATTATCACCTTTGCCAGCCTCAAATAATTTAAAGGTATTTTTTAGGATTGTTTAGTGGTGGTATTTGGTGCCATTATCAGCTGTAGCAAATTAGGACTGGTATGGTTTTGTGCCGCTCTGCAGGAGTAACCTAATAACCATCAGGCTAAATGGGTTCATAAAGAATATCAGGAGCACCCAGAGAATCCATTGGGTTCTTACTACAAATATGAATGATAATAATGTTTTGAGGATAGTGTGCAATTTTAATGAAATTAAAAGCTTTTAAGGCTTTCTTGACTGGCAAGAAATAGATTAGGAAAAATAATTAAACCCTGTCATTTGCACTGCAACAATATAGTATAGGTCTGTGTTTTATAAAATGGCTCTGATCTAGCTCTTCAACCCTGACGGTGTCACTTGCACAAGAGAGCATGTCAGCTTATGTATAAATAATTGTAACCATTCTTTTGAGATGGAAGAAAAAAATCCCCGTTAAAGTGCAACAATAATCTCTGGAATGCTTCTTTAACTGTGCACTTTCTATTAAAAGGAAATGTAATAGTTTTGCCTTGAATGCATCAGATGTGGGCTGGAACAAAGCCGAGATGAATAGTTTCTCAGGAGATTGTGACCAGTTTGGCTTGAGACACTGCAGAGGACTAATTTTTATACATTAAAGAACAAAGGAAAGGTACTGCAGTACAGAAATGGATCTGGCAGACTCTGGGGATAATGTTTATGGAAGCAGACGAGAAACAGAAATGTCGCAGTGTGGTCCACTGAGTCTGAAGAGGTATGAAGTAAAAAGTTGAGAAAATAAAGTGTTGGTAAAGTTGTGTTTTAACTCTGTCTGGTGGCATTACCATGAATTGAAATAATGTTACACTGAAGACTTTTTGCTATGAAATACAGCCCTGTTTTTTTTCTTTTGTTTTTTTTTTAAGCATTCTTTCATGTCTGCTGTTAAACACCTGGTCAGGTGTGTTTCCCATTTCACAAGAACGTGATGACAGGGTTTCTGCTCACTCGCTCAGTGCCAGGTCACTTTCATGAGCTGGATTGTTTTTCCAATTGTTCTTATTGTGAATCAGATGGTAAAAGCATTATTTAATATCATTACAGCTGCAGGGATTTGCAACCAAGATTTGTGGTGACCAACTATAGACTGCTGTAGATCTTTTGAGCCCTCTGAATGACAGTTTGAGAAGCTTAGTCACAGCCTGTTTGTGGTTTCTTGCCAACATACATTAAATATTAAAGGACTGGTTTGGCAAACTGTGTCCCAAGGCTGTGGCTATTAAAGAAACAACACTTTGGCTGTTGTTTCTTCATTTTCTTTGTCTCCATATTGGATGTGGCAGGTCGCTGCCGCAGTAAAGGTTTCTATGGTGATGTGGATCAACACAAACCCAGCCTGGGTTTCTCTTCATTGCTCATAGTTTTAGCTGTTTTCTGTAGGCATGATGTGACTTTTATCTGTTTCAGCTGTTTGTTTGGGGTTTTTTTTTAGACGTAGCAGTGCTCATATGCCAACAATGGGCCCAAATTACCATTTTAATCTATCAAAAAACACAATTTCTCAAGCAAAGAGGACACAGTCCAGATTTTACTCTTTTCCCTCCCACCTTGATGCCTCACTTAATGTTTAAACACCTGTGCTCTGTGATTCTGAACCGTGAATTGGTCAGATTAAATATTTACCTAATGCACCTCAAGTTTGAGTAGAAATGCAGGTTTTATTGTTAGGAATCAACCAATAAAACTGTAAAATGTCCAATGGCTCAGCCTTTATATTTTATTGTTTATTGATGTGTTAGATACAGGAAGCTCATGTACAGTAATTGCAAAGCAAATCCTACAACAATATTTTTTTGCTGTACTTCTCAAAGGGCTTTCAGGGTGAAAGAGCAGTGTCGTCACACTGGGAGAGGTTTCATTGCTGGGATATTTGGGCTGTGATTGCTTTCTGAAGGGATCTTTTCACTCAGTTTATTGGGCCATTTAACTGCAACGCCCACATCTGTGCTCTGATGGGAGTTAAAGTCACAAACTCATAAAGTATTTTAAAAAGTGTAGTACACACTCACATATATAGGAAGGAAGGAAGACAAGGGTGGGGTCATGGAGGCCTGCTTGTCCAAAATCCCAAGGACAAAGGGAACTGGTCATGGGATTGAAAGGGATTTAGGACATGAATTACAAATCTGACAAAATGTTTGACATTGTCTCATCAGAAACTTGACTCAGTCTTGCATGTATGGTTTGTAGCCTTTCTGAAGCACATAGTTTAAACTGACTCAGTTGAGGGGAAGATAAGAAGCAACTTTGGTCTGTTTGGGCAGGCCTTGAGATCATTTTGAATGCCATGCAGTGTGTCTTTAATGAGGGAGAGAGAAGATTATCCTGTTTGCCTACTGGAGCCTACAAGATTAGACGATAGAAGGATGAGATAAGATGGTGGACGTCTGTGAGTGGTATGTGTTCCTAGGGGGCTCCTGAATGAGGGAATGTCTAAATCAAACCTAAACTTTTAGTAAAATCTTACCTGCAGCAGCACGAAGGTGAAAGGTCAATATTAGTGTCAGCATAATGCTGCTGAATTGGGTGCCTCTCAGCTTAATGACAAAAAATGTTCAGGAGGGAAGGGACTGGTGCACATGGAGTAATTAACAGTTGCAGAATTGTGGAAACACACTAACATTTCATTCCTACTGTGTATTCATCTAATTAAGACACAACAGTGTTGAAACATTTAGTATTTCTTTAAGACAATACTAGACTAGGTCCCAAGTTGTGCAGTTTTTTGGGGTTTTTTTTTTTTTTGCATGGTTTTGTGGTCTGTAATCTGTGGATGTTAGACCATCCACATGTGATGGAATAATCAGGGTTGCTCCCATATTGCCTCTGTATCACCTAATGATAGTTTGTGAATGCATGTGTAAACCATAGACTGTATATAAAAGATGGCATTGGTAACCATTACCTAACTCATTGGTTTGCTAAATTTGCCCTTTTACCTGTTGAAATCTTGATTTTTGAGCCAGAAGTGACCATATTTATTTAAGAGGCTGGAGTGCTAAGTCATGAGCCAGTGCTATCAAACCTGGCTATGGAATGCAACCTGTTGGCATTGATCAGCGCAGGCTGACTCAAATTGTGTTGGCAATGTGTCTGTGTTTATAAATTAGTTTACACAACTAGTTGCCATTTCAAGACAGTACTGGGCAACCACCAATTTTATTTATTTATTTTAATAAGGAGGTTGCTGTCTTATTTTTATTTCAGTGTGACTGAGCCATTTGCAAGCTGTAGCGGTATGGTGCATTTGACAGAAACAGGCCTGGTAATTACTCAAAGTGGCAATGAAATTCAAGCAGCTGAGTCATATAAAAATTCACACCCATAACCTATACACTTACTATGAAGGACAGATTTCATTATTTTTAATTAAAGACAAAACATATTTCATATAGAAGGCTATAAACATATTTAATTCCAATGATTAATTTGGGTATTTTAACATTGTAGTCTATCTATAGTTTATTTGCTTTAGGAGGAAGCCTCAAGTGGCCATTCAAGGAACTACAATTTTGGGGAATTTGGGGACTGTGATTAGTTTTCAGGTATTTGGGAAGACAACAACCTGAAGGAGCTGAAATTTTAGTGTTGGAAGGAAAGTTGCTGCTTGGACATTATGTACCAAACCATCCGATTGTTGTTCAGATATTTCACTAAAAGCTCCAGACATTCACTAAATGATGGCACTAGGGAAAAAGTCTAAAATCTGCACATTTAGCCTCAGATTTCATGGTAATCCATTTAAGAGTTATTGAGATATTTCAGTCCAGACCTAAGTGGTGGTCCAACCACACATCACCACAGTCCCAGCAACAGTGTGACTAATGGGCATACAGGATTTTAACCCTCTACAGCACACTGTTTGCCCATGGGCATGTAAATATGTTTTAAGCAGTTTTCAGTTCTTTGCTTCATAATTTGTTGACATTTTTGGAAGATTTTCTGATGTTTTGATTGCTGTCTTTAAAGTTTTTCTCTGTTGTTTTGTACAATGTTGCCCCAATTAATAATTATCTTGTACTGGGGCTTTTGGCAATAAAATAGCCCAAAGTGAAATCTGTAAATGATGTTGAATAATTTTCAGCATGTACCATCAAACTGTGTTCAGTAGAGGGACAACCAATATTTCACATTAATGTGCAGTCTGTTCATATTTACAGGAATCTTGTTGTTCTGTTTTAAGGCATAAATTAAAGCCAGTTCATCACATGTTTTTTGTTAACAAGAGCTGGTAATGATCAGGGAACGGAAGACTTTGCTGGTGTTGCACTTCTTGGCAAAATATCATTGGATATTAAAATGTCAGCTAAATGGTTGAAATGTGAAATGATATATAAGCTGTTGTGAGGCTTTTTTGTTTGTTTTGTTTCACTGTGTGTGTCTGAATATGTGTGGGCTCTATTGTCTGTGCCTATTTGTGATCATTTGCAGTTGCAGAAAGCAACATTTTTAATCATATTAGACCTGTATGTTGCAAAGTGAGTTACATAAAGATTGAGTGCTTCTAGCCTTTGAATTCTTCCTCTTAATTTATGGTACGTGCACTGGTTGGGAAGTCCATGAACAGCTCTGGGCTTTGTGTTGCTGCTGGACTTTGAATGTCCCCTAATTTAATGAGTGTTATCACACACAACTGGAAGATTTTTGGCTTCTCTGTGTTCAGCACATATAATTTAGAGATAGTTTGACGACAGTGTAATTTATGGAAGGTCTGCAGTATGTACTCCAGTGTGGGGCGGGATTTTATTCCAAGAGACTTAAGGTAATGCAATCACATGTGAAATGGGACTCAAGCGACTCTAAGGTCTGCTAACAACATGTGAGCCATGTGAATACATGTGGTATTGATCAGTGTCAGCAGCCAAAGGGATCCCTGTGGGGATAGAGGAGAGATGATCTCTGCCAGTCATTGCTGCAATATGAACAGTCAGCTTTATATAATTTTCATTTTGTTCCCCAGGCAGCACTTTATTCTCACATGGAAAACTTATGACACTGGAGGAATGTTTTTTTTAGCTCTGCATGGGGCAAAAAGCGTAGTGTGGACTTTGTCGCTTTATTTTAACGTAGTTAATGCTGTTCATGACAAAAAAAAATTGAGACAGTTATATAAAATCAAAATGATCTTTAATTTCAAGTTATTTTAATACAAACCAGCATACAAGTTATGTATTACACCCATGATTCTCTCTGAGAAAGAAACTCCTGCTCCTATAGGAGCAAGATAGAAATGATAAATATAATATTGCTTAGCCTGTTTTTTTCCCTCTTTGCATATTTATATATGTAACTGTGCATCACAAGTTAATGCTTTACTTTTATGTTGTACTTCCATAACTTTGTAAGAAGTAAGTATCGCAGACTCCAGTATCATGACATGCAGCCTTTAGTATGGGTCAAGCTCTGAATGCACTGGATCCAACATTTGCCATAATGCATTCTGGGAATCCACTGGCCAGTCTGCTAACTTCCCCTTTGGGGATTAACCCAGCGGACCATTCTGAGCTGTCCACGATTTACATTCCTGCAGATAATTCTTATAAATGAAAAAGACTGTGATCCAATGCCAGTTGTTTTCCTTCATTCAGCTGGACTACAAATGGAAATCAGAAAGTTTCCAGTACCAAAAACCCATTGTCTTTGTACATGCAGATATACAGTCAAGGAGAAAAGAGTTTTCATTGGACTCTATGCAGTCCTGTAAATACAGAATTGTTTTCTGTATAACTTTATTCTCTCACATTATTGTGATTGATTCAATGACTGCAAGGTGCCCAGGTTCTGTGGCTGCAAAACAAACCCAAATCATCACCCCTCCACCACTGTGCCGACGGTTGATATGAGGTGTTTGTGTTGATACACTGTGTTTGGTTTTTTCCAAACCTGGCACTGTACATTATAGCCAAACATCTCCACTTTGGTCTTGTCCTTCCAAATGACATTGTTCCAGAAGTCTTTGTTTGCATGCAGCTTTGCAAACCTAAGCCATGCTGTCATGTTCTTTTTAGAGTGAAGCAGTTTTCTCTTTGCAGCCCTTCCAAACAAACCATACTTGTTCAGTCTTTGTCTAATTGTATTGTCATGAACTTTCACATTTAACATGTTAGCAGAGGCCTGTAAACTCTGAGATGTTTTCCAGTTTCTCTGAACACTGCACTGTCTGACTCTGAGTTTGCTGGGATGTCCACTCTTGGAAAGATTGTTGCATTGTGTTAACACACCTGCATGCTCCAGATTAGTGAACTTCTATAGAGGTGCTCACACTTGCTGATGATCCATTAATCGAGAGCATTTAATTAGCAGCACCTGTCTGCCATACGTCTTACTTCCTATGGAAGCAATGAGGCTGTACATAGTTTTTCAGAATCCTGTAAAAAACTTTATTGATAGCATTGTGGTGTCGTCATCTTGGCCATTCTTTAGACTTGACAAAGCTCCTTGAGAGCCAAAGAAGCCATTATTCAACAGTTTATACAAGCTGAGTAGAACTAGCCCATTTACGCCGTTATATTAAACTGCTGCTACCTTTAACTCACATTAACACAAAGCTCGTCCTCTTTTGATTCTCAAGCTGCTTTTTTCCCCTCTCTCGCCCTTGTGGCACAGGGTGCGGTTGCCATGGCACCCAGACGGGTATTCATGCTGTGTATGACAAAGGGTTTAATGTCGGTGGCCTGGTCTTGGATTACAGCAGCACAGAAGTTGGTTCCCCCTGGAGAGAAGGCGGTTACAACAGTGAACTTCCCCAACAGTCATGCCTGCTAATGTTAGACTCAATAAACACAAATCCTCAACCAGCCCCGTCCTTCCATTACAACAACATTTCCCACCATTGAACTCCTACAGGTGTTTTTATTTTATTTTATTTTTTGGTCTTGTCTAGCAGTTGATGCTACAGTCCACAGCATGTAAGAAGCCTGCTGCCTTAACATATTTGTGTTATTTAACCCCTTTTAAGAAGACGAATCATTTTGTCAGGGGTCCCACAGGATATCGTGCTTTAAACCAAGACACAATCCAAGAGGACAACAATCAATCTACTGAAATTACCTCTGTGCAAAGAAAGGATTAGTTAGTCGATTCCCTGTGATTAGGACATTAATTATCTGCCTGCCACTCCTCTGATTCTGTCATAACCTTGCTGACATTTTGACTGTTGACTGCGTTTGCAAGTGGTTTCTATGCAGACAGCCTGCCAGACATTCCTATAGGAAGTTAACAACAATGGGGAGCTAAGTCAGCAGCACTAATTCACTGCCCAGGGAGAACGCTGCTGAGATATCCGCTCTGAGGTTTAGACAGCTTAATGTCTTGTCTCGGCTGGGGGAAGGCAGATCTTTTTTTTTTTAAATCCCACATAGGATCAGTTTCCCAAAGAAAGACTCCTGTATGTGAACCTTATGAGCATTAAGTTGTTCTGTTACTCTTTTAGGTTGAGATATTCCTTTTTTTTTTTATTAACTCAAAGACAGGATCATTTGTAGAGATTAAAACATTTCAGTGAGGAAAAGCAACCCAGGGTGTAGTTTCAAGAGTTTTTATACTACTTATTATTCATCTGTGTGGCTAAAAATTGTTTAAGGCTACATTTTTAGGTGGATCCATTTGTGTCTTTTGGGTTTATTTTTCCCCCAATTAATTTGCTACTTTTCTATTTAAATCAGTTTCATGGCAGGTGACAGGGCTCCAAGTCTTTAGATTGGGCTTGATGTGTACTGACTGCTATTATATAAATCCAATATAATTTTATTTGTTACATCCAAACTCAAATTTTTTATCCCTTTTTTAATTTTATCTTAACCCTAAGATAAAAGACTGTTCATCTGTTTCATCTGTTCGTATATGCAAAGAAAGCAAGAAATTTTTTAATTGCACCAATATGTAATTTCATATCTTGCATAATTTAAAACTGGAATACTTTAATGACCATTTGGCAGATTTTACTCTCTGATTGGGCCACTTTTTCCCCATACAAAATCTGTCAAAACATTCTGTGGTCATAATGCATGTGCAGAGCTGAAAAGCAAGTGATCTGATTACATGTTCCTTTTCAAATAATAGTTTTTTTGTCAATTTGCCTGGATCTGTCAGCATGTGTATAATATGCATGTGTTTTCTCATTTTTTACTATATCAGGTATTTGATTAGATGTATATTTTCCCTGCCTCGGATGTAAGTGGTTCAAGTGTGAGGGTTGTAAATGTTTAGCTTACGTCAAGTGTGAGCTTGGCAGCACGTTTGTATGAATGCCTCGGGGCTGATGGGGAAATCACTCAGTCATACGAGTGTGACATTTACACAAAACATGCTGTTGTCAACACAAATAGCCTCCTGATCATGTAGCTGAATTTTAATTAGTTAGTGTGTGCGCGTGTGTGTGTGTGCGCGTGTGTGTGTGTGTGCGTGTGTGTGTGTGTGTGTGTGAAAATTTTACTCACGTTTCCATGTTAGGCCTTAAGTTGCATTTGTGATGGACTGTTTGTTTTTTTTGTTTTTTTGTTTTAATACACCTTTCACTAGTCTGGTGTAGATAATTAACTAAAACAAATTTTCCAGTCCCGTGGGTAAGGTTATGTCTATGACTTTGTGTCTGCTGTTCATTGGTAGAGACTCTAATCATTCATCAGCAGTGGGATCCCGACTCTTGGTCGGCTGCTTGGTTGCATTATTTATGTTGGGACAACATTGTTATTAGTATGTCAGTATTACTGTACATAGTGTATACAGTTTTTTTTTTATCAGATTTTTTATTTTTTATCATTCCTTATACACTACCTCCTGTATTTGTATATTCTTATTTATTTTTTTTATCTTTTTATACTTTCTTATTGTGTTTATACTATCTTATTGTGTCCTGTACAGTACCTTGCCGTTGCTACATTGAAATTTCCCCATTGTGGGACCAATAAAGGGATTTCTGTTCTATTCTATAGGTTGTAATGTAAGCATTTTTTCCCCTTTTATATTAGTTTGCAAGTCGTAAATTACGCACTGCAGCGGACCCCACATTCTCATCCTAATCATTACCGCATCAAACTCCACCCACCACTGCTCTTAACCTAGACATATATATATATATATATATATATATATATATGAACTGTGTAACTGTAAAATTAATACTCACCACCCACTCAAAGTAAACATTGCTGATATTATGCTATGTCTTCTGGTTTTGGCTGGCCTTTGCACCCTCCTTGGAGAACTTTTTTCCTTTCCTAGAACCCAGGTTGAGATGGAAACTTTAGTTGGCACTTTGTCTGCTTGTCGTTACGCCGGTACTAGTTACTCTTTTTTGTCTTTTGTCTATGTTACCCAGTGAGGTGACCAGTGTGCATTCATTTTCCCTTCATTCAGTCCAGTTTTATAAATATGTGGAGTCCCCACAACATGATCCTAACCCTCTTGTTCGCGCCACCATAGGCTTTCCACAAAAAAAAGAAAAAAAGAAGCTGCTGCTTCTCCGTGTTTGAAAGTTTTCTAAAACGAATGTTTTCTAAAATGCCTGGTTAGCTTCAAGTTTTATGATTGAAAGCTTTGTGGGTTTTTTTTTTTTAATAGATTCCCACAGTTTGTTTGCACCTTAAAAACAGACAGTAAGTCTGTGAAGTAGTGCAGATTGCTGGGATGTGATATGAAGTGTACATTTACAGAATGAATTTTATGCTATTTTTGCAGAGACAAATGTTTCCAAGATTTTTTTTCAAAGTGTCTCTCAGCGTTAGTAACATGTTTGTCTAGGGGCAGCTCCTAGATGTGTGGGGCTCTATGATATGGGGTCAGGATATTTGATCTGCCCAGCAGGCAGAGCTGTGGTCACTTCTGTGGGAGTAATGGAATTCTGTGGTCGATCCCACTACCAGTGGAATTCCAAAAGCAGTCAGGCATGGTTCATATAACTCACATAAATAGACCACCTTGGTCATGATTTAGGAGGTGGTTAGGACAGGAATGTCAACTTCAGTACTTTGAGTTGTTTTCTCTGGCAGTGCAAGTCAGAGAGAGACCTCTCTGTCCCAGGTGTGTTTATGTCTCCTGCAGCAGGCCCACCTGTTTCACCCAGTAATCAGTTTGTGTGTGTCTGTGTGTTTTTCAGGTGACCTGTCCCCAGTGCAGATGTCGCCAGTTCCTCAGTCCCAGTTCATTCCCCTGGCTGAAGTGTTATGCTCTGTCATCTCAGACATGAACTCTTCCCAGATCACTGTCAGTCAGGAGTCACTTATCAACTACATGAGCAAAACTCATCCAGGTAATGTTTGTGTGGCTTTCCTACCTTAGAGATGTACGCTTGTCTTTTGAAACATCATCATCACTTTCTGCACTTCCCTTTGAGGTATATAGAAATGGGGGGCAAGTGGGATGCAGATTGTGTGAGATTCATAACCCTGCTGGCTCAGAGTGATTCAGAATCAGTGATTCCGGTGTGCATGTGTCATGAATTGGATGGTAATTTTGCGTACTCACTTGCTTTTTTGCACAGGATAAGAATGTTTCCTTAGACATATTATTCATTTCATTCATTTTAAATTTCCTGAGATGGCCGGGCCTTCATTTTTTTTTTGGACACATGGTCAGAGGCAGTTTTAAATTTGTCCATAAAATCCGAACAAATTCAAGTACGAAAATATTGATGAATCATGGATTTGTGTGTTAAACATTCATGCACATGATTACGCACGGATTTGTGTGTGTGCACTGTTAGTAAATGTAGCCCAATAATAATACACATGTTTGTCTGTTGTAGGTACAGCCATTAACTAAAACACTGGAAATGGGTGTTCAGATATAATAAAATCAGCCTATTAGCATCTCTAATTTATCCCATTTCTTTAATACATTCAGATATTGACAAAACAGTTATAATTCTATTAGTCTAATATAAGTATTTGTTATAAAAGCACAGCAACTTCCATAAAACAGCCTGGCTTTTAATCCTCTCAAAAATGACAATTTCTCAGTTTTAAGCTTTTTTTAAATTAAACAAGCAAATAAAACATTGTGGGTAGTACTGATTCTCGAGGTGCTTACTGGACAGAGGAAGGAAAGCCGTGAGCCCGTTTTCTGCATTTGTTCTAGGCTAAGCTAAATGGCCGCTTGGTGTTACTTCATAGTTATTGATTTTCTTTGCATGAGGGAAATGGAATTATCAGCCTTTCTTCTCTTTTGTCTTTAATCCCCTTTTCTTCTTTTTGTGTCTTAGGGATAACTATCCCCACTCAGGATATCCTCTATAATGCTTTAGGCAATCTGATCAAGGAACGCAAGATTTACCACACAGGCGAGGGCTACTTCATCGTCACTCCTCAGACCTATTTCATCACCAACAACATGGTCCGAAGAAAAACTGGTGGACTTCTGCTTCGACAGACGACCCTCCTTCACCTCCTCCCATTACTTACCTGCTAAGTAACGATGTCTGTGTTGAGAGCACACAAACGCCCCCAGTCGCCCACTGCAAGTCCTGCAGCTGTTTTAGCCCTCTCCAAATTTCCACTAATGTCACCTCCACAGCTGTTACAGCCACTGTCCCTCCCTCCACTGTCCCAGATCAGCATTCTGTCTCTGTGTCCATAAGTGAGTGCACAGGCAAAAGCTTAAAGTGGCCGCGACCTTTAGATCACAAACACCACAGTGCAACATCAGTCCACCTCCACAGCAGCAGATTGTCAGGCAAGCGAGATCAGCAAAACTACGGCCACTACTAATGCCACCGGCCGCAAAGAAAAAGATAAACCAGGAAGGAGATTTGGTCTCAGTTTGTTTCGGAGGAATGGAGGGAAAAAGGAGAAGCCAAAGAAGGAGTATGCATCGTTTTCAGGCCAGTTCCCTCCAGAAGAGTGGCCAGTAAGAGATGAGGATGACCTGAACAACTTACCCCGTGATCTGGAGCATGCAATCATCAAGCGCATCAACCCTGAACTAACTGTGGACAATCTGACACGCCACACGGTCCTCATGAAGAAGCTGGAGGAGAGAAGGGATAGAGGCATGGAAAGAGTGTTGGACAGGGGTGTTGATAAAGATGATAAGGGAGTTGACAAGGGAATGTCTACTGAGATATTAGCATCTTCAAAACTGAGGCATCATCACTCATCTAAGGCAGGTGCAGGCAAAAGATCTGCTCAGAAGGCCTCTCGCAGCAAGAGGAGGACCCACTCCTCCAAAGAGAAGCAGAGGGAAAAGGATAAGGAGAGGGTTAAGAATAAAGCTTCCATATGTGCGGACAATTATCCAGAGGGGGAGGATTTGATCCCTACACGGCTCAGAGTGGAAATCCCTGTTGATGAACCAGTTCAAGTGGAAGAGGGTGGAACTGTTGAGGGAAAATCTCTTTATAAGAAACGCATTGAAAACCCCTTCCAGACACATCCACTCAAAGAAGCCGAGAATGGAATTCCCGCCACCAGAGAGCACAGAAGACGAGAGGTAAAAGAGCGCAAGAGTTCAGGGTCCGGGAGGAAAGAACGAATGAGTCATCGCTCCAAATCTTGGGACCCACATCGGGCCAAAATGATGGCAGCAGACGGAGAGAATGAAGTGAAATTCTCTACATCTGAAGAAAGGTACAACTGTGACCCTGAGAGGGACTTTACTGCTGATCTTCTGCTCCAACCAGGCATGAAGGCCAACAGAGAGCTGCCACTAAACTACAGCTCAGTCTACCCACAGAGCAGTACACTCCGGATAGATGACAAGGTCCGACAGAGGGAGGACAGAGATGATAAAAATTTTCGGGATGTTCCAGATTACAAAAGTGTGCCAGACAACAGCCAAAATATAGTTGGAAGTCTTCCTAACATCCAGAAGTATTCCAGTACTAATGCCTCTCCCGCCACCCATTCCTATGAGCTGGTCAAAAACAATGCATATGATCCAAGCCCACCCTGGCCCAAGCCCTCTTTACAGCGGAAACATTCCCTCAGACTCTCCAACCCACAGAAAGATAGTGCTCAGAGCCCTAATGAGCTTTCTGAAACTACAGAGACCCAAAACCAGCAGGAGGTAAGACCTGTCACTATCAGTAACAGAGAGCAAGGGGCCACGAGCCTGGGAGAAAGGCTGGAACTGACATCTAACAGCACTCCTTTGGTAACAGACACTGATGGCTTTATAGAAGATGACTGCAGACTCTATCAGAGAGCAGCCGATCAGGACGACGATGATGCCTGCAGCTCGTTGTGTCTGAATGACGGTGAGGTTACTGAGGATGCAAATGAGTACCCAACAGGTGTAGCAGGTGTGAACTATCAAGATCACCAGTTAGTTTACCAAAACGGTGAACCTGAACTGCAATATCAGGAACTCCACAGTCGCTATTTTAAATCCCACTTTCACCAGCCAGAAGCCACCTTAATGCAGAAGTCAGCAGACAGCAAAGATGTAATTCCTCTAGCAATCCAGAGGAAAGATTCCCTCACCCCGTCCCGACTTGGAGAGACTAGTTGGAGACTCCATCATCAACATCAGAAGATCAGATCACCCAGCACCCAAAGTGAAGCCATCCCCAAACGGGGCGCAGCAATCCAGGGGGAAGGACGGCACAAAGACAATGTTGATTCGGACTGTTTAGAAGTATGTGAAGTTGGAGACAGTAGCATCTTTGACTACTGCCAGACTAGTGAGATAGAATCAGACACTGAGACTGTTCGGAAGTCAGCTGACGAAGGTGATGGTGAGTCTGCTCACTGGACAGCTGAGGTGGAGGAGGAGCAGGCGGAGGAGAAGCATGTACCTCAGCCCCACAGAGCTGCTCTGAGCATACCCGGAGGAGCTAGGGGGGCAGAAGTTAAGGAAACCGTGGAAATTGGAGAGAATCAGAGCATTACAGGAGACAGCGGTATAGATTCTCCTCGGTGAGTGCCTCTTTAAATAGTTTTCTATTAATGAGGTGCCAAGATATTGAATCTTGACAAAGCTGCAGATGTTTTAGTAGAGAAGAACTAAATGCTCCTCATCTCCCAGCCCAGATGCATGCCCTCTTAAGGTCAGAGTTTTTACTAATGTTCACACCTCGGGCCCTCCTATATTTCTGGAGGGGTTTTGTGCAGAATAAACACTGTACTGAGGTTAGTTAACCTCTGGGTTACGTGTCTGCGGTTGGCCATTCTCTCAAGTTGTTTTTTCTTATAAGGTAAATTGCAATAAAGCTGAACAAACACCTTGTGGCCAGTTATAGCATCCAGTATTTGGACAGAAGGGAGTCATTTATGATAATTATGTATAATTGCTGTGCAGTACTTAAACACTCATGTTATAATCAGAGGAAGAAAGGACTTCTTTTTTTTGCCATTGAACTCACTGTGCACCCTGGTATGTAGGGAAAAGCAGGGAATGCAAGACCACGTCACATTACTGAAGTGCTGTATTTTGCCTCTGCAGGACCCGTGTCAGCCTGGCCTCCAGCAACACTGTCATTCTTGAAGGTCTCAAGAGAAGAGGCTTTTTACAGAACCTGGAGAAACTGCATTCGAAGAGCAGTGCCATTCGACCACAGAGCTCGCTGCTGCAGCTGACCCCTGTCATGAACGTATAGCGGGCCCGAGTTTCATGTTGGAGCTTCACGCACCTCATCGCAAAGAGGTCTCGAACCTTGCTGTTGTATACAACTGTTAGGAATATATCCAATATCACACTTTGATGCATATCTTCACATATTGATATCCATTACAAAAGAGGTCTGTGTACAGATGTACAGTATGTATTTCGTTTTTGTAAATAATTTTAAAGTAATATGCCATGGTGCATGGTGTATCACCAGCACTATACATCATATTAATGTAAAGTTTTCTTTCTCTACATGCCTCATTGGTTAAATACAGTTCTAGTGTTGGCCTTTTCATTTTTTTTTTTATCATGTAGCAATCAAATAAAACTCTGTACGTAAACCCAAGGTGTCTTGAAATTCATGTCTCCACACAAAACCTTTTACCAACACAAGACGAGTGCCTGCAAGGATTATACTAAGCTACACTATCAGTGTTATCTAATGTTATTGGCACCAGTCCTCCACCCATCCATCCATTTTCAGGATTCAGGGTCGCAGGGCAGCTGGAGTCTATCCCAGCTGTCGGAAGGCGAAACTGGGCTGGTCGCCAGTCTGTGGCGGGGCTAACACAAAGAGACACGCATGCAAACATTCACACCTACAGCCAATTTACAAACAATTAAACTAAAATGCATGTCTTTGGAACGTGTGAGGACGCCAGAGTGGCTGGAAAAAACACAGAAATGCTTGACCTGGCCAGTGGATTTGAAACCGTCTTGCTGTAAGGCTGACCACTACGTCACTGTGTTGCACTGGTTCCATGTCTGCTTTTTAAAAAAAAAAATTGTTCATGTTATTGGTACATATCACTTAAAACAGATTTCATTATGAAAAATATGTAATTTTGCGACTCAAAACCATACTATTGTTGGGTTTTAAGTATCCTCAGTGTAAATGGACTGATACACATTTCTACTCAGTTTGAGCACTTAAAGCACTTTTTTACTACAAGCCTCGTGCACTCATTCACGCAAGTTTTTTTCACACACTCACATGGATACAACTCAGTGCTGTAGCTTGGCCAAAGATACTTCACCATGCAGGTTGGAGGAGCCAGGGATCAAACTACCGACCTTCCGATTGGTAGACGATCTGCTCTTCCTCCTGAGCCACATCCACCCCAGTGTGAATATCCATGTCTCTGCATCCAGTGGCCTGGATAACCTCGTATTTCTGAGGGTTACGTGACAGCAAGTCCCAGCCTTGAACGTCTGCCTCAGCAGACTTAAGTCAATGTACAGCTGTGAAGGAATGTAAACCAGTGTAGTGGTGAGTGTGGGAGACATTATGTGGACGCTTTTACAGAGGTCACAGGAAATTCCCCAAGAGCTTTCTTTGCATAACTCCAACTGGGCTGCTCATATCCCTGCAGGCCAAACCAGTTTAAGTGAGGTTTCAGTTTAAAATATTACAGCTGCAGGAAGGATAAAGCTCCTATTAAAACAGATGTTAAACTGAAACACTAAGACCTGCCTCACAGCTGGAATCTGTCTTTTAAAACATCTGATGGTAAAAGAGTGACACCATGTGGAGTCACTGTGGAACTACAAGGGTCAGCTCAAACTGAACTGCTGATAAACATGAAAATTTGCCAACCTGCATAACCCATGATGTTATTATACATCAGCAATATGCCATTCATTTTAAAGGACCCAACTAAAGAGCAACAGACTGTGATTCTTCTTTGAACTCCATTGACTGAACACCACAAAGTAGTCAACAACCTTTATTTATCCATATATGTGCCACTCAGAAACTGGGAAGAGGTGTTACAGGATTTGCCCTTAAGAGAAGTCTATATGGATCTTTTACATGTTTTCTCTACAATGAGGCCATTGACAAAAATGAAGGGGGAAAAAATAGACAATATGGTAGTAACAGTGTAAACGCATGGTAATATACACAAAAGCAAAAAAGCAATAGGTATCAGTGACATCAAATTAAAATGTAGGGTAAAGTTAGTATGAATAAGAACAAAAGACTCCTGAAAACCCCTAACTTTTTTTCTCAAATAACAGCTCGGCATACATTTCTACATAGCATGCAATAAGGCACCTATCTAACACAAGGAAGAAACCTATGCTACAGTTTGAAGCACAATTGTTATTGAAATAAAAAGAAAATATTGCTCACCAAAATGTTCACTCTGATAAAAACTGTATCTCTCATTCCCTTTCATATAGCCCAAGCCGTATCTAAAAAAATACATCAGTTTGTAAAAGATATTTTACACAGAACAGTAAATAGAGCGCAATCAATTGGACACCAGAAAATCTTGTAAAAGTGATTTTCTCATGTAGTCTTTTAGTATACATAACCTTTTTTGTTTTTGCCCTTTCTATTTAGATCAAATTGTGATAGTTTGCAGATCAACATGTGTTACCTATAGCCAGGTAACTGAATTAGTCTCCAGAGGAATAAAGTGTGATGTTGCATTTAATGTACATTTGGTGCTTGGGTACAGAGGAAACCGCACAGTAAATTAGGACACGGATCATGTTGTAATATGCTACCCATTAGGTTTTTATTTTCTATTATGCATTTCTTTATGGCTAAACTGCAGCTCATAATAGACTCATTGTGTCAGCCAGCCAGTATTGCTCTCTGTACAGTCTATGCAGCAATGCTAACCCATCATAGACATACAAAATAACCTTATAAATATACAGGATGGCTCATGTCTGATGGAGCCCAATGTCAAGAACAAGCTGCAACTGAACAACTGCAACATGTGTATCTCAAACATTTAATAAAAAAAAAAAGTCATAAAAGAACAAAAAAAAAAAAAACAGGTGGAGACAAAGTGGAGCTTACTATCAAAAATGTAATCTTTTGGAACATCACACTAGTCACCTATACATATATATATAAAAGAAAATCAATATTATGTACATTGGATTTCTGATATTTGCTTCACATAGGTTATGTGTGAGAAAACGAAATCACTATTTAAATTGAAACAACAGTTCTTGTTCACCAATTGTGTCGGTAACCTTGGATAAAGTTGCAGCTGAAAAGCTTATGTGCCCACCTGAAGGTGCATATGAATGAAAAACCAACCAGTGGGCGAAACACACTTTCTCCCCCTCCCCCAGGGAGGGGAGGGGGAGAAAGTGTCGTTAGATCTTCAAATCACATTGTGTTTTCTTTAAAAGTGTTCAAAAAGAGGTCCTGGAGCATGTGAAGCACAATCACAAACAAGAATAGAGACTTCATTGCAATCTATTATTATACCCTCTTTAAACTGAGCACAAAACCCTGGGTTCAGCTCTGAATTATAGGTTGCACAGTCTTTCAGCCCAAGCCGCTTTTTTTTGAAGACTTGTGTGTTACTGTCCATCCATTATGAGCTGCTCCACTTCAACATCATAATGTGCTGACCTGACCTCTCCTGTCTATAGAAGCTGACCTGGCGTTTCCTGTGGTGTGGTAATATCAATGAAGAGAACATTGGTAGAACATAAATGGAGGGAGGGGTAAGGGCAGGTTCTTGGGGGTGCTTGCATGGGACAGCGTGAGGGTGGGAAAGGGTCCTCACTGGTCTACGTGGATCCTATGATGTCTGGAGAGGGAAGAAGAATGATTAAAGCCTTTTCCACACTGGGAGCATCTGTATGGTTTTTCAACCGTCAGGATGCGCTGTTTTGGGAAGGCGTTGTTAGGGAACCCCTTCCCTGTGGGGATGGTGGTGTACTGCTGCGGTTGTGCCTGTGGTGGTTGTGGCTGCTGCTGCTGCTGTTTATTCTCCAAGTGAACTCTCTGATGCCTAGCAAGTGAGGAAGAGTGATTGAATCTTTTGCCACAGTGAGCACAGGTGTAGCTTTTTCCCTCCGAATGGACTCTTTGGTGCCGTGACAGGGAAGAGGAATGATTGAAGCCCTTATCGCAGTGGTGACACATGTAGGGCTTCTCTCCCTGCTGGTGCACTCTCTGCTTTGGGGGAGTGCCATAGGTCATGGGTTTCCCAGGCTGAGGTGGAGAAAACACTGGGTTCTGCAGGTGTGTCTTGTGGTGACGGGAGAGAGAAGAGGAGTGATTGAAGCCCTTGTTGCAATGTCTGCAGGTGTACGGCTTCCCTCCAGCATGGACTTGCTGGTGCTTCTTCAGATGACGTTTGCGGACAAAACTCTTCCTGCACATGTTACATTTGTACGGCTTCTCTCCCGAGTGAATCCTCTGGTGCTCTCTCAGAGTGGCGGCTGCTGCAAAACACTTTCCACACTGTGCACATCGGTGGGGTTTATCTCCGAGCACAACTGCAGCATGGGTCTTCTGGTGCTGCTTCAGGTTTGAGGTTGTAGCAAAGCCTTTGCCACACTGCCCACAGGTATATGGCTTCTCACGTGCATGGACCTCCTGGTGTTTTTTCAGATGTCGTCTGCGGACAAAGCTCTTCCTACACTGAGTGCACTTGTAGGGTTTGTCCTCTGAATGCATCTTCATGTGTTCTCTTAGGGTGATGGCAGCTGCAAAGCTCTTACCACACTCTGAGCATCTGTGGGGCTTGTCTGGCAAATGAATCATCTGATGAGACTTAAGGCTGAAGGCATCAATAACATCTTTGCTCATCATCTCAACTCCTGGGGAAACATAGGGCTTCTCTTTCATGTGAATCTTCATGTGCTGCTTGAGACTGGCCTCTACAGCAAAGCTCTCACCACAATGGACACAAATGTAAGGATTGAGGTCCTTGTGGATCTCGAAGTGCTGATGAAGATCAGCTATGCTTCCAAAAATCTCCCCGCACTCGTTGCACTGCAGACCGTGTGCTTCGTGGATGATTACACCATTCTCAGACTCCACTGTCAGCTCCCCGCCGTGGTCAGACTCCACTTTTACAACATGTTCACTTTCCGTCTTAAGCAGTACCTCTCCCAGCAGAGCCTCGTTTCCTGTCGTCTTGATTTCTGCTCCCGTGAAACAGTGCATGTCACCATGTTCCACTTTAATGTAATCATGGTCTGTCTCGGCTACAATTGCATCCACACAGGCTACAGCTCCGAGCTCTGTGCCCAGTCCCTGGATCTTTAAGTCTGAATCGTGGATCTCCAGCTCTAATCCACGCTTTTCTTCTGTCATAATCTCAGTTTCTGCTCCATAGTGAAGGTCGACATGGCTGTGGGCTATGACACACTCCGACCCAAGTGTGTCAAGGCCGGGTGTGTCACATTCAGTCTCTGACTCGGCCATGAGAACACACTCCAACCCCACGACCTCCGTTTTCTTGCCGGACGATGACTTATTAAGGAATCGGGGTTATAGACCTTTGTCTTGTGTTGCGCCGCACTGGTGCTTTCGTTATCAAGCAGACCTGCAAGAGAAGGATAAACAGTTTATTTTTCATTACTGTTCTCAGGCAAAACCATCTGGGGAAGAAAAATCAAAGCCATATTCTTCCTATCTAATGAAAATTTATGCAGAAGCCTAAATAGGGCTGACAGATTCAAGCAAGGTTTACTAACTTTGGAAAACAGTGTATTTGCTGAACTTGAAAATTGTGTGCACTTTTAGGCTTTCAGGGAGTGACAAAAACAGGATTGACAGACAACATAAGAACAATATTGTGAAACAGAAATATGGTAATTTATCTCAGTTACCTTGTTTTAATAATTATTGGAAGTCAAAATTATAACCGACACTAAAACTCAATTTATTGCACTTCTCTAGGCCTGAGGCCAGTTTTAGAAACGTGACAGTCATGATCTTCCATCGCAGTTAAGTAATTTCTGAACAGATGCGATGATTTAACAAAAAGAATACTGGCATGCACTGATAAATATTTTCCTTAGTATTAATTGTTGGGCAAGACAAATAAGTCTCTACTCTGAGCAGACAGAAGGATTATTTGACAAAGAGTAATAGCAAAAAACATTGTTAAAAACAATGCATCTAAACTGATTCCATGAGAAGGCGACTGATCTGTAGCTGCACCATAATCACTATTTCATCCAATTATGGCAAATGAGAAGTGTCAAAGCATGACTGCAGCTAAAATCTATCTACAGAAATGTGCTCTCTCTAACAGTCATGCTCTGGAAAAATGGTTTAAATTATACCTTTAGCTATATAATTGTGACTGACATTGTTGTGAACCCTGCAGCAGACTGGCAACCTGTCCAGGGTGTACCGTGACTCTTGCGCCTCCAGCCCCCCACAAATTTGATAAATGAAAGAAAATGGATGGATCAATAGTTGTGAGGAGTCATACAGACACTTAATACTGAATTAAACACATGCCTATAGTCAGATTTTAAAGATCTAAATAAGAGCAAATTTTGGTCAACACAAGTTTGCCACCCAGTCCTACTTGTGAAGGACCTCTGTGTGTGTCCAGGACATACAGTCATTACTTCCGCCAACACAAAATGCAGCATAAACAAGAGATGGTGGTTCATTTGTTAAACAGATGATCAGTGAGACAAGAGGGGGCATTATTAGATTTAAAGTTTTTTGTATACTATACAAGCACTGGCCTATGACAATTTGATTTAAAACAGCTCAATCTGTAGCATTATGCTCAGAAACATTAGTAAGAGTGTGAATAAAGTCGTGGGACTGGAGCATTGAAATGTTTTCACGCCTGCACTCTTCATCTAAGATTAACAGAGGGTTTTGAGTACTACTTTGCAAGCTTTGTGATGACTTTGCTAGCCAAGTTAGCGCAGAAAACAAGCTTTACTTCATCAGCTAACAAATGGTAAAATCAACGTGAACATCATAATCAGACTCGGAATTTTATCTTAATCCGCAAGCCAAAGCCTGGCTGGCCTACACATGTCGCTTATCGACGCAGTTCATTATGCGTTATTACTGAATACATCTTAAAATATGGACAGCGTATTTAAACAACAGAGTTTTGTTATTAAACACTTAACCGCTGGCTGCTAGCCTTTCAAAATTGCTACAAATAGCTTCTATAGCCGCTAGTTAGCTGGCTATGGTCGGTGGGGGACTGGTTAACGACAAAACAGCATTGTGTTAGCTGCTAATGTGTTCACGATTTAGCGAGCTAACTAGCTTCACGGAAAAAACATCACCCGAGTAATTGTATTAAGAACTCTAGAAACAGCTAAATACTTACAACGAACCAGCACTTGAATTGCGTGCTCTAGTGCAATTTATGACAAAGACCAATGCGGAAATTCTCCTTGAGCGAGTATTAACAGGCCATCTTGTTGTGCCACACCAGCACTTCCAGGCTAGCCAAGATTACACACTCGCCTAAGATGGCTGCCGCTAGCTAATGGTAGCCACGTTAGCTTCCGCCATTCTAAATATATTAAATTAGAGCGCCCCTCGAAAGAGTTACACTCACAAAGCTGGGCCAAAGTGTGCGCAGGAAGCCGCAGAGACCATAAACCGTAGTTTAAGCGTTAGTAAAGTTGTCAAATACGACGAAAGCTAACTGCGAGTTCGTTAGCAGGCTAAGAGCCACACCGTAATTTCCAATCAGCGGGCTAGCTGAAACAAAGATGGCTAACCATGAAAGCCAGGAACGGTGCGCGAAAAGCCCGGGAAAGGACGTCTTTTACCCACACAAGAACTCCGTGAATTACATAAAACTCTCCACTACATGCAGGTTGAAGTGAATTAAACAGACAAAGGCAGCCAAGTGAGGTAGTTTAATCGCTACTTGAGGGGAAACGGTGACTCTTCGCTACAAACCCGAAGCGCTCCTTCACTGCGGCAGCAGTCGACAAACCGCACACACCACTCCAATGGCGGCCTTGCTGATGTTAGCAGCTATCCAGCCGAGACATTATTAGCGTGCTGGCTACATAGCCACGATGCCAAGCTAACACTCAGCTAATCCAGGGTGCTAACACGGTTAAAGCCTGCGCTCCACTTAAGTGCTATAGCCTGTAGATAGTAAAACACTGGAACGGAAGCTTTGCTAAACCGCCCATGCGACCATGTTTAGTGGGTTCGCATGCAAAAGACAAAACTGGACGCAAATTCAAGAAATACAGGCGACCTGATTCTGCAGCAAACACATCTCAAAAATAGCCTGGATGAGACTCGAGCCTGAAATAGTCTTTTATACCAATGTGTTTCTGTGCTTGTCTGCTTCTCCAGCAGCACATAATGTCAGAAGCCGTGCCAGCCCAGGCCTGTATTTTTCCATCTCAAAGTTCAGAACCCGAGGCGCAGAAGAGACACGCTGTCTTACGGTAGTAAGTACGATGATATATTAACCTGAACACACACGACCCTCTTGCCTCTCCACAGCTACTATTGATGGCAGAGTACGCTGAATTTAAATGATATAACAATCATCGGAAATAAGGATCGCGGCTGTTTTAAATGTGTACATACTCGCAGGCCCGCACCCACCTTTATGTCCGTTTACTTTGTGATTGCTGAAGAGAGAATAAGAAAAAGAGAATCGCAACAAGCTATGTGTAGTAAGCCTCGTCAGACTGCTCTGTATCCTCCTCTCTCTCTCTCGCTCCCTCTCTCTTTCTCCCTGCCTGTGTGTGTAGCTGGCGCCACAGCTCATCTGGCGCCAACGTTGGACAACCGACGCACTTTAGCGAAAGCAACCATTGTCCTTTCAACACAGCACGGAAACCGCGATTACCCCCTACAGGCTGGGAGTCAGCAATACACGTCAAATACAAGCCTGGACATTTCCATTACGGTTTTTAGTTTGCGATGTTTAACCGTAGCAGTAGCATATCTTATCTCTACTACAGCTCGCAGCTATTGTTCCTGCTTCGCTACATTTTTTTCTTATTTCCCCTCGAAAAAAAGGGCTATTATATACTATATAATACTATATAATACTTGTGTACATTTCACCCAAGGCAACAGGCGGAGTTCCATGTGAGGGTCTCCATGAAACTGTTGGTAGGGTACAGACTAAACATCCAGAGGCACTCTTTATAATTTCAGGAAACTTGAATCATGTTTCTCTGCTCTGACCTGGCTGGATTCACACAATTTGGTGAACAAATGCACACTAAAGACATTAGAAGCCATCCTGAACAACTGTGATCACCCACTTTATAACATCTTTATGGAACAAAACAACATCAGTACTGGAAGACCCCTCTCCGGTTTACAATGAAGAGATACAGAAAATCATTTGTACAACATCAGGCTTTTCAATTCTCAGACAAATAGCAAATGAGCCATGTCAGACATATGAATTTCCCTCCAATAAACCTATTCTTATGCCAATGCCACTCATTAAAATTAAATATAATATTACAAAACTAGTATTTTAACAGGGTAAAACATATGTGAAATGAAATTTTTAAAAAAAGTACAATAAAATAATAAATAAATTAAAAAGATATAGTGGTATGCATTCCTCTAGCTTAGGCCCTCTACCAGAATCCTGGGAGTTTGTGGGTTCTCCACAGTATCGTAGTTGTTCTTAGGACTGCACTCCTCAGGACAGATGTTGTTCCTGGAATCTGCTGGAGCCCCTCTTCCAGTTTGAGGGTTAAGGCTCCTAATGCTCCTATTACCACTGGGACCACTTTGGACTTTACTGTCCATATCCACTCCAGTTGTTCCTTCAGTCCCTGGTACTTCTCTGGTATAGCAGCAACATTGCTGTCTTTGGAACAATAGGTTGGGGAGTGAATCTTAGTCATCCTATATCCCCTCGGAACACAAGCAAGAGACACATAATTAATGAGGTCAGTGTTCAGGACACACCAAAAATGGGGGTAGATGTTGGATTGAAAGCAAGCCACCAAATATATAAATAATATATCTGAGGCTGGACAATACCTATTCATAATACTGGCCAAAAAATATAGTCTATTAATTAGGGCTCTAATAGTTACTTTGTAGGTGAGCATATTCACTCCAGAACACACTCGGGACATAATACATAGTGAATCAAGAAGTTCAGAGGATTTCTAAGGTGGAAGTGAGAGCAGCTATGGAGAGAATGAAAATGACATTTAACAGAGGTTTTGATTTTATTGTAAGATTTTCCTTCTACTAATTATATTGTAATATTTTGCAGTAAATCATGACTACTAGACATAAAGTATCAAGGCCTTTACTGTTTAAGGCCTTCAGGCAGATACTTGATGCCCAAAGTGACAAAGAAAAGAGCTCAACTTACAGAGATGAGTCAGGACAACACATTTATTTTTCATAAAAATGACTGAAAACCATAATTAATTAGAATATCTATAACAGATAAAGTAAAATTGAATAGCTATGATATGTTAGTTATGATAAACATCATCAGATATCTTGGAATGTATATGTAGAGTCAATGTAAGACACTAGGTGTTTCAGCTTGAGATGATTCTGGGCGAGAACCTGAGTATGAGGTTCTTTAAGTCATCTGCAAGGTATAAAATAAAATGGAGTCTTAAATAAGCCCTTTTGACCTTTTACACAGAAATGATTTTGTGTATTCTGTCATTGGTTATAAATATTATTGCCAACATCTCCCTAAATGATCGTGATTTATTTATTTATTTATTTATTTGCATGTTCCATTTGTTTGAAAGATACTGAATCAATTTGTCACAGTGCAAAGCTGAGAGGGGCCTCTTGTTAGACAAAGTTAGCCCTAATATTACTGTGATATACTGTGGGGGAAAATACTAATGTAAACAATGGCAGCCAGGTCAGATTTGTATAAAATTCTGAGCTTTAGTTTTATAACTCAAGTAGATCCAAGAAAGTGATTGGACAAGCACAAATGGAAGGCAACACAAGGCAGAAAATCAAAAAACAAATCAAATTTATCTTTAAAGATGGATGTATGTAACCATTTAAATACATACTGATATATCTGAATTACCAACTACTGGCTGGGCCATCTAGATGCTGTGCACGTCTATTACAATATTTATAGCAGTCTTTGAAGGATTACAAGCTATGTAGATTTGGTGTAGTAAAGAAACAATCCCACAAGATGATGCTGTTTTCTCTGTCATTGGTGATGAATGATCTGCTAGTGTGAATGAAATAAAGTATGGTTACATATAGAAGTCTGTAAAACACAAAATTGACACAACCACAACAGATGAATTCCTTAAGTCTCTCAAGTAATTACGGCACTTTAATGACATTTAGTTATTAAGTAAAGTGCATCAGGAAGTCCTCCTTTTTTGATTGTGGTAGTTTCCTCTTGTTTGTCTTACCTCTCTTTATTTTAGGCACCACCCATTCTTTGATTATTTAACGTCCAAACTAGTAATACTGGTTTTACAATGAGAGTAGACTGCATAGTAGACATTCCGCCACACAGTTTCAGTGTCGCAATAAACTTCAGGAGCTCTTTGTCAGATTTTCTTGAAAACGTAACACTGCCGCTGAAATTAATCACCTGTGGATTTTATTTTTTATTTTATTTTATTTTTTGGCTATATTTTTAATTTCCTGGCAAGAAAATGTCACACCAAAGCGCTCTGGATTTGGACAGATACAGCAGCTTGGATAAATCTCGTCGGACCAACAGTCGCAGCCAAGCCAGGTCCCAGGCCAGGTCCGAGGGCAGGTCCGAGTCTAGGTCCGAGGCCAAGAACGGGGACGTGCTGTGTGACTTCTGCACATCAAGGAAGCAGAAGGCTGAGAAGTCCTGCTTGGTGTGCTTGGCGTCCTACTGTGAGACTCACCTCCAGTCTCACTATGACTACCCCACCCTGATGAAGCACAAGCTGGTCAAAGCTACGGGTCAGATGAGAGAGAAGCTCTGCGCACAGCACGACAAGCTGCTGGAGGCTTTTTGTCGCGCTGATGAGACATCGGTGTGTGTTTTGTGCATGATGGATGAACACAAACACCACGACATCGTCCCGGCTGGCACCGAGAGAACCGAGAAACAAGTGAGTGGTGAAAGTAAAAGTGTGAACACGGAAAATAACGTATCCACTAATGATAGCTTCTTTCTTGTCTTTCCCGCTGTAGAAACAGCTTGGTGTCACACTGCACAAATCTCAGCAAAGGATTGATCAGAGGGTTAAAAAGTGGCAGGACCTCCGACAGGCTGTTGATGCACTTAAGGTAAATCAAAAATCCGCGTCACACTAGTCTAAACATAACTATTTAAATTTCTATTTGAAAAGTACCATCATTTCGTTCATATTTTGACACTCTTCCCCTCTTACACATCTCACCAGCATTCTACTCAGACGGCCTTAGAGGAGAACGAGCGCATCTTCACTGAGCTTCTGCTTTCCATTGAGAGGAAGTACAATGAAGTCAAGGAAATGATCCGCACCCACGAAAGGACCACTGTGACCCAGGCTGAATTGCTGCTGAACCGTTTGGAGGAGGAGATTACTCTGATGAGGAAGAAGCACAATGACTTGGAGAAGCTTTCACACACAGATGATCACATACACTTTCTACAGGTGAGGCTGGGGACCCCAACCAAAATAACGCATGGTGCGAAAATCAGGGGTCTTTGGAGAAAAGAGTAGAAATATGCAATATTTATGCTTTTATGTCTCATCTGTAGCTGCTTCTTCTTCTTTATTTTTAACCAGAGCTGGCAGTCCCTGTCAGGACCCTCAGGATATGAAGATCTCAACAAAATCAGCGTTGCACCCTATTACTCCTTTGATGCTACCAAGAGAGCCATTGCTTCACTGAAATTACAAATAGAAGAAGTCAGCAAAGTAGAGATGAGCAAAATCTCAGCAACAGGTAGACAGATCTTTCTGCACAGAGTGACTCCTTTCAAAAGAGGGTATGAGCTTTTATTCTCTGCTGTTTCTCATGCTGCTGCTTTTTTTAAAAAAAAAATCAATCTTCACAGTGAAGGACGTACACATCACAGAGGAAGCTGATACAAAATCAAGAAGAGAATCCTTTTAGGGATGAACCAAAGATAAGAGAAGAACCAAGGACAAGAGAAGATTTCTTGAGATGTGAGTTACTGGATTCATTTTTGTAGAAAAACCTGCCTTCAGCCTTTAGCACCAGCTCCGCATTCATAGAAAACCCTATTTATATTCCATCCCAGGAGGCATTTTTTATTATCTAGTGGTGAAAAGCTCTAGTTACTTTCTCATGGTTAATAATAGGGATACTGCTCTGTGTGTGCAATGACCGAAACTTGCACTGGAAGGTATGCTGCTGGCAGAACTGGTTTAGTGAAACATAAGGAAGCAAAGTTATGCTTCACTGTTACTTAAGCAAATACAGGTGTTCCTGCTTTTATGGCACCTGTCAAAGCTTTGAACAAGCTGATTCATGGGAGTCAAAAACCTTTTTTAAAGGTGTGAATGGGATCAGAAAAATCTTTATTGTCACTATAAACAGGCAAGATTAAAAATTTGTTTGGCATCTCTCATAGAAATAAATAAATATAACATGGGAAAGAATAAATAGACAGGAAAGAAGCTGTTCCTTATTCAGTTGGTGTGAGGTTTTATTGTCCTGAACTATCCACAGGGAGTGTCCTGGGTGTGCAGTGTTTCTGAAAATACTGCTGTGCCTTCTTGTTAGTTGGCTAACATAGATGTTGTCCAGGATTGGGACCGCTGTCCAGACAGCTGTGTAAGATGGCACAGTGAGGATATCTTTATGGTCCTGCTCTTTTGGTAGAATTTTAGTAGGCAAGGTTTTGAAAGCTAAATGTTTTCCCATTCATGCTTCAGTCACTCAGCAGTTCAGTGATATAGGTAAAGTCTTCCCTGAGTAAAGACTGCATATTTTTCTCCAAATCTTGTACATATCATTGCAAACTACCCATGCCATGTGCATTACTGCCCCCACAGCACCTCAGATGTTGGATGTTGCAGTGTGAGGTGTTAACAAATCAAACCAACAAAGCTCAGAAGATGCATCCTTGATTTCCAAGAAGAACTTTATATTTTGATCACCAGACCTGAAGCTAGCTTTCTATTTTCCCTGGGCCCAGAGAAGAGAGCTTTCAGAGAGCTTTCAGTTTGTCATGTTTTTTTGTTGTTGTTGTTGTTTTGTTTTTTTTGCATGGTTGAGCTTTTAACTTGCATTTGTAGATGTGTTCAGTTAATAACAGTTTCTGTAAGTGTACATGCAGATTTTTCTGCCACAGAATTGTGTTTTATTTTAATGTGGTGTCCACAGATCGCAGCCTTTTAATACTGGTTTTCAGCCATGTCACTCACATACAGAGATTTCTCCAGATCATCTTAATGTCTGAATGACAAAGTTGATGAAATCCCCAAATTCTTTGCAATTTTATGTTGAAGAATATTGAACTATTTCCCTAAGCAACCTTCACAGACACAGCCTCTCTCTGCAATGCTCTTTTTAATACCCAATCATGTTTCAGACTTGTTTCCAATTTACACAATTAGAGAGGAGATATTGCTTCTCCTTTTTTTAAAAAAAAAAAATCATACTTTTCCAGTCTGTTGCTAACATGAATTTGAGTTTTTATTTTTCAAGTGACAAATAACACTGATATTTAATGTTTTTCTGCTGTGTTCAGATGCTAGTCAGCTGATTCTGGATGTCAACAGCGTCCATCCCAACCTTCACTTGTCTGAAGGTAACAGAGTTGCCACAGTGAAGAATGAACCCAAGAACTATCCTGACCACCCGGACCGATTTGACCACTGGCAGCAGGTGAGGATTCACATTAAAGAAGATAATAGAGGCAGCTAATCAAATTATTAGAAAAAGTCATTTATAGAGTTTATAAAAATCATGTCTTTTAAGCTCTCATTTCATCCTTTTCCTCCCAGGTGTTGTGCCGGGATAGTGTGACTGGGACTCGTTACTACTGGGAGGTGGACTGGAGGGGAACAGAGATCGATGTGGCCGTTACCTACAGAGGAATCCATCGTAAAGGAAATGCCAACGAATGCAGCTTGGGCTGGAACAACAAGTCTTGGAGTTTGTACTGCTCTGACTCCAAATTCTCCTTTGTGCACAACAATAAAAGCAAAGACATCGCAGGTCCGGTGTCACCTCGTATTGGCGTTTACCTGGACCACGCAGCAGGAACGTTGGCATTTTACAGTGTCTCTGATAACATGCGTCTTTTGCACAGAATTCAGACCACATTTACAGAGCCGCTCTACCCTGCATTCAGTGTGTGGGGCTTTGGTACGACTATAAGACTGTAAGAGAGATAGCACTAGTATGATTCAGACTTGCATTCTCCTTAAATTTGTGAAATCTGGAACATGGTGTTTGATTGTGTAAAATACAATTTTAATTGTAATCACTGCTCCTGACTTATTTGTCACTTTAAATATGAATCTATATCAGATAGCTCTCTGTGATCTTGATAAAAACACACTAAATGGAAAGTGACTCACATCACTGGAAATGACATTGCTGTTGTAGTTGCTGATGTTAATTAGTCTATTAATACATTACCCCTTCACCACTTTGGGGTGGGTTTTATCTTGTTCAAGTAAGTGATTAAGAAAATGTAATATAATCTTACCATGTGATATTGACTGATGCTGACTATTTTAACAATGGTATAGTTTATTAAGTCCTTAAATGTCTTTGAATTTGATCAGCCATTACCAGGAACGTAGGTAAACAGATGACCTTTCACATGCTATAAACAGGGGTTAAAGTGGGATTTGGTAGGTGGGGGAACCCTTAGATCAGGTGTAGCAGTGCAGCATGGGGAAGGGGGATTATGTAGAAATATGTCATAATAATTTCTTTGTGAGCTGCAGTAAACTTGTTTTTTGTGTACAGGCTACGTATCAACTGACCTGTGTTGCTACTCTGATATTCAGTGCTCTTTGTGGAATTAGCCAACTGAATTCAGCAAAATAAATTAATGTTTCACAAGCTATATGACTGATTTCCAACTACTAGACCCTATAAAGCTATTTTAAAAGGTAGAATTCAGTAAGCAAATCTAATCGTCATCTCCTTATAAACTGATGTCTGGTACCCTTGATGTAACTTACAACTGACCCTGAACACCACAGCCTGATCTGCAACAGTCAAGCATAGCGCATTATTGTAAATTTCACCACAGTACTGCAAACTAGCCAGTTTACCTTCAGTGAACTGTACCAAACTGCCTAGTATTTTAATGTAAACTTTGAATAACACAAAATGAATTTATTTATATTTATTGTTTTGCAAGATGCACCACAAAAACATGAACCAGCAACACATCGTGTATAGACCCAACATCTGATTTATAAACTATAAATGAAGTCGGACATGTAAGATTTAAATTTCAAATTTATAAAACTGCACTTGCTGAACAGTCCTTACCTTTGAAAATAAACTTTCAACTTCCCCTCCTGTCCGCTCTTTCTTATATCTTTCTCCACCTCTCAGTGTTGCACATGAACATTTTTTCTTTGCATGGGAAATACAGCAACTGCACATTAGCAATCAGAAACATTTTGTGACACCCTGCGTACAGTTTGTGTGCTTACTGATACTGACTGTTGAGCTGCCTGAAACTTTGAAAATACCTGCTGCTTAAAAAAAGAAACCTTACTCCATTGATGCTCACTCCTCTTCCATAGCGCTAGCTAGATGCTGAAGATGCTTACATTTGTACCTTGAGAGCATCACAGGGATGAGGGGGAAAAAAGGCTGAAGGTGTAGTAAAACAAACCGTCGGGTGACATTATTTTCTTATTACTGAGCAAGTATCACTGGATGCAACGCCAGGTTGCAGCACTCTAAAAATGAAGTCATTTGACAGTAAAATGCATTAATGCGCCTATTAGATTTAATTGCTTTTTAACTGAAGGTGCCAGACACTGTTCCAGATCATTCAGGCCCACTTTATCCCCTGCTTCCAGGATTTTTTACATAGCAAGGGAACCCACAAAAAATCAGAGCACTTAATCAGAAATAAAATTGATGTAGAAGACATGATTTTTAGGCTCATGTGCAGTCCAATGTACTATTACAGATTTATTAGGGAGAAAGTGGAGCTGCCCAAGAATTTAAACATAATCTTGTATTGGGTAATTGTTTAGTAAAAGTTAAATAGCTTAATATTGCAAAGGTTGTATATCAAAATATATCCAAAGTACCTAAAGTAAACATATTCATTATGTGGAAAGAGATTTTTCAGAATCATATACATGATATTATTGGATTATTGGTTTATTGATGTGTATATCTTTTTAATGATGCAATTGCTGATGATTTTAAACACTTATATTGCTTGGTTGCTTGATCTATAGTAATGCAATTAATCTGCAAAATAATAAGTGGCTAAAGATGTAAAATAAATAGTGTAGAGTACAAAGTGCAATAATTGCATTCAAAATATGGTAGTATAAACTCAAAAAGCAACATAGCATGGCTATAATAAATAAATAAACACATGGAACAAATATAGTACAAGCACATTAAACCTCAGTAAAATGCTTGAGTAAATGTAATCAGTTGTATTCCTACTAGTTCTATCCATGCTCCTATCGGGGATTGTACACCCCTGATTTAACACCTGGCTATAACTTATTTTGACCAGCGACCTATTCCCCATGGTGATGTGAGACACAAAAGCACCAGTGAATCATCAGTAAACAGATAAAACATCCAGGGCACCAATTCTGTTACTCTATGTTGTAAATATTATAGTGATGCAGTTTTACAGTCTAAAACAGGATACCACAATATGCTGATGCTCAAAAAATTCTCCTGATCAAAGATCGCGTCTTTAGATTGTGACAGATGGAGTGGGTGTAAAAATGATTTGGTTACATTCTTTTTTTTTTTAACAGAGCTTTGATCTGTTTTTTTTTAGCCATGAACATTCACGTGTCTATCGTTTATACTAATGAAATTATGGGGCACATGATTACTCAGAAGACAAGGTATTACAAATTAATAAGGAAAAAATTTGCACAGATTCATCAAATATACTAAAAACAATCACCTGGTAGATTGTCTTGGGTTGATGCATGGAAAGACTCCAGGGGGCAGCAGAAACAAGGTTTGTTTGGTGGGGAGTTGGGGGTCTCTGTCTCTCGCGCTCACATAAACAGAGAGTTTCAAGGTGCTCGAGGTGTGTATATTTGCAATGAGAGAAGGAAAAGCCACAAAAAGAAGCACATATTGAAGTTTCTGGGTTGTATCAGGAGCCCGTTATGGACTCCTACCCTCAACGGCAAATAGCAAATGCAATAGCTTTTTTTTTCTTTCTTTAAAAAAATTCGTCCAAATACGGTGGGATGAACGCGCCTTCAGCGTCCTCCGCGCTGATCCTCCCACATGTACGTATCCAAAGACGGGTGGAGCCAAACAGCTGGATACTCGTGGCGGAGGCGCTGCAGCGGGGCAGACCGCTGTGAAGCCAGCCTTCCCCCACTCATTTAAACGGGAACAAGGCTTAACCGGAGTCCCGTCTGCTCTGAAAAAAAAAATAAAATAAAAATAAAATAAATAAAAATAGCAGGTTAAGTCGTGATAGTTTTTTGGGACCAGAGTTGTGGAGGACACGCCGGCGTACTCAAAGTTTTCATTTTCTAGAAGGAAAAACAGCGAAAAAAAAACTTGCTAGTTTACGGGGAGCCAGAAGGTGAGTTGTCACAGATTTACCTTTGAGGTTATTGTTGTTGCTAGCTAGAAACATGAAGGTGATCAGACGATCGCATTTGAAGAGTTAGTGAAGGGTTTCTAGGTAATGTTTGCACGCGGATACCGAAATCAATACATCTTGTTTCAAGCTCGAGAAAAGATTTACAAAAGCAGGATATATGTAATGTAATGCTGATCGGCTCATCTTTGCACATTAAATTGCTGTGATCACTCATGGATAATTACTGATAGATTACATAAACTTGTAATGCCGATGAGTTGGTGAATGCTCCGATCCACCTCACTGAACATTATTTCCTCTCATTCACCAACTGAAAGGACACATCTGTCCTGCTATTGTCCCATCTACCATCCTCCATCTTCAAGAAAATGAATCGACGCACATGTCAGTCACACTCAGGTAAATGTTAGTACTACTTGAGAAGATCTCGCTCGGCTGGCTGGAGAGGAAAAAGAAGAAAGGTGCTGGAAGATGTCTGTCTGGATGATACTGCCCGTTAGCCTCCCAGTCCTGACCATCACTGGGATATGGGTCGTGTAAGTGTTTCTTCTTGTCTTTCTTTTCTTTTTTGACATCAGAAAACTTTAAAATCTGTGTAAATGCATATAATCAAGTATGTCCTCAAGTTGACTGAGGGCGAAATGGTTTGCAAAAGGCTGCATCTGTACTCTGTGCATAGTGTTAAAGTACCAAAATACAAATTAATAACCTGGTATTCATACTGAAATAAAAACCGTTTTGATACCCCAGCCTCTCCTGCCTTCAGGAGAGCATCAGTGCATATTTTCCCTGAATTCCCGGGAGCCATGGCAATTGCATGTGGATTAACTCTCTCCAAGAATGATCTGGGATTATCACCACTCTCTTAAAGAAATCAGGCATGCAGGTTTGCAGTGCAGCTGTTATTATCTGCATTACAGCATCTGAGCAGATGTACCGGAGAGAAAACCTCCTGGTTGTGCTTGTGATGACAGTTTCCCTCTCTGCTCTGTTATTACTTTGGGACAAGGAATGCAAACCCCAGTGAGATAGAGACAGATGGCCCCATTCCAAATTGTTGTAGTTCTGAATCAAGGCTGTGTGCTACATCACTGATAAGTTGCAATGGGGACTAAACAGCCTAATCAGGCTCCAAACTTGAGACCATACAGCAATTAGTGTTGCGGTGTACTTGGCTACTTAACAGTCCAATCAGGAGTGTGTATCCAGGTGTAGAGGCTTAATGTGTATGCTGATTGGAGAATATGAAGGTGAAAACTAATCGTTCTAGTGTTGGCATTTGTTTCTGAGTAGAAAGCTGATCTGAGTTAAGATGCAGAGAGCTGCGGACTGCCAGCCACTTTACGCCCATTTCCTTCCCGTTACCTTGACAAGGGCGCCTTGTTTCTAAGAGCAGTCAAGGGCCTTTTCCAGACTAAGGGAATGTCGAAGAATGTGACATGTTGCATAACTCGTGCTTCCAGTGTGGATGACTGGGTGGGAGTAAAGTAAATACTGGAAAGGGGTAGTAGGCAGAATTTTCACTCAGCATCTGGCGGCCATGCCATGTGTTTCAGTGTCAAATAAAACTTGTGCCCACCCAAGAGTCTTGGCTTCTGTTCCGCAAATGTTATCACTTATATTTGTGCTTGTGCCTTTTATGTAATTCAGCAACCCTGCTATCAAAGCAGCTGTAGGGTAATCAGTACTCTGCAAATTCATCCATAGCTTATTGGATCACACCTTTTTTCTGGGTTTTTTTTTGTGACTTTTCAGTGTAAAAAAAAAACAAACAAACAAAAAACAAACAATCGAAAAAAAAAATTTTTTTTCCATAGAAGTCTTTAATTATTTAGAACTTACTCAGTCCTAAATAAAAAACAGGGTCTGTTCAACTTAAACATTGCTCAAAGGCACATGCAATTACAGCCATTGCCGAGCTTTAGTAGAGGTTTAATTATATAAACAAACCTATTATTACTTAGCCTCTGCTGAGCACATAAAGCACTGGTTTAGTTCCAGCTACAGCTAAATAAGTTCACTTTATTTAGAAATGCCCCAGAGCTGCACTGATGCTGTTCTAGCATTGGAAGCTGGCCAAATGTACAAAATACACCCCAAAAGCTATGGAAAATGTAACAACCTAAGCTTTCTTTTTCCTGTATTTATCTAATGTGGTCTCTTGATTTCTTTGTTTAGATTGTTTTTGAAAGTCTTGTGTTTTTGTCTTGTTGGTGTAGAAGAAATGTTTGTTTAATATTGTGCATCTCAAAAGGCTTAAATTTCTTTTTTTGAAGAAGGCTTAAATATTTTTGTGATTGTCTGCAAGATAATCACAAGTTAATGTGTTACTGGAGAAAGATTTCATGTGTAAATCATAGTATGAGACCTTTCAAGTACACGAAAATACAACAAAAATTCTGTATATAACATTGTGTCGTATTTTTTCTGCTTCTTATTCATAATCAAAAGATACAAGTCTGATTGTCTTCTTCCACTCACAGCACTGAGGAAACTCAGTGCAAGAGCAGCGTGCTTTACGACATATGGTCATCCATGCAGAGGGTTAATTCTGCAGTCTCTTCTGCTCTGTATACCTGGAAAACACCTAAATGAGTCATTTGCTTGTTACCGAAAATCTTGGGCTGCAATTTTGAAGAAACCAGTTGGACCTTCATAGTTTATTATGTGTTGTAGCTTGCTGGCTTAATGCAGTTTCATCTACAGTGAGAGATCTGTGGGAACAGTTAAATGGAAACAGTGGGAAAGATCCCAAAGGCTTGATTCCTGGATGTAACCAACCAGCCAAGTGCTGACGGCCTTTACAGCAATCACAACCAGCTGTGCATTTCACTAATCAAATGTAGTGTTAAAAGGCTAGTAGCAGAAGTAACTTCACACTTGAAGATTAACTAAAAATAGATACTCCAAGAGTTTATATTCTAACAGCAGCTGGTGCCCTCAAATTATTATTTTTTTAATGTATGAGAAATAAATAAAGACACATTGTAGTGATAGTAATGAATGTTTTGCATGTAGGTGGCACTTTCTTGTCTGTTTTGATGGTCAGGATTATAGAATCCTGACTTTTTGTAACCGAGAGACTTGACAGACAGCCCATCGCTCCCCCGATCAGTCACAGTGTGCATGCTGTCATTGGACAGGAGATTTCCGGGACAAAGATGTAAACAGACAGCTCACAACAGAAGTGCCATGCCTAGAAATGATACTGGGTGTCACAATACACGATTATATTGGTCAGTTCATAACATCTTAGTCTTTCTGTCAGAGGTGTCCCAGATACAGTGGGTGCGTTCATTCATTATGACACCCTACACGGGATAAAACTGTCGGCTCTCACTGGTTGGACAGCTCATGTTTTCTGAATATTGCGTCGTCACGTGGAATTGTAACTTTATAGTGGAAATAATTTAATACCGCAATCTTTGAGATGTAATGTATGTCTTGTTTGTGTCTCTTGGAAATATCTCTGTCCTTTAAAGGCTGGCTTGTGAGTAGGATACTATCAACGATGGAAACATTTTTAATTGGTGCTTAACCTTTTGCTGAACTAGGACTGCCTGCATGCACAAATGAGGACAGATATTCTCTATGACTGACTGTCTTCCTGCATTTTTCTGGCAGTTAGAAATAGTTTTTTATCACCATGTATGCATAACAAGGTTATATATATAACTGTTTCCTTCCTGACATGCTCACCTACAAATGTGCTAAAACAATGCCGCAAAATTATACTGTGTATATTTTATTGATTGCAGTAAAAAAAAAAAAAATTAAATAGGGTTTGGGATATGTAAACACCTCAGAGCCCTGACTGCCAAATCATTTTGTTCTGCGTCTGCATATTTATCTCATCTACATATGCAGTTATGTGGGACTTGAGCAACAGAGCAGACACAGTTGAGCTGCACATGTTCATGGTAAGGAGTTAATCATAGGGCTCCCAGTTAAATAGCATTATCTTCATGCATTCAAAACCACTGGCTCGAACATCTGTCTCTCAGCCCCAACCGGTTGCAGCAGATGACTGCCCCTCCCTGAGCCTGGTTCTGCCTGAGGTTTCTTCCTGTTACAGGGGGGTTTTTCCTTCCCACTGTCGCCAAGTGCTTGCTCACGGGTTGCTTTGACTGTTGGGTTTTCTCTGTAATTTTTGTAGTGTCTTTACCTTTACAATATAAAATGCCTTGAGGCAACTTTTGTTGTGATTTGGCACTATATAAATAAAATGGAATTGAATTGAAATAATGTAGCCTCAGTATCATTAGCTAAAAATGGTTTGTTATGTGAAAAATATGCGCTTTAATTATTTGCAGGCAGGGCCACAGTGTCAGGTATAATAACAGAAGTGGTCATTGCAGCCTGATCAAAGATGCTCCAATTACAGGTTTTATTTGTAGCCCTGAGCAAAAGTGGATTTTTGTGGCCAGTACTTTTCTATTTCTCATAATATTTGGAGATGTTAAATATAAGGTGATAAATATGTTATATATACAGTTGTGTCTCTTTTTTTTTAATGTATACTAAAAAGGAGAATTTTACTTTTAAAAACCTAGATTTGCTTTTTTGTCTCTCTTTATCATCTGAACTATACATCAGTCAGTAGACATTGAATATTATGTTACTTTATTGGTCTGTCTCTTGTTTTATTTGTTTGATAACTCGTGAATTATACACACAGAGCTTCCTTTTTTGGTCAGCATCTTAACTATGAAACAAGCATTCTTCACCTTTTTGAATAAGTGAGTTTTTAATCTTTTATATGGTTATTGACCTCTGTGTAGCTGTGGTTGGTCAGCACCTTCACCAAATAAACACTGCAGATGGATTTCAGTAGCAGTCATACCACTTTGACAAAAGGCAGACTTTTGAGCTCCGGATAAAGTGATAAAAAATGGTGAAATGCCAGGTCAGGCAGTCCCAAACATTAAACAGGTGCAACTCAGCTATGTGTCAGATCGGCAGGATTTTAGGTCACCTTTAACATTCATTTAATTAAAAGGGCTCCAGCAGCATGCAGGCGATTTGAAGTCACATAAAATCATTTCCGTGCACAAGCAGCTGCACAGGAAATATTAGTGCAAATCATTCTTCATGTAACAGATAAGCTCACTGAAAACTTTCTGCATATCAGCTTAAGGCCGCATGTGTTTTGCATTAATCTGTTCAGGATTCATGTTCACTTGTAATTTTGATCTGTCTCCTGTGCGAGAGCTCAGTGTCACAGTGGTGTCAGGTTGTTATATTAGTTGTGGTTTTTCCATTGAAGTCGCCACTGGTTTTCACTTGAATTTGGTGACCTAAAAAAAACCCATCTTCTGAGGCTGCATGTGGAAAGTTTTTTTTGCCCACCAGTCTAAGGGGCTCTTGCTTTATAAATGCTCACTAAGTCACTTCAGAAGTCACAGTGTATGATAAAAATAGAAAATAACAACTGCCAAAAATAACCATTCTCTTCATTTTGGCTAAGCATTCTCTTTTCCTTTTTAGCTATGCCATGGCCCTTTACAACCAGCATGTCTGCCCTGTGGATAACTGGTATGTTGACATTTGTTCTGTATCTTGCTGACCCCTACACTCAGTCTTGACCTTTGTAACCTTTCTCTCACCTCTTTTGCAACAAGAGCTAATGGGATAATTTCCTCCTCGGTCACCTGAAAAACATCAAAATCCACTCGCATAAACCAAAAGAACAAACTGTAGTAAATCAGCACCCATCTGAAACTGTGATTTGACGTTGCTGTCAGCTCCTCTGGATGCTGGGCTCGTTTCGGACACGTTGAGGTTGATCTCAGTGAGCAGAGCTGCTATCTGATGACACATTGGTTTTCTGCCACTTTGACACACCGAGTCTAAAAGTAAAAGAAGCCTGGGTGTGATCCCACAAAATGGCTCTTAATATGCAGTTAATGTACTGTGGTTTAACAACTGACTATATTATACATCTTCTCATATATTTCTACTAGACCTAATGAAAATAATCAGGAATATATCTTTGCTTTTTTAGGTATTTTACACCATATTGCCACACCCTAAAATAAATTATATTTTTCTATTTTTTTTATTTATTTACTTTTGCACTGCCTTGCATGTTTGGTGTATGTTTGATTTTTTTTTCAGGTTGTATAACCAGTCATGCGAGGAGGAGCTATATTTGCAGAGCGGGCCATCCTTGTGCTGCACACTAGACAATGTACCTCTCATCAGGTCAGTGAGACTGAGCCCTACTTCTCCTCTGTCACTTCTCAGCCTCTTTGTTTCTGCTGAGTCAAAACAGGAACACTGTCCCATTGTTTTTCATGACCCCTGTCGGCGCATTTTTGATTAAAAAAAGCGAGTGAGGAGAAAGCGAGGTCTCTCCTGTGCCTGTGCGCATTCTGAAAATAACTTGTGGCTGAAATATCCTGCCTGCCACCGTGGCAGTTTGGAGGCAAAATGTGGGCGTACGCTCAGCTATGTAAACACACATACGTACACAGAGGAGTTGGCTTACAGTCAAGAGGAAATCAAGACACTCCCGCCTCTTTGTTTGGGTTTTTGGCCTTCGCGGTTTTCAACATCAAAGACATGTACATGTAAATGGAAATACATTATTTCAATTTTTTTAAAATTTCAGATAACAGATAACATGCAATGATAATGACCCCCCCCACACACACACACAAATCAAGTGTGCAACTGCAGTTTAACAGAGAAAGTTAATCTTTAATAAAGCAGCGCTGTTGTTGCTAAGCAGCTGAAACAGAGAAGGTGGAAGAGATTGGCATTTTTTAATCTGTGCTGTTGAGTAAAAAAATAAAATAGTCCTTCAAGCAATCAATTTGTTTAAAATGTCTTCATGTCTGCTTCAGTCTAATGAATGGTACATTTTGATCCATGTAATGAAGAATGTGTGTATGACTTAAGTCAGCTGAGAAGGCTTTGGCTCCAGCAGGAGCTTGAGCACAGACAGCCAGTGTTGACTGTCTCCGGGCTTCCCCTCCTACAAACATTTCCCATTCGTAGAAGAAAGGCAGCATGCAGTAGGTGAAAAGTCAAACACTTGACGGCAGGATGTGAGGAATGGCAGCACCCAATTTGTATTTCCACAAGCTGAACAGTCTCTCTAACCGTGTTGAGGGTTGGGGGATAGTTAATATAGGTATGCTGTGTAGTGTACTCTTTCGCAGTATTCCTCTCATTGTTTTCTCTATTCTTTCTTGCAGTAAATGTGGGACTCTTCCCCCTGAGAGCTGCTTCTTCAGCCTTATCTGCAGCACAGGCTCATTCATGGGTAAGGCCTCATATGACACATTTACAATGCACACAGTTCAGAACACATTACACTGACCTATATTAACTGTCTAGACCTTTTTTTCTGTCCAAGGCACACCAAAGGTCAAGCCAAAATTTCAAGGCACACCTGCATTCATACATGCAGAAAATAGCCTGTATTTCATCTGAAATATCATCTTTTAACATATATTGTCACACAAAGGCACTTCTGATGCCACAATTGTAGCATCTGTAGCATTGACACAAAAATCCTAAGGCACACCTGGACTTGTCTCAAGCCAACAACAACTGGAAACCACTGGCCTGGATATATGCCAAAAGAGAGGGAGCCAGGTCAATGAATGCACCTATAAGTATATTTAGTGAAGTACACACATCACCAGCTTCAGCGTGGTTGTAAGTGGTTTACACATTCGCCTAACAAGCGAAAGATCCCCAGTTTGATTCCAGAAGGAGACACAAATCCCTTGGGGGTTGTCTCGGGCATCCAGGGTAAAAATCTGTCAGGTCAAACATGTGGAGCTACCTGCTGCTGCGCCCCCTTGTGAATAAGGGAGCAGCTCAAAGTAGAAAGTAGTTGTAATACACGTTACAGTGGTTCGCATTAAAGAGTGTATAGAGGTCTGCAGATGTTGACGTATTTTAACCTTCTCAGGAAGTATAATCTGGTTTGCCCCTTCTTGTACACTGTCTCTGTGTGGCTGGACCAATCCAACTTGTCATCTAGCTGCATGCCCAAGTACCTGTAGCTGGAGCCAACCTCCACCTCCGTGCCTTGAATAGTGACTGCGTCTCTTCCTCCTAAAGTCGATCACCATCTCCTTGGTTTTACTAATATTTAGCTGAAGGCAGTTGAGGTTGCACCAGTCTGCAAAGTCCCTGATCATGCCCCTGTATTTCTCTTTCCATCCTTCACTGATACAACACACAATCGCTGAGTCATCAGAGAATTTCTGAAGAAAGCAGGCATCGGAGTTGTACTGGAAGTCTGATATATAGATTGTGAAGAGAAAGGGGGGCAGGACCGTCCCTTGTGGAGCCCCTGTATTTGCCAGCAGCTTACTAGAGACACAGTTCCTCAGGCAAACACACTGTTGCCTGCAGGTTTAGTAGTTCCTGGTTCAGGCAACCAGGGCTGACTCTGCCTGCATCATCCTCATCTTCTCTCCGAACAGGCGTGGCTGGATTGTGTTAAAGTCGAAGAACATAATCCTTACATTCACGCCCGAGGAGGACGACCTTTGTAGGGAAGGGCTTAGGTTCAAGAGGTGTTTGAGGATGTAGCAAAGTTGACTGGAGCAGGTCGTGAGAAGTTTGGGGTAATTTCCATCAGGACCAGCTGCTTTTCCCACCTTCAGTCTGTCCAGTTCTCTCTTCACCTGAAATTGCTGGAGTGTTATGGGTGAGCAGATGGAGAGAGGGTTAGGGGCTAGGGTTAGAAGCACCACAGGCAGCTGGCAAGAAGAGGAGGAGCGGTCGATTCTCTTGACGTAGACATTCATGCCATCAGCCTGATCCAAGTCTCAGTAAGGCAGCAGATTTCCACTATAACTGGACATGAATAACTTGAGCTTATTATATATTATAGTACAGTATATTTATAACTAGACAGCTCATTTGCTTTCTCTTGACAATACTTTAACGTTTTTTTGGTCAACTTGAAAGAAAGGCAGATGTGAAATGTAAAAGTAAGGTCAGAGGTCAAATGTGACATGATATTTGGATGCAAACTTTAATTTGATATTTAGAATTCCTAAATGTTGCCAATAAAAACAAAGGGAATAGAGTTTTAAGCAGCGTTTTAAAGATAAAAGACATTTTTATCAAAGTTTGACCTTTTTTGACCTTGAAGAAGAGATCAGAGGTCCAGTGTAAAGTGATATTTAGAATCCCCATATATCATTCCCTATATGCCTATATGTTATTTTTTGACAATGGCAGTAAGAAACATAGTTTTAAATAGCTCTATATAGCATTATTATCACTTTGACCTTCAGATTAATCTGGTGACCTTGCAGGTCTTTATACGATACTTTCTATATGGTGACAATACACACCACACTTGTAGGAATCATGGTCTCTAAGTTGTAGGTCAGTTTTTGACTCATCATCAAGTTGACCTTGAAAACCTTGGTGGATGTAAATGAATGGTTAACATAACCCCACTCTACACCCCTACAAAGTTTTATGAGAGTTAATTCAAAACTTTTCGAGCTATCATGTTTAAAGACAGAATGACACGCACGCACGCACACACACGCATACGCTACCGAAAACAACCTCCTTGGTGGAGATAATTACATACAAACCTCCAAGCACAGCTAGTGTTAGTTTACAAGGCACTGGGAAAATACTTGTGTTTGAAAGAAAAAGAATTAGCTCCCATGTGCTGGTCTGCATGTTCTCTGTGAGCCTCTACATGTGCTGCTGCCCTGCGTTCACTGGTAGTTCTGACTACCCCGATCTTGTTAATGTTTTCCAGCTGTGGTTGATTTTCGAGCTGTGTGTAAAAAGTTTCTTTGCCTTGTTTACGTCCGTGCCTCTAGCAGCTATTTTTCTGTCTGACTGTTAGACTCTGGATATTGTAAGCTGTCTTTTTTAAGATCCAAATTGCAGCTCTGGTCTTTGCCTGTGACACGCATGGAAGAGCGTTTCTGCATTGTATACTGTATGTGTATAAGGAGGCAGAAGGTTGCATTTCAGGTCTACTCAGGCAGCAGTGAAAGTGTATTTTACTTGTTCTGTTGGCCTGCCATGACCCCCGTGTACACACATGCTTTTTCCAGGATCTAAATTTAAATTTCTAGAGGTGAATTAAGCACCTGAGTACAGCTGATACGCACATAGTTAAAGCAATGAGTTTGTGTTAATAAAAGCCTGTCCATTTTCCTGTTATTTCAGGTCATCTGATAAAAACATAGTACATTCTGTGCTTGAGTAAATCAATTTATGTATTCTAGTTCTGATGATTTTCCTTTAGGGGGAAGTACATTTTTTATATGCAAAAAAACAACAAGTTATGTGGCAATCAGGCAATGTTGCAGCCACTGTTGCTTCACCATGATGACGGATTTTGTCTGGCTTAGTTAAGATGTAGCTCTGTTGTGACTTTTGAACTTTTTAACCAAAATGACTATTGCATAATATGTATACCATATAAGTGTGAAATATTGATGTAAGGTGCATGATTACCTCCACAACTTCCCCACACAGTGACTGTTAAACAATTTTCTGTTAGCTATGTTAGTTCCTCTTCCCATTTTCTTTGACAGAAGTTTCTCTTTCACTCATTGCTGATCATCCACAAAGCCATCAGTGATAGCAGGAAAAGAAAAGTTGTCTTGTAAATTAAATAGGCAGTAAAAACCCAGATCAAATTTAAATTTGAATGCATAAAAGCTTTTATCTCTGTTGTGTCTTTTATTATAAATGTGGTTTTCAAAATGTTAGATTTGAGCAATTTTACTGGAAACATGCACGCTTTCTTCCCATATTTAAAAAAATTACATAACAAAAAGTCAACTAATAAATACATATATTTTTTAAAATCAGAACACATAACTAGAGCTTAATCAATTTTAAAAAGTCAGGAAATTAACTGGCAGGCATTTGCCTGTACAGTTCAGTTGTTAACGTTTCAGCCTCCAAATCTGCTGTCAGAGATTGAATACAAATAAATATTTTGGGAGCTTCAAGCATCCATTGTTCTATGATAACCTGAGCCACACTCCTGAGAGTCCATATTCATATTTTAAGGACTTAGCACAGAAAGTAAGGAAATTTATTCCTGTTCAACACACAAATGCATTTTCCTTACAAATGTGGCACCATTTAAGAGGAAATAAACAGGCTTTGTTACAACAAAGAAATAATCAACCAGACACAAATTTACTTACTTTTTGTGTTGAATTTATTTTAACTAAATCCTTTAAATATGAATATGGACTCTCAGGAGCACTTGCCGATATTTGCTGAAAAAAATCTTCTTGTTGTTCTTAGTAGGACAGACTATGATAAGGTGGCAATGAGTCAAAATTTTTTCTCACATTGTTTTATCTGAGCCTAGCTGCTCATCTGTGAGATGATTTGGATGCTTTAATTTTCAGGTCATTTTGGTTGAATTAAAGCTGCTCTTTTTACTTTTGCGATCCCATCAATCTGAACATGATACTGATTTTAAAGCAAGCTATTATGTCCGGTAAGTAGGTTAAGCTGATGTCGCATGTAGCTAAACAGCAGACTATTGTAAATATTCAGTGCTTAGCTTGTTAGCATAGTGATTTATGTCTTCCTTGGAGGGCTGTGCCTGCTATAGTTGGCTCCAGGTGTTACTCCCAAGTGGAATAACATGGACTCAGTGAACTGTATATTGCCCCGTAATTGTTCTTCTCCATTTCAGTTCACTTTTCTGCCAGTGCACACACAAAACTTTTTAAAGACTTTACATATAGTCTTTCTCTGCGTGCCTTCTGTGGGTGACAGTGAAGTGGGGAGTTTGAGTGGAAATATATCCCCTCATATGGATGGCGGGGTTTGTTTTATTGCGAGGTGTGGTGTGGCTAGGAATAGGCACTTTGAGCGGATGCACATTAGTTTCAGTGTTAATCCAGTTCTGTGTATGTGAATGTTAAGGCAAGTGCAGGGTTGTGCATGCATTAGAGCTTGTCCACCTTGTTGTAAGTTTACATGCAAGACAAAAACAGTGTATGAGTCAGCATATGTGGGGGCACTTTACTTCCGTCACTGGGCATCCTGACTTAAGAGAAAAACAGCAAGAACTGGAAAGGGCAGCTCTGCGGAAGGTAACCAAAAGCTGGAACGGTGTTAGGGGCTGTTGCATGGCATGTTTAGGTAAAATAACTCCTATTGTTAAGCTGTCACACTGCAGTTTGTTATGACCTTCTAGCCCAGGTGGAGCTTACTCATCGGACACAAAGCCCTTATGCTGGAGGAGACCATAGTCTTAGTAAACATGCATTATGAGAGAAGGGTGTCAGACATCAGCCCGCACAAATAAAAGAAACATGGATTGCTTGTAGAGAGAAGTTGCTCGTCCTTGCTTTTAACCTTTAGCATAGCTTTCATCATTCCAGGATGACTGAAAAATGCCAACAAGATGAAACATGCTCATGTGTTAGGGTGAAACATTCATTGAGTTGAAACAGAAAAGAATCCACTAGCAGCCAGTGTGCAGCAGGGAGAAGGAGACGCTTTAATCTAATGAAAAGGCTGCATTTGGCTTTCCTTTCCAATCAGCAATACAGTATGTTCTCCATTAGAAAAAAAGGAGCCAGTGAGCAAATTGTTTCCGAGCCTGGAGACACAGTTGTTTGTTTTTCCGTGATTGTAACTGAAATCACTTTTGCCAAGATGATTTGGGTACAGATGGAAGGACAGAAGAAAAAGAAGAAAGCTCACACAAACTCAAATACACACAAGTTAAAGCTAGAGGATATAAAAAAAAAAGTCTAAACTTCAAAATCAAACTTTTTTTCATAGCATTACATAATCGTATCTGTTACATTAGTCTCAGCTAGAAGCACTGCTGTAGTTCCTGTCTGCTTGAAGCAATGTTTACCTTTAAGGTTTAAACAAATGTTTGTATTATCATAATTTAATAGCATTTCAGTGAGCTCATAGTAAACTTTGCAGAACAAATAGACTTTGAGTTAATTCTGTTTCCAAACGTAGTAAAGTGGCATTCAGCTCTAAAAATGATTACCATAATGATGTGAACTTTGCACTGTTCTACTAAAAGGAAATTATGCAAGACATAATTTCTCAACTTTTGATGATGTTGAACTAAAAAGTCCATGATAAAATCTTACACATACCCAAAATCTGTACATGCTTGAGCGAACAAGAAAATGAAAAAGATCAGGCAAATTTAAAAAAGCTAGGAGCCTCTTTCCTTTGTTGATGTTTTTTTTTTTTACACCTTGTGCAGCACATTAATAATATGAAGTATAAATATAAAAATAATTGTGTGTGACTTGGCTGTTGTAACAGTGCAGTTTTTTAAATGAAAAATATTATTTTTATATATCACCTGTTTATCTCCAAGATTGCTTTGTCTGGGCAGCACGGTGGCGTGTTGGTTAGCACTGCTGCCTCACAGCTAGAATGACATACAGAAGGTCTGAGTTTGACTCCACCTGGGCCCAGACCTCTTGCAGAGTGGAGTTTGCATGTTCTCCCCATGTCTAGGAGGGTTTGTTGGCCCTGTGACAGGCTGGTGAGCTGTACAGGGTGCACCCTGCCTCCTGCCCTGTGTCAGTTGGGATAGACTCCAGCCCCCCCCCCCAACCCTGAAAAGGATAAGAGGATAGATGGACCTGTTTATCTTAAATATCAAGGGCAGCTTGCTGGTGACTCATTTTTAACCCTAATGTTGCAGTGATTGTGGTCTGGTGATTTCCCCTCAATAATTTATCCTCATCTTCCACCCATCCATTTTCTTCCGCTTGTCCGAATCAGGGTCTTGCTGTTGTTGTTGCTGAGATCAGAAAATTATGTAAAATATGCATATAAGACTTTTTTTATTGCTGCTAACAGCTGTAACAAAAAAAGGTTGCTTTAAACACAAGATCAGGCCTGGAATTATTAATTGCTACTGCTTCGTGGTGAGGTTGTATCTGCTCAGTGAGACTCTACTTAAAGCCAGACATGTCAAGGCATAGACAAACCCTGGAGACAAAGCTTCAGAGAGGAAAGAAAAATCTAACAATGTAAAGACTCTGCACTGGAAATGTTTTTCTTTTCTTGCCATGACCACAGGCTCCATTTGTATTCGCTTTTGGCAGCACAGACTCGCTGAAAGCCTGCCTCTTACACAGAGACAGTGACAGAGTTAACATAACACTTTAGTCCCTGGAACAATATATGAGCGTCAGGTCAAGACACGAGGGGCTCCTTGTCCTCACCAATTCTCCCACCCTCCTCTTTTCACTGTCCCCATTGGCCCTGCTTTCTCCAAGCCCAGTGAGCCTGCATCAAGCACCAGCCGTGAGGAGCCAACAAAGAGAACCCAAGTGGGGGTCAGTTCCTCAGTGCTCTAACAATGCACCCAGTCAGAGCCTATTAGCACATCAGCACTCATCTGTCCCATATACTGTACTTCTTTTTCCTTCACCTTTTAATAAGGCTCAGATTGACCCCCACCACAGTGTTTTTCTCACTTTCCCGCCATTTGCTGCTTCTCATGTTGGTGAGACAGAGAAACTGCTTAACAACTCTGACTTCCTGTAATTCAGCTTTCAAGGAGTGCTTGTGTTTCTTGGCTAAGTGAGGTGTGAGAGTATTTGTGTTAAATTGAAGCCAGCCATTTTGTAAGTTAATCTTCCAAAATAAGCCAGATGATGCCTTTTCTTCGTTTCTCCATTCTGCTTGTGTAACTGATTTTCTTCTCTCTTTTTTTCCTCTCCCTTTCTTTAGTTATGGTGATTGTGCTGCTTCGCTATGCTCACGTCATCGAGAAGCATCAAAACTGTGTTCTGAACACAGCGAGTCTTTGCACGGGCTGGATCTGTTCTGCTGGACTCATCATGGTGGGCAACTTCCAGGTACAGTCTTCTTGTTTATCCAACAATAAAACAAACACGAGTAGCTGTAAATGCTGACAAAGATGAAGATTAACATGGGAAACAGTGAAACTAATCAAAGAACAATTTGTGTGTTCATGCATGCATATAAGCGACTGAGGCCTCAGTTACACAGGCCTAGAGACCAGTTGGCAACCCGCTAGCAACCTACGATCACTAGGGAAAAATGTGTATTTCCCGACTGGTTGGCGTGTGGTTGCTGGCAGTTGCTGGATGAAGTTGGTCACAAAGATTGCTGCAACCGTTCATAGCTTGCATGGAAGATGCCATCTTGTCTGCAAACACCCACCAACTACTAGATAAGCGGTAGTAAAACTTGAAAAATGTGTTGCACATTTTTCTGGGAAAAGAGTTGTTTGTGTCACACTCACAGTTTCACTGTCGCTTGGAGAGTAGTTGGCAGTAGTGACATTATTTTTTCACCGGATTCCTTTTTTGCTCGTAAAGAGATGTGGTGCTGTCAGTGAATCACCTGACTGGACCGTGAACCTGTCAGGTTATTTATTCGGGGAGTGAAGAAGTTGCTGGGTTGGAAGTCATATGTCATGTGATTTTTTTTCACCCTAAAGCAAGCTTTGAATCAGTGGTTCTATGGAATTGTAAGCCCAGGGTTTGAAGCACGTATTGAAGCTTCAGTGTCGGGCTGCCATCACTAGTTGGGGGGATGTTTGAAGACAAGTTGCATCTTTTGTGCAAACTGCGGGACCAGTAGCAATCTACTAGCAAACAAAGCAATCACAAGGAGGTTTTTGGTGCCGCACCTGTTTTATGACCTAGTGACTGCTGCCAGCTGCCAGCAAATGCATGCTAACTGGTCTTGATACACATTTTTCCTCGCAATCTGCAGTTACTAGGGGGTCGCCAACTGGTCTATAGGCCTGTGTGACTGAAGCCTGAGCAACTCTGACTATGATGACGTACCATCAGATCGAAACATAACACTGAACTAAACAAACTGTTAAACAAGAATGCATTGCTTTTCAGATAAAATGTTTCTGGTTCCTGTTAATATATTGAGTCATTGTGCTACATCATATTACTCTTTATCTTTGGGTTTCTTGGAAATTCTATTTTGCATTTTTCACCTTTGCTGATGTTTTACACACCAAGATCATCTGCAAAATAATCTATAGTATAAATGTCTGTTTATCTCAGGTGCATTCAGGACACGACTGCTTTTTCTTCATTTTTAAGGCCTCTTTCTCTTTTCTTCTTTCTATCAAACACACCTTCTATTTCAGATTAAATATACCTCAAGGTTTGTTATGTTAATGTCTGCCTTCATCAACACAGTACTGTTCACAATATTTCTCTCTGTTTTATCTGCAACCTTCAAGTGAAGAAACTCAATGTGAAGTCCTTCTTGGCAGATATTTGTTCTTTGGGGAAAGAATTTCTTGAAGTTTAAATATTTGGAACCCTGGCTGGGTGCCTAGACTGTGTGTGTGTGTGTGTGTGTGTGTGTGTGTGTGTGCTGGAACTACTTTTACTTGGGGTACAGAAATCTGTCAAAAAGTCACATTATTACGACCCCTTCAAACAGCGAGTGTGCAGAGTGTGAACTATTGAATTGAATTCTTAGTTTAGGATCAGCGTACATGTCAGAGTCAGGAAGTGGTCACGGTCAGGGTAAAGTCTCCAGGAATAAATGTAAGATCGTGTAATGTTATCTGAGGGGAGGTCATTTTGGTTTTTGATGCTGGGCTGGATATCACTGCAAAATCTCGTTACCATGCTGGTGTTATTATTCGGCTTTAAAAAGGCTGTAATAGCTGACTGTTCATGGGAAAATAAGAGCGGGAGACAAGCATGGAGAGGGCATGTGCCTCAAAATGCTCCTTCAGCCTTTGATTCTATATTCAGAATAAATAGAGGGGTAAAAGTTTTGAAAGAAAATATAGTTTGTTATTTAGGAAAATCAAGGTTGTTTTTTTTTTTTAGACTGTAGTGTGTATACAGCTGTGACTGATCATTCCAGTATTTAGTTAAATTTAATTCTTTGACATGCTAAAGTCTCAGCTCTTGTTTCATACTCCTCTGACAATCATCTTACAAGTCCGTAAAATGTGCAGATGTGGTAGCTTATGTGAGGGTGCAGTAATGCCATCCTCACCTTCTTCCCGCTTTTCCTATGAGGCCCCAGCTCTGTAGAACAGGGAGGAATTTACGAGAAGAACCGGGGGAAGTGAGTCATCAAGTCTGGCCATGCATGGAGAGGAGCTAGGCAGACAGGGTGTGCATAGCAGATGCCCCATCTATAACCAATCGCGAGCCTGATCCCTGCAGCCCGCTCACTCACTGCTCTCGTTTGTAGTCAAGGACATTACGCAAAGACCCACGTTTTTAGTATCAAAAACATCTGTACCCAGGGTCCACTGGCAAACACCACAAACAAGTTTGACTCAGAGAAGACGGAGCAGGTGTCTCACAGTCAAAATCAAAACCCCAAAGATCAAAGTAAGCACCAGAAACACAACACACGGCAGCGTAATCAGCAGCATCAACTGCTTGAGCACATACTTGTGTGTTACATAAGGCTTTGGCAGTACAGCTGCGTTGTGGCTACGGGGGCTTTTCCCGTCAAGCGGCCTGATGGTTTGGGCAGAGAAGCACATAAACTGATGATGGAGAAGCACGTTGCTGCCACACTGAGGTTCACGAGTGTGAGACAGCTGGGTGAAAAGCAGCTGTCAGGAAAAAGAGAGAAGAAAAAGGAGTAGAAAAGTCATCTGGACTGGTAATCCAAATGAATGTTCGCTGAAGAAGGTTGCTACCACCTAAAAATCACAAGCTATTTGAAACCTGTCTGGAAGATATCAGGCAACACTGACTGAAGTTGCATGCTAGTTCCTCTCTTAAAACACATGTTTTTTTGGTGTTTCTTTTTTTTTTGTTGAAAAGGATTTTGTAATCGGTGGTGGTGACACTTTCAGTTACAGATTTTACAGCCGTTGTGTACATCAGGTTTGACCGTTGGAAGTCAAGAAAGTCAGTAAAGACAGTTTCACTTCATCTCATTTAGTTCTGTTAACTAGAAAGTGAAAATAGAAAGAAAGTTGGGCTTGTTCCCACATAAACATCCTCACAGCTTATCTACCTCAGTCCTTTGAATACCATTACTCTTCATTCCTGAATGGCTCAGGATCATGCACGTACAGGAGCTGATACATGTTATGCTGAATTTTAGCTGCAGAAAGCTCACTAATAAAGGCAGGGGCGCAGAGTGTTTTCTGATAAATGCATGTAGCCATAGTAAGAGCTGTTACTCTTAAGTGCTGCCCAGTCTTCTCTTTATTCTCATTTCCCTCCTTATGCTTTCCCTGTTTGATGTTGTACTTCAGTGTGCTCACACTCTCTTAATTTAGCATCTTTGTCATTGTTTAATCTACACTCAGTTCCCTGGGCACCTTTATTTATATATGATATTATCTGGATCTATTATCCAGGTGTACATTACTAAGACAGTACATACATTATCACCTGTGATCAATTCATCGCCAAACAGGTATTAGCGATTGAATCTGGGACTCCAGGCTGCAGACAGACACAAACACACACTTTGTGTAGTTTATAAACTGAGACTGCAGCCGACACCTATTTTATCTGGTGATTAATCTGTCAAAATGCCGTCTAGTTTTAAAGCCCAAGGTCATTTCCTCAGAGTACTTGAAATTAAATATGATAAACTGGAACTGGCATTTTTTTCTTAAAAATATATTTGATCAAAATGCTTATCAAGATTGATTAATGGATTAAACCTTTGTGGCTCTAGTGTGGAAGCTACATCAGTCTGAAGCAGATGAAGGTGTCAGTAGAACAAAGCATGTGGTTGTTCTGGGTGTGTGCAGAGGTAGAGGTTTGTTTTTGCAGCTTTTCTGTCTCAAGACTACATCAAAATTTAAAACTAACATGAAATTTGATGTAGAAAATTTACTTGATGATTCCTTTAGATTTTGGTGTGGAGATGTGCATTGATCTTAGGTCTGCTTGCTTGCAATGAGTAACAACATAAAATCACTCAGACCTCCTAACAAACCGTGCTAACATGATATAATTGCAGTAGGGTCGAAAAAATTGGATTATTTTACTATGTGAAATACTCAATTCTGATGGAATTCCCACTGTAAAAACCTGCATATTTGAACTTCCAGCTCAGGAGATGTCTCTGGCAGATCTAAGGTCTCTGCTGTTTGCAAGTCTTACTTTGCCACTTCAAGGATTAGCCTACTGCACAAGAATGTTCAGTATGTATTAATTGGGTCAATGGGCAAATGGCTTAAAAGCCAAAACTAAATAACTTCTAGAGTATTCCTGTAATGATCCCTGAGAATAATGACAAATAGCAGGGTTTAAACATTTAACCAAGAAACAAAATTCTTTTTCATCTTAGTAAATCAGTCTGATCCTTTAATGTGTTTCTAGCTGAATCTATTATCTGCTCAGATCAGTACATCAGAGCTCTGTGTGTGTGTGTGTGTGTGTGTGTGTGTGTGTGTGTGTGTGTGTGTGTGTGTGTGTGTGTGTGTGTGTGTGTGTGTCTGGACCCTTTAGTGGGAGCTGTAGTCACATGCGCCTGAGCGGCTCTTTTGTGTATTGTTTCTTGATCGTTCTTGTGACCGGCAGGGAAAAGGAAGCATTCTGTTGTGTTGCTTGCTGCTGTCGCCTCCTGTACGCCTGCCTTTTGTGTCATTTATTCTCCGTTGCTTTCTTTCTTAAGGAAGCATAAGAAGCTTCAACCACAGTATTACATAACACTGAAACCGTGTGATGTGACCCCTTTCTGGATTTTCCCACATGATAGTCACTAAATGTTTCTTTTGGCTGCTAAATTGTGTTAAATTTTGTGTTATATCTTTGTCTCATCCATTTAAATGTCTCCCTTTTATCACAGGTGGATAATGCCAAAGTTCTCCACTATGTCGGAGCAGGCATTGCCTTTCCCACCAGTATGTTGTTTGTGTGCCTGCAGTCAGCATTGACGTACCGACTGGCCAAGACCCAGGGGGAGTACAACTTGGCCCACCTCCGGCTCTGCATGACCCTGCTGGCCTTCGTAGCCTTGGTGCTTAGTATCCTTTCCAGCCTCTAACAGATGGCAGCCTCCAAGGCTTTTGAGTGTTTTTTTTTTTTTTTCAGTAATACATTAGAATAGATTCAAATAGGGTACTAGGTGTTGTGATTGTTAGGGAATTGTTGAGAAATGTGTTTATTTGTTCTTGCATAGATTTATGCTGGGTTCAGCCTCCAAGATAATGGCATGAAAAGAGCTGGAAAGATGTTGGATGTCTGGACTGAAAATGAGCATCAGGCATAACAGTTGATCTTTTTTTAGTTGAAAACAGCTGATGCTACTCGGGCATCTTGAAATATCCCAACAAATAGACTAGGAACCCTTTTTTCTCCCTTCTCTTCTGTCATGTGACAACTTCCATAACGTGCCTGTGACATTGACTAATGGGAGATGAAAGTGCAACTCCAAACAGACCACAGCCATTGTTTCCTTTTTAGGCTTTTCCAAACACAATGCACCTTGCATCAGTCTCTCCACTGTTTTAATTTATTATTTCATGCACCCCTTTACCAATGACATAAGACAGCATTTAAATTGATGACCAACAGCACAGAAAGAATTTTTGACTCCATAACTATTTTAAATACAGTGACCTTTTTACCACATACTGATATTGTGCAGGCTGAACCTGGAATTTGATGCCAGTCTCATGTCTGTACAGTGAAGCTGCAGCCAGCTTCAGATAGTTTTGGGCGCACGCAGCAGGAAATCTTGGCGCAGTCCGGCATACTTCGAAGTAGGAAGCTGGCTAATGTCAGATCCAACATCTCTGACAGGTGATATCTATCTAGAGAAGTTCAGCGCTACAGTGCAGGTGGGAAAAACACAATAGAGGTTTTATTACCTTTAGCAAAATCAACCTGTGGTTAATTAGCATGTTTCTTGTTTGTTTAATCTTGACAAAAACTGAATAGTTAAGCTGCGTCACACAGGTTAGTAGAGGGCTGTGTCCGTGACTCTTTCCTGCCATGACTTTAATAGGTTTCATCAATAGCTGAGATTTCCAGGAGAAAAACAAAAGCCCTCATGATGTAAATGTATCTGCTGAGATCATTTTTTTAATGATGTATTCAGCTCAGAGTGTGACAGCTTTAGGTCCTCACAACACTTTGCTGCTGTTTTCCTTAACCATGTATTTCAGGTGGTGTTTTTTTCTGTCAGGAGAGCTTCGTTCTGCAGCACGCCTCGGCCATCTTCGAATGGGTGTTCTGCATCATCATCATGCTATTTTATGGGACTTTTGCCTTTGAGTTTTCCGGCATGTCTGGAGACACTATGGTGGTACTGGCGAGAGGAGGCTCCCTGGGACCTGCTGGGAGAGAACACAAGATGGACACAATGGGAGCACTGGGAGGGCCCGGTTCACACTCACACTCACACTCACAACCACATCCACACCAACCTGAAAGCATGTCCATGCTGTAGCATCCTGGCATACATGGATGCCACACAATTTCCTCGCTTATTCCTTTTCAACTCTAGTTGAATGATTTGAATTATTAATTTCCAGGCAAGTTTGTCTGAAGGTTTGAAATAAACCAGGCCAGTGCAGCAACTGTTCGGAGCTGCCACAGTGGACAGCTAGGTTTATACTTACGTCAAACTTTGTGTCTCTTAAGAACTTGTTTGCATTTTGCACATTGCACAGGCGTGCAAACCCAAATTTTCTCCCTACTCATTGCTGTCCTCAGTGACCATCAGGGGAGGGTTTCGTCAGTCAGATCAAAGAGATCCTTTGAACTGTCTCCTGTGAACGTGACTTTGGATCAGTTCCTCTTAGGTGACCGCCGTGATGCTTTCAGAGTATGTAAAGAAGTGAAGGCTGCTGGACAGCCCAGCTGACAGTATTACAGCGGAGAGGTATTACAGTGTTTCAATCCCGGGCAACAGAACAAGGAGTCAGTCTGCATTTTCATGTAAACCTCTGTTAAGCAATATTTCTTTGTAACTAACACCCTGCTCTGTATAGATCTTTTTTTTTCTTTTCTTTTTTTTAATGTTTTGGTTATCTGCATACTCAACTGCACATTACCTCCCTTCCAAAACCAAGTGTAAAGCTAAACATGTTTCTGTGGAGTTGGTTTACTGAGGCTACTCAGAAAGAATATTATCTGGTGGACATCAGGGTAGTCATGTGCTCTGATGTTCATCTGATGGGCTTGTATTTAGGCACAAGTGTCCTTTTGCTGAAAATGCTTAATGTAGCATTAAACTTGTACCATATATGCAAGCCTAATACTATAAAGTATCAGACTGCATGGCCTTATTGTTTCTGAATGCATCGGGTTACGTGTCATATCTATATTTTAACTGTGTATAGAAATACAGTGAGCTTGGGGTCACATAAATCTTCTAATTACGTCTGTAAAAAATACATCCTTTCCCACTCTTATTGGGATCAATACACTAGCAGCTCTTAAATAATGCTGGATTCAACTTCCTCTCTTTAAAGAAGATTATGAAAGAGAGGTGACACAGTGTCGAGAGGCCAAATATGTACCAGCTAATTCAATCCAGAGCACTGGCTTTATTAAGTTTAGTGATGGGGCATTACACGTGTTTTCAGGTCCTGTAGACGGAGGTCTGCATCTTAAGACTAATGCTGTGCCGGAAAGAACAAGACTGAAACTGCTTCACACACATCAGACAACAGTTTGTAGATTTCATAGGATAAGCAATTGTCATTCCATAGCAGATCTTCCTGTGTCTTACACAAATCGGCATTTTTTTACAGTGCTTTTCCATTCTTGGAATTGTGGTTAGGAGCTGTAAAATTTGCTTCTGTCCATGTTTTTGATGGGTTGTATGCTGCTAATGCTGCCTCACTAATAGCTAATATTTGGAAACCCTAGGTTGTCTTGTTGAGATGATAACACATCAAATACTGATTGCTGATGGTAGGGTGAGTGAAGATGTATTGGGAAAAAGAGATCCTGGATATGTTGAGCTTGCTTTGTAGTGCAGGCCATGGCTTTCTTCCCTTCCTAGTTCGACTTTGGATTGTTCACGTATACTGATGGCGCTACTCTAAAGTCATTTCAGGTGAAGGTCGACTCAGTGGCTTAAGGGCTTTGCATCAACAATACCAGGGCTTTGATGCTCATTGTGGATACAGTACTATTACTGCAGTGCTTCAGATGAGCACTTATGATGACTGGCATGCTCTTAAAACTTTACCTGTTTTGCGGGCTTTTGACCAAAGTGGTAATTATCTGCAAAGATAACAGAGTGTATTCTAAAAAAGATGAAGTCGTAGACAAAAAGAAGAACACAACAATGACAAAAGGAGTCAGAAGAAGGCTGGGCTGATAAATGCTGCTACCTTTTAGCCTCTGCTTCCTCTGTATGTACTGGGCAGCAATACTCTAGTCTGAACCAAGTACAGGCAATACAC
>JAMQGT020012118.1:0-28553 GCA_024447675.2 Pterophyllum scalare | reverse complement strand
GAAGTCTGTAATGATGGCACTGAGACGCAGTGACTGAGCTCAGCAACAGCTCGGCTCATTCGGCTTCCTGCTGTGTGGAGTCAGCGTGGATATTTTTCACAATCTGATCTTCAGTGTGGACGTCCAGGTCTCCAAACGTGCTGTTGCTTCGACTGAGGAATGCAGCAACACTGCTCTGCAGCCTAATTCTGTTTATGTCTGATTATGTTTGAGTTACAGTGTGCAGGCTTAGAGGGAGAAAAATATCTGCTTGGAGCTGAAGATTGATGCGACTCATGTTGAAGTCATGGTCTAAATTAGAGCTCCTCATCATATCCTTGCTCTCTGGGGCTGCATCCCCTTGGCTTTTTCCAGGGTTTAATTAGAGCCTCCGGGCTTGGTATAAATAATGCAGCGTCTGAACGCACCTGAGCGGCCTGCTCGAGCAGAATGAGGAGCTGCAGGGAGGCCGAGAGAACACCAACTCCAGGGAGGGAGGGAGGGAGAGAGAGAGAGAGAGGGTGATGAAAGGGATTTAAAGTGTAACATCAGTAGATCTCAAGGTTTTCGTGTCACGCTCATTATGTCATGATAGAACCAGGAGAGGGAATTAGAAACATTTAAATCTCTATCTAAATATCTAATCAGCCAATCACATGGCAGCAATTAGATTCAGTTTTATTTATATAGCACCAAATCACAACAAACAGTTGCCTCAAGGTGCTTTATATTGTAAGGTAAAGACCCTACAATAATACAGAGAAAATGACCCCCCTATGAGCAAGCACTTGGCAACAGTGGGAAGGAAAAACTCCCTTCTAACAGGAAGAAACCTCCAGCAGAGTCAGACTCAGGGAGGGGCAGCCATCTGCCACAACAGGTTGGGGGTGAGCGGAGAGAGACAGGACAAAAGACATGCTGTGGAAGAGAGCCAGAGATTAATAATAATTGGTGATTAAATGCAGAGTGGGGTATAAACAGAGTGAAAAAGAAGGAAAGGTCTGCAGAAGAGCATCTCTGAGCGTACAACACTTGAAGTTTGAAGCAGATGGGCTACAGGAGCAGAAGACCACACCAGGTGCCATTGATTAAAGGCCATATAACCAAAAATACAAAACTAGAGCAAACCTAAAAATCCCCCAGACTGAAAACCTTGGTCCAAGCCCCAGTGATCATTACAGCATCAGTCAGCCGAAGCACTGACATGTTTCAGAGTCCTGGCTTTCATGCTGAGGTTGGTTTCCCTTCATAACTCACAGGCTGCTTTAAATACTCTGTTCATTTTAAAATAAGAAACTAAATAATCATACAGTTAATATTTATTGGCAAAACTATAATACTCAGTTTAATGTGAGGTCCTGATATAGCTATTTTCATTCACGGTCATTCATGTTCATTTTTAAACAATAACAAAATCTGAAGCAAAAATCATCCAGATGTTAGGTGACAGAAGAAAAAATTCAAACTTTTATAACTTAAAATAATTTTTTATTTCCTGGAAAGATGGTTCACAGCATTAAAAACATGGACGCTGATCCCTTTTCATTGAGACGCGCTAATATCAGGTTAATAAATGGAGGTTTTGTGTTCAGGGAGCTCTCAGGGTTGAGGATCTGAGTGTTCATGTGATTTAGTTTTCTTTCGCATTATGTTACATATAGTCAAATTCATCACAGTTTAAACATGAGCCTCCGAATCTTTTTGTTTATTTAAAGCACATGAACGCATCGCTTTACGTCTGTGTTTTTCCGGTTATCCGTGAAGGCAGCCTGCTGGCATTTGACGGCCTCTGATTGGTCCGATTTGTGCTATTTGCACCACGTGAAAGCGGACATGGCCGCCAGCGAGCCGAGTAAAGAAGGTATGTTGAAGTTTTTAACGTGTTCCTGGCCTTAATGGCGCTGCTCTGAGCTCAGGGTGCGCAGGTTTGGGTTGGAGCGACTTTACGAGTCCGCGGGAGTTCAAAACCAGCAGAAAAAGGTTTAAAAAAGCAGCTCAGTCGGCAGGAAACCACCCGGCGAAGGCTAGCCTTAACATCCAAGACTTAGCTTCCAAACAGCAGTTTATCCAGTAATCCAGCAATAATCCAACAGTCTAACGGGTGTGAGGTACACCAGCATAAAGCCTGATTAGTGAGTTATTGAATTAATTTACAAGCTGATAATAAAACTGATCGGTGCTGAGAAAAGTGTTCAGAGGCTTGGACTTAGCTAGTTTGGAGTAAGATGTGTATGTGTATATGTCAGTGTGGTGGTGGATAAGGTGTAGTCTCTTCTCTCAGGTGAGGACAGCATCCTGGAGCCGCTGTGTTTTCCGGAGCATCCGTCCGACCCCTCTGGCGTGCCCGGTCTGCGATGTCCCGGCTCCGAGCCGCTGGTCTGCCTGTTCTGCTCCGAGTCGGTCCCCCCGCCGCAGAAGGACGTCCTCCTCAAACACCTGCTGCTGGAGCACAAGCTCGTCATCGCCGACGTCAAACTCATCGCCGACCTCTCAAAGTAGGAGCCGCTGCAGCCGACCAACCGTTTGGTCACGCTTGCATGTTTTATCATTTACTGAATCATATCAGTCATCATCCTTTGGGGTGAGAGCTCAGTGAAGAGGGGAACACAACAATACCCACCCGTGCCTTTCAGTTGCAGACCCGACACAGTGCTTCTTTGATAAATCCTGACTGTAGCATTCTGACGCCAGACTGGCCTCAGGTTGGGTAAAATCACTTTGCAGCTCGGGTGGTTTTACTGACAGGTTTCCCGTTGTCCACCAGGTACATGCTGTACTGGAGGGGCAGATTCCTCGAGCAGCCGGTCACAGATTTCTGCAGCGTCATCAAAACCAACTCCACAGGCCCAGTTGGTAAGTCCAAAGGGGACCTGACCCTTCATCAGTCTTAAAAAGGCTCTAAAATCCATTAAAAAAAGAGTCACTGATAACTCTTCTTCCTCGCTGACCTGACAGAGAAACAGGAGGACTACTTCCTGTTGTGTGACGTCCTTCCAGAAGACCGAATTCTCCGAGAGAAGCTCCAGCAGAAACGACTGGTGAGGATGGAAACACAGCACTCAGGAAAGAAGCCCGTGGTGGGGGAAGTTTAGTTTGGTTTTCTGACTCTGTTGTCCCACAGGAGGAGGTTCTGGAGCAGCAGCAGAAGGAGCGAGACGACAGCAGCTTCCATCGTCTCTGCATGTTCTGCAGCGAAGAGTTCACGGGAAACAGGTGAAGCACAGCAGGATTCCCATCTGTCCTGGAAACCCCGCATGTGTTAGTCAGATTAGAGCAGACGGAAGGCAGATGTTTCTTTAATCCTGTTAAGAAAAGCTTTTGAAGGCTTCTTTGCTCACTGCAGTTCACAGTTTGTGTCATCCTTTTATGATGCAATCCCAGATTTTGTATTGAAAGCTGCTTTCAAAAATATGCCTTAAACAGCAGCGCCTCTTGGATTATTCTTCTTGTCCATGCTTCTTCTGGTACTCGGCAGGTTCCTCTGACTGTGCTGTCCCTAATCTAGAACTGGTTCCACACATTTTTTACCAAGAACCTGATCTGACACCAGTGCAGCACCTTCCCTCAGAAATGACTCCACCTTCTTCTTCTGCTAGCCAACGGTCAAACCTGTACAGATGTGGGCTGGTTCATAAATGGCATCAAGGCAGAGTGGGCTCCTCCCTGTTCTCTGGATCCAGGCCGCCTCTGTGTCTTTTAACCTCTATTTTGACTTCTGTGCATTTTCTGCCACTTATCTTGGTCCGGCTCGTGGAGACGGCAGTCTGAGCAGAGATGTCTTGACCTCCCTTTGCACAGCTACCTCCTCCAGCTCTTCTGGAGACGGCTGGGACACTGAGGTGTTCCCAAGCCAGCCGTCTCCTGTGTCTGTCCCAGGGTCTTCTCACATTTGGACGTGTCTGAAACTTCAGAGGAAGCTCATTTCTGCTGTTTGTATCTGATCTCACTCTGTCAGTTACTGCACACAGCTCGTGGTAGATTGTCCAGAAAATCGGCAGCTTCACTTTCACACTCAGCCTCATGTTTGCCAATCGGATCGATCGGCGTCCCCATCACTGACGCTCTCGCCTGCCTGTCCATCTCTCACTCCGCTCTCCCCTTCCATCTGTGAATGAGACCTGGAGAAACTTGAACTCCTTCAGCTGGGGCAGTGGCTTCTTCCCAACCTGAAGTGGGTACGCCATCGTTCTCCAGCTGGGAATCATGGCCTCACACTTGGAGATTTTTTTTTAAACTTTTATTTTACCAGGTGAAATGTTTGAGAGCCACTCCTCATTTAGAAACATCACCTGATTTGACTTGATTGTACACCAAGACCCAATCTGAGATCTGTCAGAGCTGAACATCCAAGGGATTCGAGCAGAGTGTTAACAGTAAAATGTCACTAGTTTGTTGTGAAAGAAAATTCCATGCTGAGAGAATTTTTAAATGTTCCAGATGTTTTGTTTAATACATTAAAAATCCATCCGCATTATGTTTCCAGGTCGTCTCTGCTGAACCACATGGCCAGAGAGCATTCCTTTAGCATCGGACTGCCAGACAACATCGTCTACTGCAGCAAGTTCCTCGACACGCTGCAGGACAAACTGGACAAGTACAGTCAGCGATTTTTATTTACTGTGTTTTGCTTTCAACTCAAGTTTCAAGTTTCTGGTTGATTTTATTTGCTCCCTTTAGTCTACAGTGTTTGTACTGCGAGAAAACATTTCGCGATAAAACCACGCTGAAGGATCACATGAGGAAAAAAGCTCACCGCCGCATCAACGCCAAAAACCACGAATACGACCGCTTCTACGTCATCAACTATCTGGTAAAGAGCCGTGACGCTACACTCACCCCTGGCCAGGATAAATGTAGCTGTAAGCCTTTAGGTGGCAAGAAGAAAAGCACCTGGAGACAGTCTGGGTTCATTCATGCTGAGAAAAATTAAAAGTGTCCAAACAATGAAGCAAGCACAGTATGTGTGAATGTGGTTGGTTGGGTATTAGATTGATTTTGTGGTGTCTCTGCTGTCCTATCAGGAACTGGGGAAAACGTGGGAGGAGGTGCAAAGCGAAGATGATCGTGAGCTGGTGGACGATGAAGATGAGTAAGTATCCTCAGCGGGAACCATCAGGGTCAGAAGTCCCCAGTCTGAGGCCAAAGCATCCCGTTTTTCTGCTTCATTTAGACCTGTAAAGATGGCGTTTAAAAGGTGCTTTTTGTAAATTCCTTCTAAATATGAGCTAAAAGTATCAGAGAATCAACCGCTACATTGCAAAGCATCTCTACATTGTGTTGAGGAAAAATCAACTGAAGTTAAAACTGGGCTTTACTTTTGTGTAATACCAGTTTGTACCACCAGATGGTGCAAATCAATGTTACCTTTATTTTCTCTAAACAAGTCACGCTATGTGGCGTATCGCCCGCAGTGACTGGTCGGACTGGCAGGCTCATCCGGTCTCTGCTGTGTGTCTGTTCTGTGATCAGCTGTCGGAGACGATGGAGCAGATCTACGCACACATGAAGGTACAGCAGGACAAAACGCCGACGTTCCACGGAAAAAACATCATTTTCTACTGTTTTTTATTTTGGAACAGCAGACAAGGCAAACATTCCTCAGAACCGTCTCTAAACGTATTTTCCAAGCTTTTGCTTCCCGAGACCTCAACAAAAACCTGAATCCATCATAAGCATACAACAAGATGAACTTAACCCACAAAATGTCAAATTAGAAAAAAGTGCTCTCAAAATGGGATGAGCCAGAGCAGACTGACAGGGAAAAATCATCACGGACGACTAAAAGTTTAGCAAAACAGTTTATTTAAGCGCTTTTTAATGTGAGGTGTCTTTTATTATGAAAAGCTTCTCTGTGTTGAGCATGTTAAAGCTGTTCCCACTGTAGCGTTATAATCTGGGACTCGGCCTCGGCTGCACAGATGATGAAGGATGTTAGGATATGAAATGAAGATGTGGTGGAGGTTGGGCAGTTGCTGTTTCTGCTGCGCATCCTGGTTAAACTCCGTATGAAGTGCATTTCTGCTCATAAGTGAAGATTTTGCCAAAGAAAGACATTTATTTTATTTTTCATGGCGGTGCAGGCGCGACAGGCTGTAGACTAGCTGGACCTTCTGTACTGACAGCACCGCGGAAATGGCCACCGTACTGAGGACGAACGGAAACATTTCTCTCCGATTTTATTTGTTAGTGTTGAAGTTTATAGCGTGACCCTGAGATCTTTCTGTTTCTGATCATTTTGTAGGAGGCGCATGGCTTCGATCTCCACAACCTGAAGACAGAACTCAGTAAGTAAAAGCTCCACAGGGAGCAGATTCCTGACACAGCACAGTGTTTGAGGCAGTGGTATTAAAAGCACAATTTTCTCTTCTTCTTTCTGAGTGTATTTGATGTTCTGTCCTCCCTCAGACCTCAAGTTCTACCAGCAGGTCAAACTGGTGAACTTCATCCGGCGGCAGATCCACCAGAGCCGCTGCTACGGCTGCACGCGGACGTTCGACTCCAGAGCGGACGTCCTGCGTCACATCACGGCTGAAGGTCACGTGATGAAACTGCCGGAGATGTCCACCTGGGACCAGCCGCAGTAAGTGTACCAGCTGGTCTTTAACGAAGTCTCTGTGATCCTGGGTGATGATCCAGCGACAGGCGCAGGCTTTAAAGCGGTTGCTCACTTTACAGTCTTTCCATTTTAGTTTACACAGCTGCTCAGTGGCTGTGATGTGAGTCAAACTTATTTCACGCCACAGATTTTTGCACTTCGTTTGCATTATTTTTACATGTTGCTGAGTATCGTTGAAAACAGGTGAGTCATTCCAGGAACATTCCAGGCTGAAACCTAAACTTCGGATCTCTCCGCAGGTACTACTTCCCCACGTACGAGAACGACGCTCTCCTGTGTACGCTCTCCGACAGTGACGAAGGTGACGAGACGCATCACGGCGAGGACATCCCGGTCATCGCGGAGGACGTCTCTAACCTGAGAGCGCTCAAACAGACCAGTGTCCTCAAGCAGCTGCTGAAGGACAGAGGAGGCTGCAGCTAGGACCACAGATGAACTGATTTTATGTGTTTGACTCAAAGTCCTCTGCAGGCGGACACACGACATGATGCTGTCGTTTATAACTCTGGGAAAAATACCACCGTGATATGCAGTAGACACATCAAGCAATAAAGCAGAGCTGAAACATCTGTTTTCTGGAATGTTCGCTTTATTAGTCGGGTAAAAATGTCTTTCTTTGGAACTTCTAGCTGGATTGACCCTGAGCTGTGATGCTTCACAGGGGTGATTAAACAACAGTTTGTCGTCCTACTTTGGTATTCTTGTCCTTCACGTTAGGGCTCACATTCACAAACACGCAGCACTGAAAAGAAAAGCTAGAGGTCACAGAGGTCGCTGAATAAACCCTTTTGCTCACCCTGCTATGAAACTGCTTTATTTCTATTTCCTGTCTTATCTCTGTTCTAATAATGAGGTTGGACCGCTCTGAACACTCTTGGATGCAGAACGCGTAAAAATGTTGGATCCAGCTGAGTTTCTTAGCCAGACAGTATGAGCTAGAGACCGAGAAACCAACTTTCCTCTCCTGCTTCATCTTCTGTTCTGCCTCTAGGGGGGGGGGCTGTAATTTACAAAAGCAGTAAGACTTAAAACCTGCAGCTGAGGCCGTAAACACATCAGCAAAGTGTGTACTGAGGTACTGTAGGATCTTTTTCTCATAGATTTCTGTACAATCTGACTGGAGTCAGTTTGGCAGAAGGAGAAATTAGAAACCCGATTTCATTTATTTTTAATCCACAGAAAGAGAATTAAACAAATCAGGCCTGGCTGATGGCAGTCTCGGTGCTCCAGGAATAATTACAGTAGTTTTATTCAGCATAACGAGCCAACAGTAGGTTCATATTGTCTTACATTTGCCACCAAAAGCTGCAGTTTACATCAGCACAGACGTGAAAGACGACCAAACGCGCTCATCTGCACTTTCAGTTTAGGGTGTTCTCGTACCTGTCCCAATTCTGTCAGTGATTTATTGATGGTGGGGGGCGTCCACCAGCCTCCACCCCTCAGCTTCTGTCCGGAGAGGACACACAAAGTTAGTGTACAACAGCCCAGACACCTTGTCTGAGCCCTCCACCTCCAGCACCACCACCAGGTGAGAGGGTGAGCTCCAACTGACTAAATAGATTAACGATTCTTTTGACCCATCTCCATGACTCTGAGAATGCCTCGGTCTGGACCTCGACCTGAGTCAGTCCTGGGACTGAAACAGATTCCTCAGGACTCTGATGTCCAGCAAACAGGTCACAAAGCTTTTTGGTGACTGAATCAGTGTTTTCATATCTTACACCCCCCCCCCTAATTTTCCTAAATTTCTCGAGTGATGATCGCTCACTACCACCACCATAGCTTCTTTTGGGACACTCAAAAAGATTAAATGTACCTGAGTTTCATGGCTGCTCGGTGAAACTCGACTGTCATACCTTCATGGTGTAGGAGACCTCGTCTTTCTCTGAACAGTGAGGCAGTTCTCGCACTGACCTGAGAGAAGCTCTTGTTAGTGCCAGCTCGCAGCACCTCTCGCAGTAAGCAGATTGGAGGTAACGAGAGAGCGTGAGGAGGTCTGTCGGTTTTGAGTTGCTGGTCTTTGTCTCCTCTCTGACAGGAAACTCAGCCTCTCTGTGAACAGACCCTCTTCTGTCAGAGCTGAGCTGTTGCTTCTACTGATCAACGACTGTCAGGAGACACAGTTTTGTCTCACTGGGCCCCTAATAGCAAATCATGTTCCATGAAGGTAGCAACTACAAGGGAATTCCCAAAGTTTATTCCCAGCTATTCAATTCAGTTCAGTTTAGTTCTATTTATATATCTCTATTTATATATTTTAAGGTAAAGACCCTACAATAATACAGAGAAAACCCAACAGTCAAAACGATCCCTATGAGCAAGCACTTGGTGACAGTAGGAAGGAAAACCTCCCTTTTAACAGGAAGAAACCTCCAGCAGAACCAGGCTCAGGGAGGGGCAGTCATCTGCTGCGACCGGTTGGGGCTGAGCGGAGAGAGACAGGACAAAAGACATGCTGTGGAAGAGAGGCAGAGATTAATAACAACTAATGATTAAATGCAGAGTGGGGTATAAACAGAGTATAAAGAGGTGAATGAAAAGAAACAACAAAGTGCATCATGGGAACAGGAAATTAGAGGTCATCCAGGCCTTTATGTCTTTAAGACATTCCTGCAGTTTAACTAATTGATGTGTGTCATCTGGCTTCATGGATAGATAAAGCTGAGTATCATCTGTATAACAATGAAAATGTACAGTGGGTACAGAAAGTATTCAGACCCCTTAAAAATTTTCACTCTTTGTTTCATTGCAGCCATTTGCTAAAATCAAAAAAGTTCATTTTATTTCTCATTAATGTACACTCAGCACCCCATCTTGACAGAAAAAAACAGAAATGTAGAAATTTTTGCAAATTTATTAAAAGAGAAAACCTGAAATGTCACATGGTCATAAGTATTCAGAGCCTTTGCTCTGACACTCATATTTAACTCCCATGCTGTCCATTTCTTCTGATCCTCCTTGAGATGGTTCTACTCCTTCCTTGCTCCAGAGATGCAGTAGGGAGATGGGAGAAAGTTCCACAAAGTCAACTATCACTGCAGCCCTCCACCAGTCGGGGCTTTATGGCAGAGCGGCCCGACTGAAGCCTCTCCTCAGTACAAGATATATAAAAGCCAAAAAACACATGAAGGACTCCCAGACTATGAGAAATAAGATTCTCTGGTCTGATGAGACCAAGATTGAACTTTTTGGTGTTAATTCTAAGCGGTATGTGTGGAGAAAACCAGGCACTGCTCATCACCTGCCCTACAACAGTGAAACATGGTGGTGGCAGCATCATGCTGTGGGGTGTTTTTCAGCTGCAGGGACAGGACGACTGGTTGAAGGAAAGATGAATGTGGCCAAGTACAGAGATATCCTGGAGGAAAACCTCTTCCAGAGTGCTCAGGACCTCAGACTGGGCTGAAGGTTCACCTTCCAACAAGACAATGACCCTCAGCACACAGCTAAAATAACAAAGGAGTGGCTTCAGAACAACTCTGTGACCATTGTTGACTGGCCCAGCCAGAGCCCTGACCTAAACCCAACTGAGCATCTCTGGAGAGACCTGAAAATGGCTGTCCACCAACGTTCACCATCCAACCTGAGGGAACTGGAGAGGATCTGAAGGAAGAATGGCAGAGGATCCCCAAATCCAGGTGTGGAAAACTTGTTGCATCATTCCCAAGAAGACTCATGGCTGTACGAGCTCAAAAGGTGCTTCTACTCAATACTGAGCAAAGGGTCTGAATACTTATGACCATGTGATATTTCACTTTTTCTTTTTTAATACATTTGCAAAAATTTCTACATTTCTGTTTTTTTCTGTCAAGATGGGGTGCTGAGTGTACATTAATGAGAAATAAAATGAACTTTTTGGATTTTAGCAAATGGCTGCAATGAAACAAAGAGTGAAAAATTTAAAGGGGTCTGAATACTTTCAGTACCCACTGTATGGCATGCTCTAATCTCTGTAATAAAATGTTATGATCAACAGTATCAAAAGCTGCACTGAGGTCCAACAGGACAAGCACAGAGATGAGTCCACTGTCAGAGGCTGTAAGAAGATCATTTGTAACCTTCACTAATGCTGTTTCTGTACTGTGATGAATTCTGAAACCTGACTGAAACTCTTCAAATAAACCGTTCCTCTGCAGATGATCAGTTAGCTGTTTTACAACTACTCTTTCAAGGATTTTGGAAAGAAAAGGAAGGTTGGAGATTGGCCTATAATTAGCTAAGACAGCTGGGTCAAGTGATGGCTTTTTAAGTAGTGGTTTTATTACAGCCACCTTGAAGGCCTGTGGTACATAGCCAACTCATAAAGATAGACTGATCTGTTTTATAGAGCAACAAACTCTTTTTCCAGGCTAAATGAGGATCTTCTAAATTAGAGAGAAGCTATTTCTGCTCCAGCTAACAGGTTATCTGCTTTAAGCTGTGTGTTTGTGTTCTGGAGCTTCTTAAAAAGATGGGGGGGGCATGGGATTTCCTGGTTTTTAAGTGGGCTGCAGCACTCTTGACTTTGGGAACCACTGCATTAATGAAACATTAACGAAGCCTCACTGTGAAGCCATGTCTGTATGCCAGCATGTGGTTCTCTCATTTATTATACATCAATGTTGGGTTTCTCCAAGCAGGTAACCCACCTGGAGCCTGAAGCAGCTGAAACAATAGACTCACACATTAATGCAGTGTATTCTCTATACTCTGTGAAACAACAATATAAATATTTCACTGAGAACAGGTAGATTAGTCTTTATTTCAGGTGCGGTGATAGCCTCAGCATCTTACATAAGTGGACCATAAGTATTTGGACACTTGGAGATTTCAAGGTTTAACATATTTTCAAATAAAAAGTATTCACTGTAAATTCCAGTGTTTGAAAAGAATTTCAAATCTATTCTTTTCAAGGTTCTGTTAAAACTCTTTCCTTACTTGTTGACCAGGGTGGTGTTCTACGTCGTGTGCAGTCAAGATCACAACACACCAGTACCTCTAAGAAGTGACAGGTTCTTTTGAACCTTAGAATTTGGGAACTATTCATTGGGCCACACCTCACATGCAGATCTCTAAATATGCATATAATCATTCTCACAAGACTCAGATTACATTTAATGAATGCACTTTGACCTTTTCCTCCTCCTCCTATCTATGATCAAAGCACACAATGATGCTTCTACTCGTTTTAAATATTTTTTTTAAGTTCAAAGCACTTTGAACTTCTTTACAAAATAACAACTTTTTCAATATCTCAATATAAAATGTAAAAAGTAAAATAAATACAGCAAAACAGGCAGCCCCATCGCACTGAAGGTTTCAAGAACTTTACAGCAGGACTGACCAACACCCAGAACAACAAGAACAAAGAAGAAGAAACAGCCTTTATTGTCCCACAGAGGGGAAATTTAGGACAGAGGGGAAATTTAGGGAAAGTCCAAAGGAACTCAGTGAAGCTCTAGGAAGGAGAACTGGTAGATTTACACGAGTTGGGAAGGTCTCTTGGTGCGATTTCTGAACTACTGCAGATTCCAAGATCATCAGTTCAAACAATGTGTCAGCACTTTGTCGAGGTCGAAGACCCAAACTGTCACCCTCTAGACGTGAGGAAATAGGTCCAGGAAGTTCAGGAACAACCAGGAACCACCAAGGCTCAAGCCTGCCACTAACTGGAAACTGCTGGAACACCAGCATCACCGTCAACAGTGAAGCCAGTTTTACATCTCCATGGACTGAGAGGGTGCTCGACCAAAAAGAAGCCCCTGCTCCAAATTCGACACTGGAATCTGCAGCTTCCCACCTGGAGGAGCCAAATGCCTTCAGGAGAAAAGTTTGATGCTCAGACGAGACAAAGATTCAGATGTTTGGCCTCAACGACAAGAGGTAAAGTACCAATCAAAGGTTTGAGCTGCTTACAGTCACGGTCACAGCTGGATTCACAGCCTATTGTGTTTCTTTTTATTCTCCTTCTTCCTCCACCTCTTTGCTGTTTTCTGTGTCATTCTTCAAGGACTGGACATCCACCATGTGACTCTCTGGTTTGGCTGCCTTCACATCTTCTTGCAAACACACACAGGACCAGTGTTCCCTCTCCATCTCAGACCCTGTTAAATACAAACAGCGTAAAGGAAATGTTGCCTGCAGGGTGTCGCTGCTCACTGCTGCAGGTGTGGAGGCTTGGGTGACTTTGGGCTCAGCCTGTCCAGCCGGTGATCCTCACTGACGGACATCCGAGGATGCAAACACAGCAACATCCAGAGAGCAAAAGACAGAGAGGGAGCTGGCAGCATCTTCAGCCAGACAGGTGAGAACAGGTAAGCTGACACACAGGCCTGTTTCCTGTCATCTCTGGAAACGACTTAAAGGGGTTTCTTTCTCATAATGAAATCTCAAAAGTCATTTCTGAAGGATGTAAATTTGATTTAAATATTTGTCTTGTGATACCTGCAGCTACAACACAAACACACAGTTGGATTATTGAGCTGCTGTTGTTCATGTCTCCATCTACAAGCTCATTTATCCAACAGCGGCTGAGAAGGATCTTTCTTAAGAATCTAAAAGAGCTGCAGTGTGATCAAATTTCGCCTTCAGTGTCCCTGCACCGCTGAAGCTCATCACTAGGGGGCAACATCAACACAAGTGAAAACACTGCAGGCAACATGATTCCTGTTATTCCTCCTGGAAAAGGCTGAAAGCGTCATCAGAACACTGGTTCAGATTTCAGAGCAAATGCATATGTCGACGCCTCCATCACCCACAGAGGACTGCCTGCCTGGTTTATTCCTAAAACATGAATGTCAGTTATCCATACACACTGGCTTAATCTCATTATCCTCACAAACACACAGAGTTGTGACCTCAGTCAGCAGTTTCTCTTTATGGAGGGGTTTTCCACTCACCTGTTGCCTCCTGAAGGTGTTGGGCAGGCCCCACCCACTTGGTGGAGGTTCCAGGATAAATGAATTCAGTACAGTTTTGGGAGGATGAGACATTTTAATTAGAATGCAGATTGTGTTGGGAAAATGGTAAATGGACTAGTTCTTATATAGCACCTTTCTACTCTATCTAAGCACTCATGTGCTTTTAATGTCTAACATTCATACTCCAATGCTTGCACTGGGGAGCAACTTGGGGTTCAGCATCTCGCCCAAGGATACTTTCACGCAGGCCGGAGCAGCCAGGAATCAAACCACCAACCTTCTGATTAGTGGGTGACCTGCTCTACCTCCTGAGCTACAGCCACCCACAGGGTATGCACCTGCTACTCATCAGCCTGCCAGTATATAGGAAACAGCACCCTCCCACACACCACCACCACCAATAATAATAATACCTTAGACTTATGTAGCACTTTTCACGGTACTCAAAGTGCTTTACAATTCTGTGCACCATTCATTCACACCTCAATCATACTTGGTGGTGGTAAGATACTAATGTAGCCACAGCTGCCCTGGGGCGGTCTGACAGAAGCGTGGCTGCCACTTCGTGCTACGCCCTCTGACTACACAATCACATTCACACTTAAGTGTCTTGCCCAGAGACACAGTGACAGCACACGCTCAGACGGGGACCCGAACCTGCGAGCACCTACCCACTGCGCCACCACCACCCACTGTGCTAATGTTATCTGGAAACTTCTCCAGGTTCCCTGATGTGTTGAAGTTCCTGTTCTCTTCTGAGTATTCTTGCCAATAAACCTTTTAAAACTGCGAAGCTGTCGGTCTCCATTCAGTCTCATTCAGCGATGACAGTGTTTGGGCATTTGCTTAAAAAGTCTGAAAACCAAAGAAGTGTTTTTTGGAAGTTCACAATCTCAGGATAGGACAGGAGGCCGAGCTGGAGATCTTCAGTGGGAGTGAGCAGGATGGACAGGATCAGAAATGAGTCCATCAGAGGGACAGCTAAGAGTCAGAGAGGCTGAGATGGTTTGGACACGTGCAGAGGAGGGAGGGTGGAGATACTGGAGCTGCCAGGCAGGAGGAGAAGAGGGAGACCTCAGAGGAGGTTCATGGGTGCAGTGAAAGAGGACATGCAGAGGGCTGGTGTGACAGAGGAGGATGCTGGGATAGGGTGAGATGGCGGCAGAAAAAAAGCCCAGGGGATTCTAAGTTAAGTTATAAACAGATTGTCCACATTAATTTACTGAACAAAATAGTCAAAACTGTCCTGATATCAGACAGAGCTGCCATCTCGTTACACTCCGACTATTATTTGTGGAGAGTTTCCAAGAAAACACAACAGAGTAAATCATGTCTGCATGAGTGCTGATTCAGCAGGGATAATAATAAATGAGAAAAACTGAGAATAATTATTGAAAATGGAAGAGGATGCCTGACAGCCTCACTACAGAAGAAAAAATACACCAAATGATGCTCAAAATTCATCACAATGCAGGACGTGAATTTGTGTCATGAAGAGGAGGACCAATGACTGCCTGCTTAATGGGCGCCCACAATGCTGGAGCCAAACCCACACCGACCAGAGGGTCAGCGGGCACATCCGCACCCCCTCACCCCAAATCACACACGCGAAAAGAACATCGAGCCATGAAGATGGTCTGAAATGTGCGACACATTTACCACAGTCGACTGAAGGGATCACACATCCATCAAAGCTGGAAGTGCGGCCAGGTGTGAAACTCAGAGGTCATAAAATGTTTCTGTAGAGCTGATGGGTGTTAGTGAAACTGGAAAGTTGTGTATCCTAATTACAAAAACCAAGGTGTGCCTATGTTAGTGGAACAGTTGCACAAACAAGCCAAAACACTCTACCTTGGCTAAGAAAGAATGCGCTCGAGTTTAAAATATGGGACAGTGGAGCTGTTTTAGCCCCGCCTCCTGTTCCGCTGACACCTGAAATGACCGAATACAGAAATCCGTGCCGAGCTGACATCAGCATGTACAGCAGTTTGAAGCCTGAGCTTTTGGCTCACGTGGATCATCTGTACATATGTGTCCTCGTTATTAGAAACTATGGCCATGTTTAATATGAACATCCACCACTGTAGCAGACTATAGATGACATGAAAGAGTAATAAATATATGAACCTGAAGAACTCTTTCAAATATATGTCTCTTATATAAACTCTGCTTTGCTGATTCTGCTGCACGGGATACTTTCTATTTTTCAGCGCCCAAATGTTTTGGATGTGTCATGAAATTTGGTCCCAGAACACGCTTCAGGCCAGACAAAGTCTGAGCAGCTGGTGATCCCCGGGACATAGTCTGTCTGTGCCACGGAGCAGTAAAATCCTCGCTGATTGCTCCTTTTAAAAGACGTGGACGTATTTCTTCTCCTGGATGAGCTGCCGGCTGTTCTGGCAGCCGAGTGGCGGAGGAGTGCTGGGTGAATAACAGCGGGACTCATTCTGCCTCGGCTCAGGCTCCACCGCGGGCCAAATTAAAAATGACACGCAATGAAAGCGCAAAGGAAACGATTTCCCCAGAGAACAATCTGGAAAATTACCCTCCATTCACACAGACAGAGGGAGTATTGACAGAGTATCACACTCTCTCACAGCCAATCAGCTTTTGTTGCTTTCTATCAGAGCAGCCTCAGAACATCTGCTGCTCCTGCTAAAGCCTCAAACACAGTACCTGTGTGTTTGTGTGGAGCTCAGAGAGCTCTTATTGGAGCTGCTGGTGGCTGCTTATCAACTGATCTGCAGCCACAGCTGATGCGGTTGTTGCTGATGCACTGGAGGAGCAGCAAGAATGGGCTGAAATTTTGAACCTAAAAGACAAATTTAGTTTGATTTACTCGTCACTGCAACGAGCTCCTTGATACACTGCAGTGGATGAGGAAGAAAAGCACATCTCTGTGTATCACGATTACCCCTTTTCTATGGACGAGGTTCCAGGTTTAAATCCGGTTTTGCCTTTTGGGAACAAATGTTATGTAGTGGAAATTGGTTTGTTTCTGTGGGACTGTGAAGTTCTTACAGTGCTGCAGTTGTTGCTTCCTTTATCAGAGCAGCCCTCCTTCTATTTCTTTGAAAATCATAGACTGTATACAAAAGATGGAAGCAGCCACCTTGACGTCACCCATTTTAAAACCTCAGTGTTAATGTTTTAGTGGCAGGCATGTTGTTTTTTTTGGAGCCAGAAGTGACTGAATTTGGACAGATGGTGGCATCAAAGTTCTTCTGGAAGTTTTGCTGTTGCCGAGTTCTCCCATAGATTTCAGTTTGGGATTTTTCAAGGCAATGTTTCCTCCTTATAATGTCTTTGGTGCAAGTGTAGCAGGCTGCCCTCATGAATCGCTCAGGTGCAACCACAGACACAGATAGCTGATAATTAGCACTAAGTAAAGTCCAGATAAAATCCTAGAACTTCAAAACTGTAGCTCCGCCTTCTTGGACAGTCTGTTAGTTCAATGAAGCACACAGCAGCCATATTATTGATCAGATAACTGCATTAAATGCTCCAAAAGGCTCCAACAGCAAATACACGGTCCAGAGGTCCAGTTCAGGGACTCCAGTTAGCTGAGGTGAAGCCTAGCAGATAGCTAGCAGCTATAGCTTTTTGTGTCACCATCCACCTGTCAGTCAGAGAGACCACACCCCTAATAATGCGAATTTAAGTCTTAATAAAATCCAATGAGGTGAGTTAGAGACCAAAACAGCTTTGTAGCAGGCTGTAAATGTGTTTATTTCTGCAGTGAGGTTGGTCCTCTGGTGGACATTATAGGAACTGTAGGTTTGTCAATTGTTTCACGTTTCATGTGAAGGGTTCATGTTTGGATTCAGAAAGACTGCTGAAACCTCTTAGAGGCTTCGTTCATTTATAAGAGTATATTTTTATCTAGGAAGCGAAGCTGGATGAAGTTACAGTTAACCTCCTTCTTTGTCTCACCAGCGTTTATCTAGCTGCTCGTTAACGAGCCCCCAGTTTTAACAAATCTGGGGAAAACAACATTTTCTTACTACGTACTCTGCAGAAAGATCTTAACTTCCACTTTTTTACATTTTTAAAATGTGAGTTGAAATGGCTGCTGCCTCGGCCAAGCCTCTCCTGCTAGAGAGATTTGATCTCATAGTTTCTGTAAATAAATAAATAAACAATGGGAGGCACGGTTTGAAGGGATCACCCCCTCACTGACAACATGTGACAACATGCAATTACGGGATTGCGTATAAAGAGCAGTGTGTCAGTTCTACATATTTTAAACTTTTCACATCCAACATCATCACCAAGAATCCCTCTCTGGGACTGAAAAATGTCACGAGCAAGCACAAGCATCTGGTAGGTGCAGACTTCCTTCTGCTACACAGGAAAACAAAAGTCAGCAGAACATTCTGGATGAATAAATAGTCCTTCAGACCAGAGTTAAAATATTGACATTTTAATTTGGGGGGCAAACTGGAAAGAAGTGGAAAGGTTTGTCATTCATATGGATTTAATGCTTGTCTCTGATTGCTATACTGCTTACTGAAACTCAAGGGAAACTATGATGCAGTCAAAGGAACGGTCTCTTTAACGCTTCTTCTGTGTATTTTTATGTTCCCCGATGGCACAAAAGAGCTCACAAAAAAGCAGCATGTTTTGAATAAAGACGAGCAGGCGGAGACAGGAAGAAGCCGTTTGGGAGAATCGCTGCAGGATCGTTTTAATGTGCTTAATGGACTGGGACAGCACAGACGGTACAAGCACGAGACCGCATTTAAATTTCATAACATCCACCAGCTCACCGGCGAACCATCTGGGGTTAGAGTTCAGTCCCTGTTTATGGAATTATCTCCTGTTTGGAGCAACAAATGGAAAACACTGTAGGACTGATGCAGAAATCTATGAGACCTCACTGGAAGTCTAACCTTAACCCTACTCGGCAGGCATGAAACTGATGCCGAGTAGGGTGATCCGCAGTATCTGCCCCTTCCTGATTTCTTAGTCTGTTGCATATTTATCACACTGTTTCAGATCATCAGACAAACTAAATACAAAATGCAGTTTTTAAATGATGATTTGATTTATTCAGGGGAAAACGCTGTCCAAACCCACCTGACCCTGTGTGGAAAGGTCAATGCCCCCCTTGCTAAATCATGAGTTAACTGTAATTAAACACATTTTTTTTTTAAGTGTGACAAAAACGTGAAAAAGAAATCAGGAAGGGGAAAAATACTTTTTCACAGCACTGTACAGGATCAGGTGGAAGGCTGGAACCATTCGGATGGCTTTATTAGTAGCTGAGCTTTTGAATAAATCTAAAGATCTGCTGTCCACTGGTTTCAAAGCACATGCTGCTCGAAACCAGATCGGGAACATCTTCTCAAAAGGTCTCAGTTCATTTGTTCCATCGGGATCCTCAGTTGGTTTGAGCCAAATATGTGAGGTGTGGAAAAAAGAACCAAAACTAAAATCTCGAGTTCCAGTCCAGGTGTTCCAGTTTGGAGGAAATTCAACCATCCAAATTTGTAAGAGTGGCTGATCTTCTCATCTTCTCACCCATTTCTTTAAACCTGGATCTTCTGCTTCTCCAGCACTGGGAACAAAATGGAACAGAATCCATGAAAAAGCACTGAGGGCTGGAAGTAGCTGAATGAGTGTTCAGTGTAAAAGAAGGGAGTAAATCCATCAACACACTGAAGTCTCTTTTTCTCTGTTAAAGGTCACAGTTGGAATCCACTGAAGTTAAATCCAAAGAAAAGCATACAGCAATGACATGATGGTGAAGTGATTTTAAGGAGTCATGTCTCTAACAGGAAGCGGTGAGGGAAGTCAAAGCGTTGAGACAAAGACGTTGGTTGGTGGGGATTTCTCCCTAAATATAAAAATAGAGACACTCGGTACGTTCGCCCTCTCGGCCTCCTCAGCTGAAGAAGTCTTTGGAAATGGCCTCCACAAAGTTGGGGGCGGACATGAGGATCCCGATGGTGCAGAGGATGGTGAACAGAGAGAACGCCACCAGGCAGAGTCGGTCGATGACCGCCGCGGCGAACTTCCACTCGCTGCAGACCGTCTCCTCCTCGTCTTGGCCGCGGAAACGCCTGGCGATGTATCTCACCTCCTCCAGGATCAGGTTCAGCTCCGTCTCCAGGGCCGAGCCTCCAACCGCTCCCCCTCCTCTTCCTCCAGCTCCAGCCCCACCTCCTGCTCTCAGCACGTCTTCGTCACCACCACCAGGCCGCGAGCAGAGGAGCTCAGGTTCAGCGGGGGAACCATAGCTGAGTCCTTCCATGCCTCTGAAGCCGACGTAGAGGAGGTTGCCGTTATTTACCTGAGGGTTGTGCCGCAGTGAGCCCTGGCTAACGCTGAGCTCCAGGCTGGACAGGCTGCCGCGCCGACGCTTGACGGCATTGTGACACGCCGGACGAACCTTCGCTTCGCCGGGACGCCGCATCCTCAAGAACCAGGCACACCAGTTCAACAGAATCACACGAGTCTGAAGGAAGAGAAGAAAAGTAATTATTACAAAGCTCATTTTATTTTTGTGATGTTTCTGAGTCACTGATTCCTGTTTGTGGTTATCCTGGTAATGAGTTCCAGTTTTGCAGTTCTGGTTTTTGGTTCCTTTATAACTTTATTGTCACACTTTAGATGAGGTTTGGTGCTTCTGGTTACTCGTCTTCTCATCTCTTTGTATTTAATTTGCATCTTTGTTGTTTCCTGTGTGGTTTTATCAGTCTCTCACATCCCTGTGGAGGAGTTTTGGCCCGCTATTCTTCACAGCACTGCTTCAGTTCATTGAGGTTTGCAGCATTTATTTATGCACAGCAGAGAAGGGATTAAAGGAGGATGAGCCTGAGCATGCATGTGACTGAAGCCGGCGTCCGCCATGTTTGTGTGTCTGCTGAAAGTTGTCAAACACCATTATTTATAATCAGCGCAAGTCTACACACATGAGAGGTCCCCCTGTCAACAACCTCAACGATTCATTCAGGTCATATTTTTGCCTTTTCCCAGTTAGCAGGAATCGAAAAGAATCAAGAGAAGCCTCGGGGAAAATTATAAAAAGGAAAAAAAAGTTTTCAGCAATGATCTGAAAAAGACAACTGAAGAAATCCATAACCAACCACCTGTTCTGAGGATGCATATACTTATATAACACACTGTATATATTTATAAAAGAACATAAAGCAAATTATGAGGATCAATATGATAACTGTACAATGATATAATTCTAAACCTTTGTATACCACAACTGCTGCGGCCCGCGTGTTTCTACTGTTGTTTATAAAAACTTTTGCACACACTTTATTTTAACATTTTAATAATATCAACACATATGAGCTGTTTTAGTAACTGCTGCTGTTAGCCACTGTTAGCTGCTGTTAGCCACTGTTAGTCGCTGTTAGCTCGGGCTGGATCTAATGTTTTAGATGACTCGGACACTGAGCCAATAAACTCTCATATGATGTGTGAATGTAATCAAACTGTTTATCAGAGGGAAAGTATGACTTTCAGGACATTTAAGCCTAACATTAGCAAAACACACTGATCCGAACACAACACAACAGACAAATAAATGTGCTGCAGTGCATTACGGACAAACATCTGCACTTTGGTCCAAAGGATATTGTTCCAGAAGTCTTTGTGGTTTGTTCAGATGCAGCTTTACAAACCTAAGCCATACTGCTGTGTTCTTTCAGAGAGAAAAAGCTTTCACCTGCACTGCATGGAGTCTTAGGTTTAGGTTATTTTTTTAAAATTTATTCAGAAGAATATGGAGTCACATGTTATTGCATTTTACACTGATCATATGCACTAGGATGCTAACCACTAGCACAGTGCTGCAGATTGAAAAACACCACAACAGGGATGCCCAGCTGATTAAAATGTGAAGGGTGACAGTTTGTGAGTGAGACTGTGCCGGTGAAAGCAGTTAATTTCTTCTTCACAACCCCCCCCCCGACAATCAACTCATTAACAAGCAGAGTTTTTAGACCAAAATGTTTTTTCTCCACATCTTAATTACTGATCTGGTATCAGTTTGGATTTATTTTGCTTACAGTAAAAAAAAAAAAAAAAGAAAAAAAAGAAAAAAAAGGAAGAGTTGCAGCAATTTCTGGGAAATCAGAATCTCATTAATATACAAATGTATGCAGAAAGATGCTCTGCAGTCTAATCAGATCCCCTCTTCCATATGCATGTGTGAAGCTTCTAGTATGTTCACATGTTCACAAGAAGTTAAAGAGTAAGTCACAGAGAAGAAGAATTACAGCATCCTTTTCTGAAGGTTGACTTTACAGGGGTGTGTAAGTAAAAAATATTTATGTGAAAATTAGTTAATTAAAATGTATTTATGCACAAATGTGTTTATGCGGAACAAATGTGCACGCACATGAGAGAGATGTGAGTTTCATGTGTGATGCAGGAGGAGTTAGGACACAAAAATAGAGCATGAATAAAGTGGATGGGGGGGCTGCTCGCCTCTCTGAGGAAATCTTCTCCAACAGTGCAATATTTCAGTACATAGACACACACACACACACACACACACACACACACACACGCTCATTAAATATTTAGCTGTCAAACACTGTTGACGGACAGAGTCTGAATATCAGTCAGGCCTCAAACATTTTACTGCTTCAGTCTGAGTCATCCAGAGGAGCAGTTCACCAGCACCTTCAAATTACAGCCTGCTCTTCTTTCATTCACCTGTCTTTCCCTTTCGGTGCCTGCCTGTTACAGTGTACCTTAATTTCCTTTCACTTTTCACTTTTCTTAAACTTCTCTTCACTTTTCCATCACTTCCATTTCTTTCCACGCAACCCTCAGTGGTTCTCCTACAATGAGTAGACTCAAACTTTATCTGTTTCATTTTCTCCTCCTTCTAACCTGCCGTCACAAAACTTCTACAGCAGCTACTCTGATGGCTCTAATGGACTTTAGGAGACTAACACAGCTGGTCAGTGGACCAAAACCGTAACCTTGTCAGGAATTTCATTCCATTATAGCAAATGAATTATGCTCAAAATCAGACTAAATGTATTCACAGCTATGCAAAAGCTGTATAAAAAGAACATCTATATTATTGATGTGATATTTTATTTTGAAATATCAAATCTGGTCAATTCCATTCAATGCAGTGCTGTGCTTAAAGAATATTTGAGTTATGCAGGAGGACAATGATCTGAAACACACCAACAAGCCCACCCGTGACTGGCTCAAACAAAATGAAGGTGTTGGAGTGGCCTAGCCAAAGCCTGGACTTCAGTCAGATTGAGATGCTTTGGCAGGCATTTCAATCTGAAACAGGCCCTTCATGCTGGAAAAGCCTCCAGTGTGGTTGAATTCAAACAATTTTGCAAAGAAGAGTGCATCAGAATCCCTCCACAGTGATGTGAAAGACTCACTGTGAGATACTATAAATGCTTGATTGCAGTTCTTGCTGCCAAGGGCGGCACAACCAGTTTATTAGGTTTAGGGGGCATTTACTTCTTCACACAGGGCAGGCAAGTTTGGGTAGCTTTGTTCCCTTAATCAATGAAAACATCTTTTAAAACTGCATTTTGTATTTACTCAAGTTATATGTCTAATATAAAAATGTGTTTGATGATCTGAAATATATAAGTGTGACAAATATGCAGAACCATAAGAAAACAGGAAGGGGGCGCATACTTTGTCATATCTCTGTATTAGGGAGTGCCTCCCACATCACCGTGTCAGAGTCATCATCACATTTTTTTTTTGCACTATTTAAAAAGAAATTCCAGCATCCATGTGGGCTAGGCAGCTGCTCAAAACAAGTTAGAGCACAGGAAAGGACTCCTCCACTATCACACTATGAGAGTATGCTAAAGATATTGTATTAAAAAACAATCACTGGCTGGGACCACCCCCTCGTTTAGATTTAACAGCACTTCTGGTAGATCAGGGCAGATCTTAATCAGGGGGTCAGGGATTCCTTTCAGAGAAGCAGATGCAGAGGCACTAATGTGGAAGGAAGGGCTCAGGAGAAATTCCGGTACAACGAGAGAACTTGATGGAAGTGTGAGAGAAACCAGAACCTGGTAGTTACATGGCTACCAGGTGACTCACGACTCTGATAAACAGAGGTTGTAGGTGAGGTGTGCTGGGATTTTCTGAGCTTGAGGTAATGAACCAGCAGCTCCTACGGCTTAGAGGTGAGTTTATCTCGAAATAGAATATGGAAAGGGGGCTTACTGATTGGTTGGTTTTACCTTTTTTTGTGAAAGAAGATGAGGTAGTCTTTGGAGAGTGAGTGAAGGTCACTATTGCAGGGATGAAGATCTGGATTGAATTTGGTCATTGAGGACATGAACTCTGAGCAGAGTAGGAAACTGAAGAAGGTAAGCAGGAAACCAGGATTTAGGTACTGCACTGTTTCCTTTCATTCACCTCTTTTCACTCTGTTTATACTTCACTCTGCATTTAATCATTATTATTAATCTCTGTCTCTCTTCCACAGCATGTCTTTTGTCCTGTCTCTCTCCCCCTCAGTCCCAACAGGTCACAGCAGATGACTGCCCCTCCCTGAGCCTGGTTCTGCCGGAGGTTTCTTCCTGTTAAAAGGGAGTTTTTCCTTCCCACTGTCGCTAAATGCTTGCTCATAGGGGGTCGTTTTGAGTGTTGGGTTTTCTCTGTATTATTATAGGGTCTTTACCCACAATACAAAGCGCCTTGAGGTGACTGTTGTGATTTGGCGCTATATAAATAAAGTTGAATTGAATTGAATTGAATTGAATTAGGTGTGCCAGATATTTGTAAGCATACTTGCAGGGGGAGAAAAGAATCAGGAGTGAGTGGCAGATGCTGTGGGGTTGAAGAGGCTGTCTGGTATTGGAGGCCTTTCATGAGAAGTGACAGCTGAGATTGTGTAGAGCTTGAGTAAGAGGAACCCATGAGTGTTTTAGCAATAGAATTGATGCTGCTGAGATAAGATTTGATTGTGCAGATTTGATGGCCAGGGATCGATGTGTATATGCTAAGAAGCTTGACAGTGTAGCGATGTCAAAGGATGGGAAGAGTAAATTGAAGTGGAAATGCAATTAAGGGGAGAAAGGCTGTTAATGACAGCTTCTTGGGAAAGCCTAATGAGCTCTGTGATGTTATGGCCTTATTATGGGGTACTGGAGGTACAGGTTGAATTTGGAAAGCCACCTGGAGAAGAACCAACTTCCACCCTAATAACCCCTGAAGCAATAACCAGCATATGTGTAGAGATGAATGTCATCAGGACGGGACAGCTGATCATCTAAAGAAAGTGATGACACTTCAGTTGGCGAGGAGAGCTGCAGTTCAGCTTTGGAAGAGCTGCCCAGAGTGACTGTGTCATGAAGAGAGGGTTTAAATGATGCGAGTGAGAGCAAATGAGAAATGAAAAAATTACCTTATGGAATTATGTGCAGGGCAAAGCTCAGGAATCCTAACAGGGAGAGCAACTATTTCGGAGGAGATTAATTCAATTGAGTTTTTCGATGGGCAAAGAAGCCTGAAACTGGATGGTGTCAAGGGTTATGGCAAGAAACTCCAGGGATGTTGAAGGGCCTTCTGGTGTGTTCAGCGAAAACCCATGAGCTGGAGGTGACGTGGTAGAAGATATAACCAGGAAATTTTCAAGAAGGTGGACCAGATATGGCAGTTTATGGTTGTTGGAGAGAATCCAACACAAGGCTTCGGAGAGTTTGGGGCTGCTTTTGCAACCAAAAGTTAGCCTAACTGCAAAATGACAGGTACACTTTCACTTGACTTGAACGGACAACAGAAGGGTGGATTGATGGAACTTTGAAAGCGCTTGTAATGCTGGCTTTAGAAAGCCGGGCATCTCTGCTGGTGAGTGTTATGAGGGAGGTGGCAAGAGAAAAGTTGGCAATAAAGCTATCAGACAGGAGTCTGGGTTTCTTGAACCGCATGAAAGGAATCAGATGACGCTGGTCTGTAGAGTTCTTCATCTCATGGGCTGAGGGACAAGAGGTCCATGGTGAGCAGACTGGAAGGGTAAGTAGGATTCTAGTGCTTTTATAAGATGATGCTGCGTTGAAGTCTTTCTCGATAGGTGTCAGTGGGTGTTCACATGGAAATGAGAACAACATTGTGGAAAACAAAACTGAGAATAGTTTGTAGTGCAGGAGGACATTTGTAGTCTGAGAACTGGAAGGGGAGTGTATGAGGTGTGATTGTGCTCCGGACATTCAGATAAATTACCTCTGAGGGGATCTGGTGGAATTTTATTTTTTCATATTTGACTAATTTAATATGGAACAAACCAGCTATCTTCTTCACTAGGCATAGTGAAGCCTGCAAGGCTGAAATTTGTCCACTGTGTTCTTCTGGGCTGAAAGTTATCTAGATTACAAATGCAAAAGATGTGTGACTAAAAGACAAGCCTGTTTGAAAGGGAAGGTTCACAGGATGGTAGTGAGACCTGCTGTGATGGATGGTTTGGAGACGGTAGCAGATCTTCACTGGGAGTGAGCAGGACGGACGGGATTAGAAATGAGTCCATCAGAGGGACAGCTCAGAGTCAGAGAGGCTGAGATGGTTTGGGCATGTGCAGAGGAGGGAGGGTGGAGATACCGGATAAAGGAGGATGAAGATAGAGCTGTCAGGAAAAGAGGAAGACCTCAGAGGAAGTTCATGGATGCAGTGAAAGAGGACATGTAGAGGGCTGGCGTGATAGAGGAGGATGCTGGGATAGGGTGAGATGGAGGCAGATGATCTACGGTGGCGCCCCCTAAAGGGAGCAGTCAAAAGGAGAACAGCAACAAACCAACCAGAGTACATATGAATGCACAAAATAACACATGAAACGAATAGCCTGCTTCATTTGATTAGAATGAACAGCAAATATCTTTATATTAAAACATCAAACAGAACAATTTAAATACCTTTCTGCTGACCTTCAATGATGCTGGGCGACTTGTCCAGTGTTACTGAAAGAGAGTGAGAGGCATGCTGCAAGAGCACGCCTGCACACCATGGACGATCTATAGGTGAGCCTGACCGTCATGTTTGGAATTTAATTTCTCTCAACAGCAAGCCAGAATGACTTTTGGGACAACAGGAAATGTCCCGGTGATCCCGACAGGCAGTTTACCACTGCAGCTGCTTAAATAAGAACTCTCTTTGTCTTAGCTCCAACCCTTTGTAAAGACACCACTGCAACACTTTAATTTCAGAAATATGAAATGAAAAGTCTTAACCCTCAAATGGACCTTTGAAGAGGTGTGAAAAGATGAATTTTACGAAATTTCATCATTCTGATGTCTCTAAACTCAAAGTGGTTCTCACAAAGACAGCTTAACCCTTCATAGGACACTCTGAAATACTTGGGAATTTCAAATTTCAACCATAAATAATTTTTGCAGGATATACAAGACTTTCTAAAAATCAGGTTCCTCACCTGATGAAGAGTGAACTCAGTCCTCATCATCCTGTGTGACACATAAGGCTGCAATTCATGACCTGTACCCTCTTATTAAAAGAAGGTGGCTATGTGACCCGGACTTTGCTCCTCTCTCCTCAATCTCCAAACAAGCTACACTTTGGGGGGCATGTGATACACTTGTTCTCTGGTGTTTTAGAATTCCTGCATGCTTCCTTCATTCCGTCAAACTGAAACTGGAAACAAACTGTAGCTGCTGGACTTCTCGTTTCATCAGAGCAGACAGTTCTGTCCTCCCAGACTCACAGCTTCACCTTCACGGCTCAACAACCGTCCCTCCTCTTCCTCAGCAGGAACATTCACATTCATAAGAGGCAAAAGAGTGGGACCATCACCTTCACACACCTGACCCACCCTGACACACACACACACACACACACACACACACACACACACACACACACACACACACACACACACACACACACACACACACACGTAAGAGTTCTGACCTTCAAACTAAAGTCTGCTTTAATGGAATCTTGCTCAGATTCCCAAGGGTGTGTGTGTGTGTGTGTGTGTGTGTGTGTGTGTGTGTGTGTGTGTGAGTGTATGCCTGAGTCTCTTCTTTCTGAAGTTTCTGAGGGAAGCTGGTGTAAAATAAATAGAGGATGTATTAATAGTCAATCGGCTCTTGGTGTGAAAAGGCTTCTTGTTCAGAGCTCGTTAAAACACAGACCTCGTTAAGGACCTGGAGCTCATTAAAGCTGACTCGGCACGATGTAGAGACCATGCTGGACTCCTCACTGAGCAATCAGCACATGCTATAGATACATAATTAAAATGTAGGAGAAGAAAAGAAGGGGAGTGACTGACCCACTGTGGCATGTGTCCTCCGTCGGGGTCGTGGTGATGATACTGCAGAACCAGGACCGTAGCGATGACTGACAGACCCACAATTACCATGGTGGTTGCAAAGTACTGCGCTGAAAGACAGAGGTCAAAGCCTTTGTATTCAAGGGAAACTTAATACTTCTCAGCTTTTATGCCTGAGACAACAAACAGAGTGAGTGAAGAAAGACATCCTTTTACTGCTCTGCTTGCAGATACATTATAAACTGCTGATCTCTGTCTCATCTCTAAAAGTTTGGTAGACGGAGGAGAAACTTCATGTTTGCTTGGCTTATTCATGTGTTGGTTATTCATAAGTTATTCATGATTTTAACATCCATGTAGATGCTGAAAATGACAGCCTCAACACAGCATTTAATCTATTATTAGATTCAATTGGCTTCTGTCAAAATGTAAAGGAGCCCACCCACCACTTTAATCATACTCTGGATCTTGTCCTGACATATGGCATAGAAACTGAAGACCTAACAGTATTCCCTGAAAGCCCCCTCCTGTCTGATCATTTCTTAGTAACATTTACATTTACTTTAATGGATTACACAGCAGTGGGGAATAAGTTTTATTACAGTAGGAGTCTTTCTGAAAGTGCTGTAACTAAGTTTAAGGATCTAATTCCTTCATTATTATGCTCTTCAGTGCCATGTGCCAACACAGTGCAGAGCAGCTACCTAAACTCTGCTCCCACTGAGGTAGATTATCTCATCGATAGTTTTACATCCTCACTGCGTACGACTTTGGATACTGTGGCTCCTCTGAAAAGGAAAGCCTCAAATCA